>CM052889.1:11344713-11359079 GCA_028534135.1 Potos flavus | reverse complement strand
GTAATGGGACGCTTCCTTTACCCTTGTAAGTCAGCCTGCGATGAATGGGGAGTCCCCTGGCAGCAAGACAGAAAAGCACCAGGGAGACAGGTATGGCGGGGATGGTGGCACAGGGAAGTAGAAAGAACGCAGAAGCAGCCCCCGTGAGACACTGAGTGTGTCCCGGATGATGTCACCACCTCCACTGCGTGGACTCCTAAGGGTCGTGAGAGCTCAGGAGTGAGGGCTGCCCTGTCCCCGAATCATCAGTCTGGAGCTGTCTCCCCCTGGAATAAGTCACATCACTGTCCAAAGCAGGAAAGGCTTTGGACAGCCCACCGTGCTCCAGATGTCAGAAGAAAACTCTTAGTGGGTTGTGTTTTTAGATGTGGTGACATGTTTTAAGTAAACGATCTACTTTAGTGAGGGGGAAAAGAAAAACCTCCCCCAAAAGACCCCTTAAAATCATGGGAATAAGAAGCAAGGAGGCCAACAACCCCCTAACTTTAAAAGTATACTTGGCGTTGAGGAGCCTGAGGTTTTCTGATACCAAAGTCAGCCTGTGCTGACCAACTCCCCTTCACTGCGCGCTTCTCTTAAAAGAAAACAGGCCGGACTTTTCAGTAAATAACAAAAGGTCAGAGAAATGCTACTCACAACATGAGCAAAATAACGGTGCAACCTGCCAAAATGTTTCCTCAGGCCTAAGAGGCAGAAAAAGCCAGTGGTGAACTAGTCCAGAGACCTGACCGGTGAGAAGAAAAGGTTCATCCCAGTAAACTCTGCCGCAAGGCCCAGGTCCCCTCCATGAGAAACGAAGGCAGAGATGACGCCGTCAGGGTCCGGCCAACATTTCAATTCCACGTTCCTCATAAAGAAGCAGGTTGCCTACGTGTGTAGTTCATTTTTTTCAGGTTTCTCTTCCTAGATTATATTTTGACTTAGGAGCCAAGTGTCGAAATGGTGGTCAAACCACCACGCTTTTACTCGAAAGCAAAGCTCAGACTAAATTTGGTTAAATCCCTTCCTGAATGAAACTTCGGACTGGCTTCGCTCCAACCACCTGAAGTGGGGCACTATACATTCGTGTTATCTTCAGAATTTCTCCGAGGTGAACGGGATGCAAATACCATTATAAGAGCTTGAGAGAGAGAGAGAGAGAGAGAAATACATTCAAAGCAGAAGCCAAGACCCCTTGCCCTCAGGATATTGCCTCCATTGATTCTGTGTCAGTAATCTGCTAACTGTCTTCTGGCCAGGGCATCCCTACTCTTAGCCTTGTAGACAACACCATATGTGAAGCCTTGTCGCCATACTTGTGGCAAAGACTGGATCTCATTCATCTCTGGCTTCCACGGGACCCTGTAAGCAGTCAACGCTCAGCACATCCAGTGGGTGAAGTCAACAGTATCCATATTCTACACCATTCCTGGCTTAAACCCATAAAGCAGCGTTTTGCAAAATACATCCCATAAAATCCTAGTCTGACAAGACGTTACTCGGGTGCAAAATAATTCTGATTCCAGTTTGAGTACATTTTGGAAATGCTTCTACAATTATTTACATTCCCCCCATTTCCGAATAATGCACATGCGCAAAGGAAAGCTTCTGAGAAGTCCTGCAGAAAAGAAACCTGTCCAGGTCACTGCTCCCCAAATGATTTTCAGAACCTTTTTCTCAATTATTATCTATTACCTGAGGAACTAGTATTTTGTAGAGGATGTGTTGGGGAATGCTACCTTAGAGTAATTTCTGATTCATGGCTAATCTTTTCTAATCTGTCATTAAGTCTGATTGAGTCTTCCTTCATGATGTATTATTGTGGTCAATACTGCCCATTTAATATCCTACTGTTAGTTTCTTATTCTTTATCCTACAGCTTTATAATATCAGAGACTCACAGAAGGTCAGGTCTGGAAGTGCCCTTAGAAATAATCATAAAGTAAAGGTCAACCCCTGAATTTAACAGAGTTGTTAACCGACGCCTCCGCGGTGAAGGTACTGGCTTAAGACGTCACCATACTATACGTTTAGCTCCCTAAAGGCATGGATGGTGTCGAGCACTTCTGCTGTTTTCCCATCCACGCTGTGGACAGGAATTACAACAGGGGGCCCCAAGTGGGGAGGAGGAAGGAGGGGATGCCAACGGAAGCCACGGAAGGCCACGCACATACACCTTGGTCCTCTCTCTGAGCTCCTGAGCAGCTCTCTGGGTCAGGTATTTACATGACAAGGAAGCTCAAGACCACACAGCAAGCAGGTGGCTGTGCCAGGATTTGAGCCAAGAACAGTCTGACTCCAAAACACATACTCCAACCAGCGCGTTCTAGTCCCTTCACAAAGAGGCCCTCAGTAAGGGCATGTTGAATCACATATCAAACTAAGAATCTTCATATCTGAAGTTAGGGGCAGAGAATATCATCGCTACTACAAGGAAGAACACAAAGTTAGCCTTTGCTTCCCATCAAAATATTCCATCATTTGCGAATGTAAAGAAGAGCATAAATTTTTGAACTCACAGCTAATGAAATGAAAAACTTTTAACGGGTGAAAATGGAATCGAGTCAATCAAATCATGAGAACTAAATTCTGATATTACTGCACATCATAAATAACATATTTGCAAAGTTTTGCACAACCACTCAATGTTAGAACTGACTGGCTTCTCCCATCAAGTGCTGACTCGCTTTGGTTATGCCTCGTGGAATCCACGGTGGGCACAAGTCCAGTTAAGATGATGATGATGGTGGTGGCGGCAATATGTTTTCATTTCATATACCAAGACATCGACTACTCAAAACTACTGTAGTGCTAATGGGGGAAAGGAGACTTCCTGCTCATACAATCAACTGATGAACTAACTAGGAATGAGAGTGTTCTTTTTCATATTCATCTGTCAGTAATCCAAATTTAAAAATAAAAAACTTATTTGCATTTTTGAGGTATTTTGAATACTAGTAAGCAATTTTTTCCACTTACTAGTGGAAGTACTATCTTTTGGAGAATTTCTGAAGCAACACATGGTTGTTATTAAAAATGATAGCAGGGGCGCCTGGGTGGCTCAGTCAGTTAAGCGTCTGACTCTTGGTTTCAGCAGGTCATGATCTCAGGGTCATGGGATGGAGCCTATGTTGGGCTCTGTGCTCAGCATGGAATCTGTTTGAAATTCTCTCTCCCTCTGCCCCTCCCACTTGTGCTCTCCTCTGTCTCTCTAAAATAAATAAATAAATAAATCTTTAAAGAAAAAAAAAAGACAGCAATAAACGATGGTCATAAATCCACAAGTAATTAGGTTAAATAAAATACTGGCCTGGGAGGATTTATATTGTTCTTTATAATAATTACTGTGCAACTCATCTTATGGACAACATGAAGTTTCAATACTCATAGAAGGAGAAAATTTTAATTTCAGTATTTAAGTCAAGCATGACTATGTAACCTTAAGAAAAAAAGTGACTAAGAAAAATATTTTATATTTGAATGCTGAGACAAATTTTTCAGTCAGTACTAGGTGGTAAATTTTAGCATTAGGCTTATTCTCTGGAACTTAAAAACAAAAGCAAGGCACAAATAATTTATCTCTCCACCAATCTCTTATTCCTCAAATATGAGTGATGCGAATTTTCCTCACACCTCAAAAAAGACACTGAGACTGTCATTCACTGAGATTTTGAGATACAACGAGGAAGCAGGAAATTTACAAGGAAACAGAATTGTAAAATCTTGACCTTTCCTGTCATAGCTTATGGACGGCAAAAGTTACTTTCAAGGGAACTGACAACACCTGCTTGACTCGATCATCTGCTTCATGAACATTCCAACCTCCCTTTATGGATCCAGGTTCCACTTATGTCCTCATGTGCTCATGGGAGAGCTCTGATCGGCCACTACCTCCCGTCATCCCATATCCAAGTGAATGGGAGAGGGTCAGCTCTGCAGAGGTTCCGCACAGAGAAATCCTGCACAGAGCAATCTGTCAGATCGAGACCTAGACTAGAACAGGGAGCGGGCACGAATTAAGAAGGAAGCAGAAGAGGCAAAATAAATAGCTTCCTAGTACCTGCTGTTTCAGATCAGGTTTTTTAAAGTGAATGTGCAGACAGCAGATACCAATTCTACAAACAAAAACATATTTTAATGGTAAACAGAATTATTCCTGGGTTGAGTACGGTTTGGATTTGTTCCTCAATTCCCGTGACAAAGAGAAAAAAGAGGGGCTGCCTTTTCTGTGGTGTTCAGGGCGTGCTGAGGACGGTTCTAAGCACTTGCTTCATATGAACGCACAACAGCACTTGGAAGGGAGGTGCTGTTCTAACAGGTGCTCCCCGGATAAGGAAGAGGGAGCATCAGAAACCAGGCAGCAAAGGGCAGAGCTGAGGTTAGAATCTGGGCAGGCCACTGGGGCCCACGCTGCTAAGACCTGACACCTTATGACCAATTACGAAGTTAGCGGGGTTTACTATCATGACATGCTTGGATAAGACACACATTTCACATAGTCAATAATCACTTCCCATATAAGACACCGGACAGGCCTCCCGAAGGAGATTCTGAGTGCTAGTGCAAAACCTCAGTGACGGGGCAAACCCCTCCTGAAGAACATCAGCTGTTTATAGCGTAAATTTGGGAAGAAAAGTATTTGAGGTGGTCGTTAGAGACTTCTGTTATAACAATTGAATGACCTCCTTTACATTCCAGATAGGAACAACCGAATAATTTAATTGCTGGAGTTAAAGGCTTGTCTGTTTTTAGGAAAATGAGATTTTTATTTGGGATTCCCCAGTATATTAGAAAGATGATTCTTAGTATAATTGTGGGGAAGAAGGAAATAATACACATATTTGTGGCTATGAGCAGCTAACCAGAAGAACAAAAAAAAAAAAAAAAAAAAAAAGGAAAGAAACTGTCCAGACTTGCACAGTTCCAAAAACTGCTGAATGTTTTCTTTTTTTTTTTTTTTCCACCCAACTAAGCATTTCTTTCTTATCGAGGAGGCTTCATTTCCCACCTGTGTTTTTTAGGTTCTTGAAATACATATAAAGTTAATGTTTATTTTCCACCCACTGAAAGCTTGTTTAAGTTATTCTTTCTCTGGGCTTTACTTTTAGGAGTCACAATTTGCTTGGCAAGCTTCGGCGTAAGAGAAAGCTTCCTTTTATGTACAGCAAACTCCTGACTATTTAGACTGTTTGCTTGGGAAATAAAGGGATGCCTGGTGGTTTTTCTGCTTTATAACAATTACCATGTACAACATGATCAGACAAAAACTAAAATGTGCTCGAACTGAATTCCACCTTCCCTTGGCAAGCAGTGGGATCACGATCATGGATGCCAGTTTTTTTATAGTCTGGTGTTGTTGAAAACTTCCAAATGTTTGTATCCTAAATTAATACGTATATTCCAAATATGGGTTACGGACAAGATGCCGTGTGTAGCCATCCAAACTTTGGCGTTGGACTATCCTCCTCCTTCGCACTGAGGGTTAGGGTTCGGTAACCCAAGATCGCCTCTTCAAGCGACGACCACGGGCACCATCCTGACAGCACACACGTAGCACATTCCCTGGACCTCAGCAAAAACCAGCGGACGGGAACAAACACACTGAGGGCTTCCGAAGGTCAGCCGAGCACAGGTGAAAGGGAGAGGGGCAAAGCACATCGCTGTGCACCCGGGCCCCGCCTGTACCTGGATCTGGCTGGGACCCCCGCTGTTGGGTGTGGAGCCCGGGGCATGTGGTTGCAAGTTTAATTCCTCTTACGGGCACTCAGAAGAGTCAGGTGACGTACAGCGGGAAGGTCTCCTCCAATCCCTGCCTCGGGCAGTTAATATCATTCCCCCCCCTTTACTGATGGTATGGCAAAGGTCCAAAAGAGCTGAGGGACACAAATCGGTGCAGGCCAGCACTGGTCACCTCTTCCCACTCCATAAATTCTACGTGACTCTTTCTGGAAAGTACGTTACTGGTCACAAATGAAATAGAGTGGCAGTGTGGACCACTGTATCCAGATCATTGCTTCCAATAAACGACCAAACTCAGCCATGCTGAGGGTGCACAGCCCCCTTTTCCTGCTCTACCAGAACTGGACTGGACGTCAGGAAGACAACAGCACCAAAACCTCAAGGGACAAGACTCTATGCGCTTCTGAATGGAAGCGGACTCCCCACTGAGCGCAGAGCCCCCTGTGGGACTCAATCCCAGGACCCTGAGATCAGAACCTGAGCCGAAATCAAGAGTCGGACACTTAACCCACTGAGCCACACAGGTGCCCCGGAAGGAATTCTGTTCTTATTGGGGGATTTCACAAAGGAGCATATTAAAAACATCAACATTCTGAAAACTAAATTCAAGTGAAAACTAAATTCAACAGCAAGGGAACGTACTGAAGGAGAGTGATGGCGATATCCCAATATACAAGTCCTTTAAGGAGAGAAAGAACTTAAGCAGATGGTTAATTAACCAAATGTATTTGATGGGACAAAGATAATCAGTAATCTCATTCTGTCTGAGATTTAGTTGAGTTTGAAAATACTATGAAGATGCTGTGTTCGTGCCTCTGCGGAACACTGAGGCCTTCCAGCTGTAGCACGCCAGCCATGGAATGACCCTGCTTTGTGACCACTTAAGGAACCAAGAAATTCAGGAGTCAAGTGGTGACTTACTCAAGAGCTATGTCTACGAAGGTGATGGATCGCAAAATCCTCTCACCTTTTTCCTCCATGCCCAGTACCCCACATTCGTGAGCTCGCTCAGCTGGCCTGGATGAGGGGTATGTAGTTGGGGGACAAGGGTCCATTTACAGCTAAAGGTCACAAAACAGGGTGACCAACCTTCCCATCCCACATGGAGCCTCTCCCCAGGCCTCGAGCATCTGTAGCAGGCTTGCCCCGCCACAGAATAAGTCAAGTAATGAAGATTTATGGTCGACATCTATTAAAACCAAATACCTGTCCATCAAACAGGACTGACCCAGGAAACTCTCTGTCCAGATGGTGTTCACCAGTCTATACAAAATAGGAAAAATTAGGGGAGGGAGTGAGGTTTTTTTTGTTTTTAAGTTAAATTCATTCCATTTTAAAATAGTGTAATTTACTCTGAGATGATGTTTTTCCTACCTTTTTGGTGTTAAATGTTCTTTAGTTACCAGAGTAAATAGTAGCTAACTTCTTAATATCCCAACTTGGCAAAGTAAGAAGTTAGCATCTCTATGTTGGTCCTTAGAGTTTAAAAGAGAGAAAGAGAAAGAAGGAAGGGAGGGAAGAAAACAAAAGTTTTGAAATCCAAAAGTTTGACTAGCGCTGCCTTGAAGAAATTACCTGCTGATAAAAACTCATAAAGAGTAGAGATCCACGTGGGTATTGCTTCATGTGACTGAACATTTCCTAATAAGAGACGAAGCTTCATCTCACTATGTAATACAAACAAATTTCAAGTTGTACTAATAAACCGAGTTTCCAAACGGTGCCACAAAAGTATGCTGCCATCTAAAATTAAATGCAACATAGATTCTAAAGTATTCTACAAACATACATTATACTGTCATTCTTCAAATGGCAGAAAGCATTTTAATTAAAACCCAGAGGGTATACAAGGCAATACAACCCAGCAGACATTCGGCATAATAATAAAGAATGAAAACTCTGTTTACTGGTTTTCCACTTGTAGATCCTATCTACAGAAGCTACACACAAATATCGATTCTACAATGAGGATGGATGACAGAGGATGTAACTATTCAATTAACCAGGAAGAACTGAGGTGTGGTCAGCCCTGAAACAGGTGACAGATGCTGGGAGGTAGAAGAAAAGAGAGGAGTCAGGGGCACTGATGCTCTTGTTTTGAATGGATAACTAAATGATGCTCTTTAAGGTTAACAGAATAAGAAAAGAAGTGTCAAGAATTTGTTTGAGGGGCACCTGGGTGGCTCAGTGGGTTAAAGCCTCTGCCTTCGGCTCAGGTCATGATCTCAGAGTCCTGGGATCGAGTGCTGCATCTGGCTCTCTGCTCAGCGGGGAGCCTGCTTCCCCCTCTCTCTCTGTGCCTACTTGGGATCTCTCTCTCTCTCTCTCTCTGTGTCAAGTAAATAAATAAAATCTTAAAAAAAAAAAAGAATTTGTTTGAAATTTCTGCAAGTCCTTTAAGGGGAGGGACTGAGAAGAGCAGCCTAAGTACAGAGAATAAGCTCAAGGCGGAGATGGGGCTGAATAAGGGACAGAAACCTCCTCTGTCCCAGAACAAACCAAGCCAGCAAAGCCAAGTGTTTAGAAGCCGGGAAACAGTGGTGTTACGGGTTGAATCATGTCCCCCCAAAATAGACGTTCCGGTGAATGGGACCTTTGTGGGAATCAGGTCTTTGCGGTCACCAAGCTGAGATGAGGTCATTGGGTGGGCTGTCATCCAATATGGCTGCTGTCCTCCAAAGAAGAGGGAAACGCCATGTGAAGACGAGGACGCCCTGGGAGAGTGGCGAGGGGCAACAGAGGTAGGGACCGGCGTGATGAGCTACAGGCCAAGGAATGCCAGAGATGGGCAGCCACCGCCAGAACCTGGGAGAGGCAAGGTAAGTACTCCCCGGAGCCTTCAGACAAAGCCCTCTCTGTGAGAGAAGATGTTTCTATTGCTTGGAAGCACCCAGTCTGTGGTACTTTGTTACCTCAACCCCAAGAGACTAGTACACGTATATTATTTAAAGATATGAAGGTAATCACCACGAGGACTTTGAAAAAGGGTGGGAGGGTTGGATGCTGCCTCTGGGAAGCGGGCCAGAGGGGAAAGAGGAGAAATGCAAGGGCCGCTATTTTTCATTAAACGCCTTCCGGACTATTTGGCTTTTCGCCATACACATGTGCTACTTTGATCTTAAAAAAAGTATTAAAAAAAAATACCCATGTGATGTCATCAGACCAGCCCGGTCAGCTTTCTCCAGAGCTGATGCTACACCCTGTGGACTGACGACCACCTTCTCCACCGGGCCCCCTGGCCCCGCCTCCTCCACTCCAGGGGACACCCCCCGGGGGACCCTGTCCCCCTCTCAGGGAAAGCTGGAGCCCAGCCCAGAGGGAGTGAGCTGGGGTGGCTCGGGGGCCTAACGTCTGCGCTCACACGCCCGCAGCCTGCGGCCCGAAATCAAACACAAAGTATTTTTGGACTTTTCGTGGGTTTGTATCATCGATGATGGTAATTCTTCCTATTGATTCAGAGGATTAAGAATCGACTATAATGAAAACAGAGGATGTCACAGAGCTCGTCACTGGCTTCTTTTGTAGATTAAGATGCAAAACAGCGTCTGACAAAGATTTCAGTGATTAGGTGATACATTATCTAAAAACCTCACAATAGAGCTTAATCACAAATGTTGGCTCATCAAATTTTATTTAGCCCACAAAAAAGGAAAGCTAAGTGCTCCCCCGTGGCCTGGGTCGAGTATCTTCACTGTGTGGCGCAGGCTGTGACTTTCCCGGCTGGAGGAAGGCCCGTGCCCTCTGCTCACTCCAAGAAGAATGCTCACATTGAGCCCAGCAGCCTGTTAATGCCACAGCAAAATGTGTTGTCACCTCCCACATGAACAGGCCTATTGATGACTGTGGGGAATCCAGTTCAAGGGCACAGCCCCCGCCACAGAACGCGCAGGACAGTGTGATCATGTTCCCGGCATGCCCTGGGACAGAACCAGAACGCAGCCGACAAACGCAGGGCGTAAGAGAGAGAGAGAGAGAGAGAGAGAGAGAGAGAGAGAGAGAGTGTGTGTGTGTATGTGTGTGTGTGTGTGTGTGTACCAAGGGCCTTTGCTCCGCTCTGTTTGCACGCAGCTCCCCGCGGCAGCTGGGGAGCACCTTGCACTTGGCGCTGAAGCCATGCCAGGTGGATGAAAACCGAATGATCTGTCTCGCAGCCAGCACATGGATGAACACGCAGGGAGCAGAACAAAGGGGCAGCATTTTATCAGGAGAATCCTGATTGCAGTCGATGCATTGCCCAAGGGGAAACAGTTTGCTTTTATTTTCATCCCAGCCTTCAGTTTCCGTGGGCAACCCCGCAGAGCCACCCAGGGGGTCCCCTTCCCACCCCATCTGGATGTCAGACATCCAGACTCGGCAAGCGTTTTCCCTTCCGTGTTGCAGGTGGCAAGGTCACCCAGAACAGACTTCCCAAGACAGGTGTGGACTGTGCTCGCAAGAAAGCAAGTCATAATTCACAGAGCCACCGAATGTGTGCATCTATGTTGAACACAAAGCATAGAGGGGCTCGATTTTTATTAGGTGACCTTTCACAGAATTCTCCCTCCAGCCCCCCGGACAGGACACAGTGTGGGTCCTGGGAATGTGGCCGACTGCATTCAAGTGCACGCTCTGCTTTCTAATGGTCTCAGTTACCACTCCCCGTAGCTGGCCTTTTCTCCTTTCTTGCTTTTAAAGCATCACCGCTCAACATATCGTGATGAAAACCAAACGCTCAGACTCAGATGTTCCAGAAACCTGATATATTAGATGTGCTTTGATCGTGTCTGGCTACTCCTCGTCTGCTTTGTTCTTGGTCACATTACTACCGCTGTAAACAAATTCTGTCCTATTAGTTATGGTAGAAGTCTAGCGAGTCCTTCCCTATAGTACCTAACAATGGACGGTCTCATTTTTCTCCTTCCACACATACACACACATGCACACACACGGACGCATTCACAGACCAATGTATCATGTGAGGACACAGGCAGAGTTCCCTAGCAACATAACTAAAACATGCCAATACCCTTTGGATCACCAAGTTCTGGATTTATTATGTAAATTGTTTAACAGGCACATGATTGAGGGCTTCACAACCTCATTTTACCAAAAGAGATCTTAGTCGCCACTGCTCCGTAGAACTTTCTTACAGGACCGGGAACCTCTGGAAGGGGCTGCCCTGTCCCCAAGCCAGACTCACCCTGGTCGTCAGGCATGCACAAGGGCACAGATCCCAAAGGGACAACCAGGTTAGGAAGGCCTTAATCCTTAGGAATGAACGCAACCCAACTCCTTAGGGTCAGATTTATAACTAATGAGGCTCCATAGTTTGTAACAAACTCACCATTTTCTGAAGATGTCCAGCCAACTGGTTTTGACAATGAAAAAAAGAAGAAACCAAGTGTCCCCATCTCCTCCCATTTGCCTGGCAGATGATGGGGGTTGGTAAAGCAACAGAAATAAGAGGAACAATAACTGTATAAACAAGAAGAAATAAAAGGAAAAAAGAAAAATAAACATGGGCTGGATCAGAAATTAAAAAAGTCAAAACAAGCAGAAATGATCTTTTGATAAGAATGGTCTTCCATAATACAGCACCTATAACACATAAAGCCACTTTGCACTACAAATCACTTTTCCACAAAGAATTAGAAGCAGCAGAATGAACACAAAAATCAATTAAGGTCTGGAGAAGGGTTCCATTCCCCCTCGAGGGGCTTGTTCTTATCCAAACACTGACTAATGCAGGTACTATCAGACTGCCT
This sequence comes from Potos flavus, assembly GCA_028534135.1. Lineage (NCBI taxonomy): Eukaryota > Metazoa > Chordata > Mammalia > Carnivora > Procyonidae > Potos > Potos flavus. Next base: position 11,347,617 of record CM052889.1, on the reverse strand, counting down.
AGGAGAGGGTATTTTTTATTCTCACTTGAGCTTGTCTGTTTGGAGAGTGATTTCCCCATTTTAGACTGCAAGGAAAGGCTAAACAGGACGAGAAGAATGTTCTTCCGCTTAGAAAATAATCCAATCCATCCCAGTACCTTGGGCTCATGGGGCCTCCTGTTGGTGCACCAGCTTCCCAGGAGAAATCCCGGCTGTCCCCAGGACCAGCTTCTGGCTTGTGGGTGAGAGCCAACCTCCCGAGAAAAGCACCCACCACATCCACCTGCTCCCATCAGGAACAAGGCAGACACGGAGAAAACCAGCACGATGCTTGCCCCACAGGACACGTAAGACAAATATTCACTGAAGAAATGAGGAGCAAGAAACTCATCTCTGACCCCAAATGATAAAACACAAGGAGCCAGCACGCTTTGAACCTTACCCAGAAATATAAACATTTTGTGGCAATAAATAATATTTTTATTATGCTGTCTATGCCATTTATGGAATGTGGTGATAAATTTTCTGGGGATGGGGATGTCCTACTTTGTCTTACAAAACCGAATTTTGATAATATTGGGTTTGCCTAAAGAAGAAGGCACATAGATTTATTTTCTTTGGAGTAAAAGTCCAAGCACTTAGTACAAGTACAAAAAGGAAAATAATCAGAAGTTTTTTAACCTTAAGGTATTTGTTCTGTTAGTTGTTGCTGACCGGGCTGACCAACCTGGGGATGGACAAATGGGTTTGGAGAAAATCAAACACCGGAGGTAGGGAACTCACGCCAGGGTCACAACTCAGCCTCCGGTTCCGAGGTTTTTTGACCAAATTAGGCCTTCTTGGACCTCAGGGGCAGCCCTTCTCCATTTCCAGGAAGGAGGTGGATAAGTGACTATTTTGGTCTGTCTGCCCATCTGGTCTCTTGGTAGCTGGTTGGCTCCCGGTCGGGCCAGCGGGTTAGTGGCCTGTGCTCTGACCAGTTGGCGATCCCATTATGCCATGGGCCACTCACTGGAGGCAAGAGGGACGGAAGAAAAAAGTCCCCAGAGGGTAAGCAACCACTCATCACCACTACACTCGTGCAATTCCAGGCTGTGGGTGTGGGACGTCCTCGTCACTGGAGAAAGGGAAAGTACATCAGAATCTAACAGAGGAACAAACACCAAACTGTTGTCCCAAAATAAAGGACCTGTATCAACAGGGAATATAAAAATGTTATTTAGAACTTCTGTTCTCAGATGTTTAATACAAAGGAGAGATTGTTGTGCCAGGGAACAAAGTGATCCAATATTCACAAAGCAGGAATTCTCCTACTGCACACTTTGTTTCCAAAACACGTAGGAATACAGTAAGATTGCAAGCTGGGGTAAAGAAGCTACTTCTAGAAGGAATGGAGGAGATAACGGACGTCTTCCACAGAGGGGCTGAAATCCTCCCAAGAAAATTCCATGCTCAGAGCGAATGTCAACATTTAGGGGCATCTGATGTGGACAGTGAAACGACTTGCCCCCAAATATACAGCAGAGGTGTGGGTGGTGGGAAGTGAGGGCTGTGAGGGCAAGTTCCAGAACATTCTAGTAACATCCCAATGGAAGTCCGGAATCTTGAGCATTTTTCTTTTTTCAATGAACCCGCTGGGCCCAGGGTTCCAGGCGGTCGGGTGTAGTTTTACTTCCACTGGGACCGTTGCCAGAGGAACAGGCCGTACTCCTTTATTACATATTTTAAAAACCTGTTTTGTTACCTGCAGGTGAGTCAGGTGGTAAGCAGACTTCTTTGATCAAGGTGGGGGCTGGGGGAGCAGGACGGCAGATGAGTGACCTTTCTCTCCTGAACGCTCGCCATATTGAACACTACAGAGCCAAAAGCTCCAACCAGAAACCCCAAGGGCAACTGTACCTTTCTCTTCTGTTCGCGTCATTATTTTTACTTTTCCACTGCAAACAAGTCACACCACCGTTAGGACCCACTACCCTTTTCCGGACCCCGCGTTCCTGGAAGGCAACGCAATGCAGCCAGACACCCTGGGCTTCAAAACCAGGTTCGCTCATTAAAACCCTGGCTCAGTGATCACTCTGGGATCACAAGTTCCTCAACTGCTCGTCAACCCAATTCCCTGACCCATAAAAATCGGAATAAAGTTTCCCATCTTTTAGGAGTCTTTGCAAATCTCAAGTGTAAAAATGTAAGGACGGTGCTCAGTACCCAGAAGGTCCTACCTTTGGTTTTGGAGGCTGTGACTCACTCATTTTTGTATCCCCTATGGCACTGGAGGGTCCCATAAAATTAAACCGACTTGATGTCCTAGTTCCTGGGTCGCTTTTTTCCTCCTAGTTTGTCCTTTGCCTTTGCCCTTCAGCTCGCTCCCTGACCCCATTCTGGCAAGCTTCAGATTAGTCATGACCAACATCCGATACGCTCCACCATAAAACCTGCCACTTCTGCTCTGAGCATGATTGTACTGGTGGCGAGGATCGTGGCAAAATTAAACATGAGATGACTTTATTTGCTGCTCCACTGCATTTCCTAGCACTGGAATGGCAAGGGGCCACTGTTAAAAATAAGCACACAAAGGAAATACTGAAAGAGGCAAAGGAGAATTAAAGGAACCAACAGAGATAAAAATTGAGAAACAAAGGCCTAACTTTCGGCTCTGCCTCCAAATTACTGGTGTCTTTGAACAGCCTGCACATTAAATATTATAGTAATTATTTCATTATCATATGAAATATTTTGAAGGAGTTAAATCTGACGGCAACTAACCAAAATTGTAATAAGCATGAACAGAAGCTGCTATCACAGAAATTTTTAGGGTGATCATCCACTAAACACCTTACTACTTTGGATCATCCCTCCCCATCCGGTCTATGGGAATGGAGACCCAGCCTGCAATGGATGGCTCTTACAGTCAGTCCCTAGACCCAA
>CM052889.1:11289189-11344613 GCA_028534135.1 Potos flavus | reverse complement strand
AGAAGCACCTGTGGCACTCCAGGTGGCTCCAGCGAGGACTCCAGCCCTCTCCCTCTCAGATCAAAATAAACATGAAGCAATCAAAATGAACGCTCATGCGCTTCCAGCAGAGCACGAGCTGAGGCTGGGAGTGGGGCCGGCAGCGCCGGGAGGATGGCAAGAGGAATGCAGAGCAAGAGAAGAAAGGCCTTCTGTCCTCCTGCAACTATTATTGCATTTGGAAAGAAATAATAACACAATAAAGGCAGCTCTCAGTAATTAAACGCAAGACACGTTCCTATTGTCCCAGTTATCTTCACAGTAACCCCGGGGCGGAGGCACCAATAACCCATCTAAACATTTCTTCCAAGATTATGGACGAGTTAGAGATGAAGCCAGGCCTAAGGGTTAGGTCAGCAGGACCCCAGGATCCGTTTTCTAAGCTTGTATACTCCACCGATTCTCTCTCTGAGACACAACTTCACACACACGGGCACGAACATGGAAGAGAATTTTATCATCCAGCCATAGCGCAGGGCAGTCTCCCTGTGACTCAAACCCCTGATAAACCTGGTCACACGAATACAACAATTTTCTACCTGGGGAAGAAAAAACACCATAAACAAAGACAAAACACAAATGACAAACCAGGGAACTATTTGGAACATAAATCAGAGACAAACGGCTAATTTCATCAATATATAAGGAATGCTTATAAATAAATAAGACCCAACCAAGCCAAATGAACAGTCAGCTAATTTAAAAGAAAATCAAATAGTTCACAGACACATTAAAAGATATGAAACTTTACTCATAAGAGAAATGCTGGGTAAAAGTATCAGGCATGGGGGACATCAGAACATTTTGTCACGTACACATTGGTGAGGGCATGAAGAGGTACTCTCATAAATTACTACCCAAAGAATAAGTAGACATATCCACTATGAAGACAATCTGGTACTATCTATCAAAATTATAAATGCACTTACCCTCTGACCCCAAATTCCAATTCCAGGATTTTATCCTGCAGATAAAGCTCATATGTGTGCAAAATGGTGCCGGTAAAAAGCCAATCTTTGCAGCAATGTTTGTCCTAGCAAAAGTTTGAGAACAATCTAAAGATCCAACAAGAGCAGACCGATTAAATAAATTACACATAGCCCTATAATGGGCTATTATTTAGCCATAAAAGAGAAGAGGAAGCTCTTAATGTATTGATATGGAACAAGCCCCAAGGATTATTGCTAAATAAACAAAGCAAATTAAAAACGGCAAGCAGAATATGCCATCACAAATGTAAGAACAAAATTATATATTGCATACATTTATATTTATATGCACCCCCTAGAAAGATACAGAAGAGACTTGTAGCAATAGCTGTTTCCAGGGAGAAGTGGGTAGGATACAAGGTTAGGATGGAGACCTCCTTGTCCCTGCATGCTTTGTATCTTTTAAATTTAATAATATGTGTTTATATTACCGACTCAAAGAATATACATGCACACGCACACATATGTAGGATACACACATACATATATGTATAGATACACACTACATACAGAGAGTAAAATCTAGTGCTAAACAGTAGCAAGAGATGGCTTCTGGTCCAGCCTTGTGACCAGCAGACTAGTGAGAGAAGCTACTTTATCACTCAGAGAAAGTCTTGGTTTCCTCATCCATAAAATAGGGATAATAATCCTTTGTTTCTCCTGAGGTTTTGAGGGGTAAATGAATAAATATACATAAAACCCTTAAACCACCTCCCAGCACATGGTAAATGTGTGCAAGGGTCTGTTAATTAAGTTCCATCTAAGCTGAGATCAGAAATATCAGTAAGAATCAGGCAAGGAAGAGGGAAGCAGGGGGAAGCAGAAGGTGCTGCTCAGAAGGAACAGCATGTGCAAAGGTCAGGGGGTAGGAAATCGCAGTGGTGTACCTGAGGGTGGGAGTGGGGGGCAGGGCAGGGGAATGGAAGCGGGGGGGGTGCCTGGTGCGTGGCCTGGGAGGATGTGGAACAGCAAGAGGCATGGGTAAAAGGCTGAGTGTGGGCCAATCAGGCCAGCTTCTCTGTGGGGGATGGGAAACAAATGGAACATTTCAGGCAGGGGAATTCCGCGACTGGACAGGCTTTCCTAGAAAGTGTTCTCTGGCAAAAATCTAGAAGACAAGTTGGAAAGAGGCAAAAAGTGGGTGGCAGAGGCCTCTTGGGAGATTGTTGCAGAACTCGAGAAATGAGGAGGTTGTCTAGTGAAACTGGCAGAGGGCAGGACAGGAGGAAGGCTGGGTGGGGTGGGGGGTTGCAGGTGGAACCAGGGACAATCCCAGAATTCTGACCTGGTTTATTTAGAGGACTTTGATGCAACTCAGTGAAAAGGAGTTCAGAAACGGAATGGGCTGAGGAGGAGGGAAGATGGTAAGTTAAGCCCCAGATTTGCTGAGGTTCAAAGGTCTCATAGGTAATCCATAGTTAGCTACTGGTGTCTAAACCTTGGATGAAGGGTTCAGGAAGCTAATACAGCTTTGGAAGGTACAAGACAAATTTTTAATACTTAAAAGCTCTGGACAATGGTTAGGGCAGCTGCCACCGAACATCTACAGTCCCTTTGGTCCAAGGAAGAGACTTTTGAGAAGGTACGTGACCTGTGTGCAATGCAGGTAAGACCCATGCTTCCTCCCTCAGCCTCTCTCTTCTTTACCATCCTCGCCTTTCTTCCTTTTCTCTTTTTGTCTTTTTTCTGTCTTCCTTCTTTCCTAAAAATAGAACTAAAGTCCTCATAAGAGGTTTCACAAAAGCTTTGCACAAAACAGTGCATTTCTAACCGACCCCAGCTAATTAGTGGCGACGTCTTTATTTTTGCCGACATTCTCGTCCTCCTTTTGCTTCTCTCTTCATGCACAGCTGGGGTCACTAGAAAGTTCTCATCGTGCCACAGGGGTATCTCCACACCATGGGGAACATCCTTGAAGACCGTGTTTCCCCATAGGCCTGTCTCAACAGGGTCACTGCCTAGATGTTTCTTAGAAAGGGCATTCTGTGGTTTCTCCCGAGGAGGGTCTTGGGCAAAACCAACCCTATTTTAAGTCCATCTACCAAAGGGTTCCAATAAGAGAACTTAGAACTGATTTCTCAAAGAGCATATATTTTTCTAGTTTTATTTTTTAATTTTTTAAACATTTTTCTAGTTTAAAAAAAAAAGTCATGTTTAAGCAAGATTTCTGGAACAATTTAGCCAGGTGAGGTCTGGGGCCTCACCAGGATTCAAGAGGGCCAACTTTGATCCTCACTTACCAAAATGATGCTAAACTTCTCTCAGCTTCAGTTTTCTCTCCTACACAACTGAGACCATCTCCACGTCTCCTTCTGGCTCTAAAAATTTATGAGTCAAGATGTGAGGGAGGACTAAAATTGGTTTCATGACAGCGTGGAGTATTTCAACAATTCAAAACTGTCATTAAACATTCAAGCAACTTCATTTTTAGAGACTGGCTGATTTCCTGGTTGGGCAGTAGAAATATTCCTATTTTATCATTCACAAAGTTTATTGCAATATTTGCGAAGTTAGTGGCGAGTATATTTATCCCAAAGGGAAAACCCTACTATTTCTCATGCAGCAGGTGCTCGGTTTTCAAATTTCATACTTGTCGAAGAAGTCATCTTTTTTCACAGGCAGGGACTTCCAGGGGAAAGAAGACAGCATCCATGCCATGGACAGTACTCATCTATAACTATCTAAATTATCAGCTTACCTTTAAACAACAAAAGATAGAAAGTTCAGTCTATAGAGAAATGAACAATGTATTTTCCAATTGGTAGAGATTTTTGTAACTTTTGAGAGCAAGTAAGGAACATGGGCCAGGAGACCTAACCCAAATAACAGACTTCCTGACTACTCTCTTCGATAGGGGTCATGGGATCATCTAGATAGATGCAGTTAGCATAGCAAGGCAATAGTCATTACAAATATCCACAAGGGATTGCCATCTAAAGCTCAATGCAAAGAAAAATATCAAGGAGAGGGTGGCCGTTTTTCGTCTAAAATGACGTTTTTCCTATCCTATCTGTCAGAATGTGTTTTCTCTAGAATCCATGTACTTTTCATAAAAAGCAATGTATATCAGAGTTTAATTGACTTAAAATACTGTATCTTAAAAGATATCAGGTAAAGTACCCTTACAAATCTAATTGGATTAGTTAGAAATGCACTAATTTGAAAAATAATTTCGGTTGAAATCTGATTGCAGCAATATGCTTTGGATAATCATATAAAGGATAGGATTAGGTATCTTCCAACGTATATGGCATATAGGCTGTCGATAACATAGCAATGTATAAAGTTGCTATCTAATTTATTAGAAACCAGATAGAGTTTACTGGTATTTTGAGGGGATAGAGGAAAAAAGCACAAATAGGTTTCCATCTTTGAAATGGATATACATACATCCACGTACAGGTATTTTTCTGTTACTTTCAATTGCTCACTCAGCCAACATCACTCAAAATGAGATAAAGGGCTAATGAGACCATGAACTGAAAGAGCTACTTCACCGGTCACTGTCATGAATGTACACAAGGCTATTCGTAGCCGTCGGAGCTGTAAAGTGCTCGCTTCTAGGAGGGGCAATTTGACAGAATCAATCAAAATGACAAACGCACTGGACTTTGGGCTACAGCAATTCCACTTCTGGGATTTTTTTCCTATAGATACACAAAATCAGGTAATACAAAGCTATTCCCCACATCATTGTCTGTCCCAGGAAAAACTGGAGACAGCCTAAATGTCTGTCAGTAAGGGACTCGTGAATAGTACATCAATACAACATAGCTTTAACAAAGAAAGAGGATGCTTGCTCCTGACTTACTGATACACACTGGATCCCAAAATATGTTTAAGTGAAAAGCATATATTGGGGCGCCTGTGTGGTTCAGTGGGTTAAAGCCTCTGCCTTAGGCTCAGGTCATGATCTCAGGGTCCTGGGATTGAGCCCCGCATCGGGCTCTCTGCCTAGCGGGGAGCCTGCTTCCCTCTCTCTCTGCCTGCCTCTCTGCCTACTTGTGATCTCTCTCTCTCTCTGTCAAATAAATAAATAAAACCTTTAAAAAAAAAAAAGCATATATGTAAAAGATCATGTATGTTTGCCATGCTCTGTATAAAAAGGGGGAAAATAAGTATATACATATACATACTCATACATGTACGTCTGCATATACCCATATATACACCTCCGTGTGAATTATGTAAGTATAAATACACACACACACAATACCCTGATAACAGGTTTCCTTTCCCAGAATCTATGTTATCTGGGGATAGCAGCAGGAAGAAGATTCTCCCCTGCACGCCTCTTGGGATTTGGGGATCTTCTGAATTTGGATCATGTGACCACGTTACCTATTCTAAACTAAACTAACATATATCAACAAACATGAATAATAATAAATTGTCTGCTGATGAGCAGTAAATATGTATCACTACTTAGTAAGAGCTTGGGGGTGCCTGGGTGGCTCAGTCGGGTAATCGTCTGCCCCTGGCTCAGGTCATGATCCCAGGGGCCTGGGATCGAGTTCGGGTCAGGCTCTCTGCTCCTCGGGGAGTCAGCTTCTCCTTTTGCCCCTGCCCCCACTCGTTCTCTCTCTTTCTCTCTCTCAAATAAATAAAAAAATCTTAAAAAAAAAAAAAAAAAGAACTTGAAAGACCACATTTCTTAAACAAAGAATATGGGGAATAAAAATTAGATGCTCATCCTCTTTCCATTCTCTTGGGGTTCTTATAAAATAATAAATGACATATAACCATTTGGAGGAAAACCAATTAGAGGGACATAAATCATCATTAACCCCTTCCCCGGATGAGTGACAAAGAGACACATGTTCTAATTAACACCGAGCAACACTGTGTAAAGAGCAGTTTGCAATGGAAAGGAACAGATGGCATCCGAGCATCCGAGGTGTCAGCGCCGCGGGAAAGAAAACTTGATCTGATCCGACACTGGAAACTTTGAGCAACTGCGAGAGCGGCACCTGAACTGAAACTGCTCGGGATGAGACGGCCTCCCCTTGCCAACTTTCTCTAGTGTTTAGGTGCGTTGAGCTTTGCCTTTTTCTGCGTTCAGTCCCCCCGGAGACAACTGGTAAGGCGAACGGTGTTCCGAAGCCCGTCCCACCTTCTGCATCCGCACGCACACCCACACCCCAACCAGGCGGCCGCCTTCCCACAACGGAAAGATTTCCCAGCCCTGGACAACCAGCGGCCCAGGCACCTTCCAGCATTTCAGTTCAACAAAAGGTTTTGGACGTCACCTCGGAGTTTGATGTAACAAGAGTGGACCCGGAGGTTTAGGCCTTGATAACACCATCTCCTTTCCTTCCTTGGAAGGAGGCAGAGAGAGAGAGAGAGAGAGAGAAGGCTTGCAGGGTTGGTGAAACCTGTGATCCAGACGGCAGGTACCCAGGGGTATGTGCTTCTGACTTCTCTTTGCACAGAGGCAGACCAGGGAGAACCCATGAGAAGGAAGACCTGGCTTCCTCTGGTTTCCAAGTTCATCCCGTGCTTAGACCTCTCTCCGTGGACACAAGGGTGCCCCATGCAGTGGCAGTTTCACTGGCTGAACCCTCAGCAAAGAACCCGGGACGGACCCCACGCGTGGGAGCCTCCAGCCCAGCCAGCAGATGCTGGGTCTCTCCCCCCACCACTGACCCAACCTGGGGAGACGGCACATTGCAGACAGGATGCCCTCCCAAAGCAATGATGCAACCCTGGGAGAAAAAAAAAATCCGCGCAAGATCCAAAACCAAGATCCAGTTTCTGCCAACTGCGAACGACAGAGGCCAGTGGTGCAAACACTGCCGTTACAGAAGGCACACTGGATCTATGCCAATCTAACACCAGCGGGCACGTCATACTCCCGTCTTCCATCATTTTACCTACGGAGAGCGTTTTAAATGTACATTCTGCAGCTAGCCACAGTTGGAGACAAAACATAAAACTGAGTAAACATCAGATACAGGGCTTGCTCTCCACGCAAAAAGCAGAAAAGGTTTCTGTTCGGCTGATTCTGAACTCCAAATAACGACTCGAGAAAAAAAGGCAGACAGTGGGCTAATCAGATCATCTTTAGCTGTATCAACAACATTTAAGGCTAAGAATTGTAAGTGCAGTTTGTGCAAACTGAATTTTTTTAATCGAACACTTTAATTCATGTGTTTGAGAGGAATATACTCGTCACATACACACATACACATATACACTGCAGATTTATTTTATACAAAGCAGACAATTTCCACCGAACTATTACTGAGGTACTGGGATCCAAACTCAATTCCATTCCCTATCTTAGACAACAGACTCTTCCACTCTGAGGATATTTTTAAATATAAAAACTAATTATCCTATCTCACTGCCTATAAATTCAATTTCTATTTCTGAGGCTGCTTCTGCTGTACATCTCTTGGTAGACCCTTTGCATTACAGCTTGTTTATAACCTAGTATCAAATCACAGGAAAGACAGGAACCAAATAAAAATAAGCCTCCCAACCTTTTAGGAGGGTTTCGTAATGCAGCAACATTTCCATAATTCTATATATATTTAAAAAAAAATGAATCCATTTTCTATGAAAGGATAGCTCTAAGTGGCAAATTTTAAAGACAAACAGAGAGAGTATAAATTGGACACATGAAGAACAAAGCCAGTGCCAGGGGCGGAATGCTTTCTCTTGGTCAGATTTTCCTGCAAAACTAATCAATCAGTGCTTGTGGAGACAGCATCCTGCAAACTTTCACAGAGCAACACCGTCCGGGTTTTCCATGTGTCAGCCTACTAAGAACTTCCAAGGCCATCCTGGATTCAGTTGCACAGTAAAGCTATGCAATGCACACCAAACACTCTCCCTTCTCAACCCTACTGACTCCTTAAAAAGAGAGTCCTTCACAAACATGTCAAAGAGAGCAAATTAACAACCACAATTTACGCGTTCAGCGGGGGTGGCGAAGGTCAAAGGCAAACCAAAGTAAATTGACACTGATAAAGAATTACAACAGCCTATGGTTAAAAAAAAAAAAAAAAGAACCTTCAAGTCCTTCCTACTCTCTGTGTCGGTTATATGAGCTTATCTAAAGAACTTCAGAAAGTTCCTCATCAAAAATCTACCCCTAGATTGCTAGCTCAGCCACCAATTAGCTCTTCAGGTCCCGACAGTCTCTTTACCTCTTTAGACTTTATTTTTCTTATCTATGAAATGAGGGAGTGAACAAGGTGACTCTGAGGTTCCTTCCAGCTCTAACCGACCACGGTTCATGATCAAAGGCTGTGTGGCTACCCCCTAACTCTGGACTCGGGAGGCGACAGTAGCAAACAAAGCTGAGATCTTTCTCAGACCTTCCTGATCAGGATGCTTTCTGCTTCTTGGGTCCTAAGTATCTCAGGTCAAATGAATAGTAAGGAGAGGATACACGGATGAACCAAGATTACTGTGATGCTATTTCTCAATAAGGAAGAAAAACACATTTGTGAAGAGGAAAAAAGGCACTTTGGGGAAACTCTGAGCTTTTTTTTTTTTTTCCGAAGAAAGGCTCTAGGAAGCCATGTTCATAGTCCACATTCTCAGTCCTCATTCTCGAGGCCCTGATTCTTCTTATTTCCAATCTCCCTCCAGATCAAAAAGGAAGGAAAGATACTTTTTCTCTCTCTTCTGATTTGGCCAAATTTGGATCACTCCTATCATTTCATACACTGATATCTGAACTTCCTGCTAAACTCTGATTAGGCCCATCTACCACGGGAGTTGACCTTTTGTAAAGGTATTTTAAATAACACTTTTCCCCACACTGGATACCCACAAAGGTCAATATTTGAATTCTTCCCACTCTTATTTTTGAAGCAATAAGGTTTTCTTCAACCTGCCACATATGAGCGAAAGCACTGTGTGGGGGGGGGGGCCTGCGGCGATTTCTGCCCAGAGCTCCCCTCCCTCCAGAGGAAGAAACTTTCAGGAACATGGCTGAATCCAGGTATTTGTCCATCTAGCTGGTAAATCTAAATAAAAGCGTCATTTTTTAGACAGAAAATTCCAAGTCCAGCTACGCTCGAGCTGTGATGAGTACAGTCCTGCTATTATTATCTTACTACATTCTAGAGCCCAGACATTTGTTCACTGACACCCTGAAGAACGGAAACGGATTCTGCCTTCCTAAGTGTGTGTGTGGTCCCCGAGGAAGTATTTATTCAGCCACTACGGTCTACGCATTCATTCTTTTGCTCCAATATCCGTGACTCCGTGACCGTCAAAAAAATCTGGAAATAATTTTTGATGGCCAAAGTTCGGGTGACCTAAAGCCCACTGAGTTACTGAGGCCAGGTTAAATCATGTGAGATTTCACCAGAACACACACACCAGCAATGATCACGTGCTCCTCTCCTGCCGCCCCTGCAGCCAAACTGGGCGAGCTTCAAGCAGCCCTCCCCTCACCGTCCTCCCCGACACCCCCACACCCACCAGGCCCACAGGCTGGAAAGGAACTTGGAATGTGCCTTTCCACTCTGGTGCTAAACGCAATACAGCCCTGACTCTTTTCTTAAATACACTTTGAGAGGGCCCCTGAATTTCATGACTAAATGAGTTTCATTGTTGTTGAAAAATAAAGGACTTGCTTAAGTAGTTTCATATGTAAACAGCCCAGCTCCGAGGAGCGCGCACTACATTACGTGCAGTGTTCCCTTTTATTGTTTGCAGTTTCCAGTTTAGGATTTATCCAATTATCTATCTATTGTCTGGCAGGCCTGGCATGGGGGATTCCAGTTACAGGAAATGCTTCTGGGACTGCAGGCCCAAAGCAAAGCCTGGAGCAGAGGGCAGCATGTCCAACAGGAGCGTACGTGCTGGAAGATGAGGCCGCCCCGGCCAAAGAAGCCGAGTGTGAAGTTCAAGTACAAAGCTACTTCTAACTGCTTTGCATGGATCTGTCATGTACTGCGGGAAGGGGAGTAAAAACCAATGACAGGTGTGATGCCAGTGGAAGCTGCCTGAGGGGACGGCCAGCACCCGTGCTCGGAAAGGGTCTGGGGCCTGGGCGACACCGTGGGGGGCCGCACGCTGAGGTGGACAGCCAATTCGGCGGAGCTGCTTACAGAGGCCCTCCGATGGGGGATTTGGGAAGCTCGGGGGTGGACAGACAGGCTTCCACCAGGGAAAGACAGGTCAGCTCGGCCCCTCTGCAGCCCTCTCTCAGGGAACAAGTTCTCACTGAGAGACGCTGAACCTCAGTCTCCATCCTATTGGTTGTCAGGAGATTCCTCCAAAACCTAAGTCAGATATCTCACCTCCCTTCTCTGCTCAGAACCGTCCACTGGCTTCCCATCCCACATGAAACAAAACCGAAAATCCTTTCGAGAGGCTGCAATGGTCTACAATGCTTCTTGAGGGCACCAGGGGCGTTCAGGAAATCCGAGGGGGCTGTCCTGGTAGTCACTTGATAATTGGGGGTCACCAGTGCTGTTTAGAGGGTCACAACCTGAAATGCATGGGATGGCCCAGCCTGACCAAGAAATGTCCCACATCCCCTATGACTTTCCACCGTCCCCTGAATGTTCCTTCCAGTGAGAAACTGACTCCATTTCACATGTTAACACAAAGTGTTTTCTCTGAGATCTGCATAATCTGGGAACGCAATAGGGAGCGATCTATTTTTTGTTGTTTTAGAACTTCACTCAGAACTGTTCACCACTTCAGAAATCTCACGTCACTAAAGGCCACACTGATTGTCACTGAGCTGCTCATATAACACATCTGTAGCACCTGCCTTGCGGGCTGCCACGTTTCCAGGGATCCTACGCAGGGACCCCAAACACGTGACCACACCACGCCAGACATGTTGAAACAGTCATTTTATTCCAAATGACTCTTTTCTGTGTTTCCTTGAGCTATGGCTAAGGCATTCTATGGATGGTTTGCAATTATGTGCATAGGTTGGCTGCATTTCCTACGAATTTCATTGCAGGAGAATAAAAGGGGTGTCACTAAATAGCTGTTATAAAAAGTGAGATAGATCTGGGTCTCGGCGGGGCCACTTCCGCCCATCTCCCTCCCCACGCCCTCCCCCTCTGAGCCGCCCCCGTGAACACACCCAGGTCCCCCGTGGGTCTCTCAGACGTCCACAGGGCTACCTTCCTCCATCTCCTGCCCCTGCCCCTCACCCTCCTTCTTCCTTCTACAGAATTTATCAATGCCCAGTGTGAAACTTTGCACTGAATTGGATATGGACGTTCTCTGCTACCAGAATTCAGTTCTAGGAGAGCGAGGACTTGCTAGCTTGTTCTCAAGCACCGGGAACAGTACCTGACACATAAAAGGCACCTATCAACATTTGCTGACAAACAGAAGGACAAACAAACCAGCAGACAAACTAAAGTTGGGGCTTACGGACAGGGCTCCACCTGCCTGGGAACGAGCAATCCTCTCACAGCCACTGCAAAATGTGCTCTTCCTTCCACTGATCGTGTTTCTCACGCGGCCCTCTTTGCCCAGTGAACGAGCAATAAAAGGACAAGAAGCCAGCAAAAAGGAGGACAATTTTTTTTTTTAAATAACCATCTTCTTAGGACAACTGTGTGGCACGGACGCCGACACAGCACCATGCCTACTCCTCACGAGGTCCCATCCACCCTCTCGACTCACTGCAGAGAAACACGCCGTGGAAACAAATATTCCATCCTTGACGGCCAGGTCCCGGAAAAAATAATCAACTTCTACAATCTCATACTCAGGCAACGTCACTCAAAAACCAAACATGGTATTTTTAAGATCACCCAACCCTGGCTGGTGCGGGGATGGACTCTCTTATTCTCCTCCTCATCTTTGTTTTTTATCATGCCTCTGTCCCTCCCTTTCCTGAAATGAATTTTTATTCAGAAATTATCAGGAATACAGGTATTTTTGTGGAACTTGATAAACTGACTCTTTAAAAGGGAAGCCCAAATGGCCAAATATAGCCAGGATACCTTTGAGGAAAAGAAAATGCGGTAAAGAACATTCTACTGGATGTCAAGACCTATAAAGCTTTAACAAGTAGGACAGCATGGCATCAGCACAGGTGTAGGCAAACAGACCGATGGAGCAGAATAAGAGCCCACATTCAGACCCCCACGTATACAGACACCTAATTTTTGAAAATTCTAATTCAGAGCATCAGAAAAAAAGATGTTCCCCCACACCAGTTGAGTGGATATCCATGTGGGGGGAAAAAAAAAAGAAAACTTTGCCCTCCCAGCTCACAACATTCACATAACTCAATTCCAGGCACATTATATGAATGTAAATGTGAATGGCAAAATGATACCACTTTTAAAAGTTAACATTAGAGAAAATCTTCATGACCTTGGGATGGTCATGAAGTCTTAAGCAAGACACATGTGTCTTAAGCAAGACACAATTAGCCCTAACCGTAAAGGAAAAGACCGATAAATAAGGCTGCATTCAAATTAAAACTTCTTTCCATCAAAACTTCTTTCTGTTAAGAGAGTAAAAAGAGGGACTTCTGGGTGGCTCAACTGGTTAAGCGGCTGCCTTCAGCTCAGGTCATGATCCCAGGGTCCTGGGATCAAGTCCCACATCGGGCTCCTTGCTCAGCAGGGAGCCTGCTTCTCTCTCCCCCTGCTTGTGCACTCATTCTCTCTCTCTCTCACAAATAAATAAATAAAATCTTTTTAAAAAAAGAGAGAGTAAAAAGAAAAGTTACAGGGGAAGAAGAGAGTGAGCAACACATATGACTAACGAAGGGCTCAATCCAAAAAATGTAAAGAACTCCTACACATCCATAATAAAAAGACAGGCAACACAGATGAAAAATGGGCAAGAGACTTGAACAGGCAAGTCACAAAAGAGGATGATCAATAAACATGAAAAACAATTAGTAATCAATAACTGGTTATCAGAGAAATGAAAAAAAAAAAAAAATCCACAATGTGATACCACTACGAACACACTAGAATCGCCAAAATAAAAAGACTGACGATTCTAAGTTTGCAATGTAACTACCAGGAACTCTCAAACACAGCTGGTGTGAACATAAACTGATATAACCATTCTGGGGAAACTGGCTGGCATGGCCTCGATGACAGTTCCACTCCTCGATATGCACCCAACAAAAATGTAGTCTACACACACAATAGAATATTATTCAGCCTTAAAAAGGAAGGAAATTTTGACTCACACTACAACGTGGATGAACCCTGAAGACATAATGCTAGGTGACACAAATATGATTCCACTTACACAAGGTACCTGGAGTCATCGAATTCCTAAGAGACAGAAAGGAGAATGGTGGTTGCCAGGGGCCGAGGGAGAGAGAGGAATGGCAAGTTAGTGCTTAATGAGTATGGAGCTCCTGTGTGAGAAAATGCAGGAAGTTCTAGAGACAGATGATGGTGATGGTGGCACAAACGCCACTACCGAACCATTTTAAAATAAAGTAATAAATTTCATGTCATATATATTTTACTACAATTTTTTAAGCTACTTTAAAATTCAAAAACAGAAATGGTAGCAACAGTGATTGTAAGGTACTTCCACAAGCCAGCGAAGGTAACTTTAACACATGCACAGTTGAGAGAAGACACCCGTAGAGGCTCATGCTTTATCCGTCTGGCTGTTGGTAGTTGCTGGTTTTTTATTACTGCACCCAATATCAGTGAACAATTTCCCTAAGTTATTTCATGTTTCAGCGTAAACACCAACAGGAATTTCTAATGGTAAGGAGTGAACTAAAAGGAGTCCACAGCAGTAATCGATATTATCAGCTTTATCAAGTACTCTGTTTGTAGTGTAATTGTAGCCCATAGCTGTCGTTAACTAAGGTAAACGTAATGCTGATCACTAAGTTAAAGATTATAGTTGATTAAAAGGGCTTTAATATTTCTCGACCTAATAATTCAATTCAGTTAGTGCCGTTACCCCAAGTTCTCGGCGTACGTAATTTAGAAGGTTAAGCTACAGGTCACCCTTTGATGATATTTAACTGCAACTCTGATTATCCTTAAATAAGCAATTTCAATCCATGAGATGCAACTAGTACTTATTTCTCTCACGGGCCAAAAGATCAGAATTTACCCTGGAAGTTTATCAGAACTGCTTCCAATCTTCAAAAACCCAGATCTGCCCGCCACGGCCTAATCGTGGCCTTGAAAATGAGCCACCCACATATCCAGTTTAACCCATAGTTTAAGCAATAAAGAAAGTTGACTTCGTTTATTTTCCTTTTCTCCTCCTGAACAGAGAGATCCAATTTATAAAGCATGTCAATGAAATGAAAATCTTATTTCAAGCTTAGCTTTAACATCTACCTAAATAATATTTCAAACGCCATTACTGGTTTTACTCGAAACACCAGAGAGTTGACATTATGACTCTTGTATAATCTACTAATGACTTCTGTGAAAGGCACTGAATCTTTGTAATCATCAAAAGTGAAATCACCACTGTCAAAACACTGGCCCTGGCCCACAGGAAAATGCTTGATAAATGGCAGTAAATAATATAATAATAGCAAGAGTCGAGCGTGCGTGGTCCATGTAAGCTAAATGTATTATCCCGTTTTAGCTGAACAGATTTTAGAGCAGTCCGCGATTCCATCCCATTTTGTAAATTACCAAGCTGCACCAATTCAAAAAATTCTTCTGAAACTCAATTCCCAGGCATTTGGCTTTTGTTCCTGGGATTTCCACTGCTTTAGAGGATCCAGCTTTAATGGGCTCTTTCTGAGAAATCTTCCATCGGTTCTGAGAAGTACTTTAATCGAACGCACCATTTAACTTCATTTTGCAATTAATGAAACTCTCAGGACATATTTCCCCTCCCCACCCTTTTTTAATTCTAGTTATTTTTTTCTTGCCTTTTGGGTAATTAGGAGCAGAAAACTACTCCCACTTGGAACTAAAGGCAATAAACATGGCAACAAAAACACCAAAAGCCAAAACAAATGTCATTTGCAGAGCTCTGCAAAGCCCATCTCTCAGAATTAAAAACATTCTGTGTCACCACTAAAGGTCTTTTTGTTTGCTAGCTATCAAATGGATCACTTTCTGATTTCAGTGAAATTCGACCAAAGAGTAAAGCTTTTCAAGTTTTTGGTCCTCCTTGACATGAACACTTAACCTTTTCCCGCCTGGGAGGTAGACTCTTTCCTGCCTCCGCCACTCGACCATTTTGGTCATAAAACAAACCACCAATTTAGTTGTTTATTTTGTTAGCCTAAAAATGTTTGCATGGTTAACTGAATGCAAATGTACCATGCCTGCTCTTCTCCTTTTAAAGTTTTAGACAAATTGTCACTGGACAGATTCAGCCAGGAATGACCCCTCTGCTTGTGAGACCCACGTCCCAACCTAGAAACATGACAGAAAAGCGGGCAATTTATAGAGACGCCCATTCTCTCCAAATCACTTTTCACTGTGTCGGGAAAAACCATTTCAGTCACTTTCCCAGTCACCCAAGTGCACAACCCCAGAATTTTCAGTTCAATTATATTCCTAGTAAGCCCCAGGGCCCCTCTGGTGATGGGAGAAAACCATCAGGCTCGGTGCAGGGAAAGCGAAAGGCGCACTCATATGTGAGAATAAACGGCTCCCACAGGATTCTCTACACTTCCTAGTTTGAGGTAGATCAAGAGCACTTTTAAAATAAACTTGGCATCTGTGTCTTAGCCCAATGGAAAATCTGACTTCAGACCCTTCAGTGACACAAAACAAGCTTTCCTTTCCCGTGCAATCAGGATCCAGCTTTTGTCGTCCTAACTGTAGCCAGTCACCCCAAAGGGTACCTGTGTGCCACGGGAGGCTTGGAAGCGTGGTGTTGGCAGTCTTCACCTGCGGGAGCATCTGATTCCCGGGTCCCACCCTCCACCCCCATTGATCCTGATTAAACTGGTCTGAGGTGTGGCCTGGGATTTTTAAATGCTGCCTGGACGATTTCAATGTGCGGCCAAGGTTGAGACCCCAGCGTGTTAGTCAGCCCAGGCTACTATCAGAGAAGAGCATCAACCCAGTGGTCAATAAACAATAGCAACTTACTTCTCACGGTTCTGGACACAGGGAAGTCCCAGATGGAGGTGCTGGCAGATTCCGTGTCTCAGGAGAGCCCACTTCCTGGTTCACCGACAGCCATCTTCCGTGTCCTCTCACGCCAGGAGGGGCGGGGGAGCTCTCTGGGGTGTCTTTGATAAGGGCCCTAGTCAAATTCATGAAGAATCCACCTTATGACCTACTCATCTCCCAAAGGCTATGAATTTTGGGAAGGGACACAAATATTTAGTCTATAGCAACCAAAAATCTGGTCAAGATGCCCCCATGCCAAGCTCAGGACCAGGTGGGGCTCCCTCTGGGAGCAGAGCTCACTCAAGTGCTCTGAGGTAAATGAAGTCAGGGCTGAGCTGACGGTACTGGTGCCGGTAGGAGCCCCAGGATCAGATCAGCCACCGCTTTCTCTCCACTCAGAAGCCTAAGAGTTCCCCAAACGAGGGCGGGGGGATGCGGGGAGGATCACACATAATTCTGCAGGGCTCTCATACAAGGACCCAAGTGTGGTCCTGATTATAGTCTCCCTTCTTTGGGGGCCCCAGAAGCAGATCCTCCCAGGAACTGAGTCGTACCAAAGGCATTCAGACTCCCCACAGGGGTCATTCCCGACAAGCTGGCGGTGGGCGGCTGCGCCCTGGGTCCGCCGCCTCAGCGTGAGGCCCCCTATCCCTACACCACGTGCGGCCCCTGCAGTCCCTTTGTGGCAGGGCTTCTCCCAACACTCAATGGGGACCTTAAAACCAGTTGGTTGCTTTGCCATTTTAGATCTAAAAAAGTTACCTTCAAACCCATGCCTCAAGAGCCTAAAATTTCGGAGCCGAGACCTGTACTGCCCCTAACAGTTCCAACACCTCACTCGAAAAAGCTCCGGGTCCCCCTGACTACATTTTTGGTTGCGCGGTATTCTAGGTGAAGCGGGAGAGAAGTGTGAGGTTTTCCTCCCCCAGACCCAAGACAGGCTTCCGCAGCTCTGGATCCAGACTGTGAGAAGCGGGAAGGTCACAAGGGCTAGCTCCTCTCAGGTTCCGCTCCAGCGAGCGTAGACACCAGGAAAAAAGCGGAAGGCGTTTGCTGGCACGGGGTCGCGCAGGCACAGAGCTCTCGCGAGACCAGGCTCCCACCTCTCGCTCTGCCTTTCAGGGCGGGCCCCGCTCACCTGCGGCTGCACCGCCCAGGGGACCCAGAAGGGCCTATAAGCAGCAGCTGGAGGAAAGGGGACTGGAACGAGGATTCGCTTTAAATGGAAAAACAAAGGTCATTGAGGGGAACTTCTGGCTCGTCCAAGAGCCTTGTGTACTCGACTCCCCTGGCAAGGAATGAGGGCCTGTTGTTCCTGCTGAAGCCCATCGCCCTGGAGATGGGCTGGGTGGGAAGAAAAATGTCGGTGGAGGCTGTGTCCTTGCTGTGTTCTGTCTCTGCTGACCTCTGGAACTGAGCCCCAGGGGCTGGAAGGGGCCCCTGCGATGCTCCCGACGTCCCCACCCTGGGCTGCATGGCCTTAAGCGGGGCCGTGTGCCCGTAAGGAGGCCGCTAGAGAGTACCCTGCCCGAGATCTTGTGAAAGGGGAACATATGCAAATTCAAGATGGGTTATGGCTGGGGAGGTGCCCGACGGGAGGAGTGTTCTCGAGGCGTGTGTGGGCCACACGCTGAACATCTGCGAGCCATGTGCTGCGGCCCTGACGCGGGAACGGAGCGCGGAGCTGGGCGCTCACTAAGAGGCTCACAGCGGGAGGGAGAGACGGTGAGAGCAAGGTGGCGCTGCTAGCGGAGGCGGAATGGAGGGGGGGGGTGGGAGAGACTGGGAGTGCACCCACTCGATTTCATTCAGCGAGCACGTCTCTGTATTCCTTGCCTTCTGTTGGCCACTTACACCCTACGACAGACAGAGGACCGGAGGGGGTGGGGGTGGGAGGTGCCCGTATCGGTTCCCGGCGGCCATAAGGGGGCCTTCTGCCCCCACTTTCTGCAGCAGCAGCCTGCCAGGCTCCCTCAGGGCCAGGATGCCCGTCCTGCTCTGGGTGTATCTGGATTGCGTGCTAAAAGGGTCTCCTGGGGGGCTCTGAGCCTCTGACAGCTGTTTGAAAACAGACCACAGACACGTGAGGTAGTCACAGCTTCGGGATATCGGTCAGATAAAATCTGCCCCCGATCAGGCGAGCTCCCCGTATGTAAAACGGGAGCACCATGTAAAAGAAAGGCCTCGGTGTTCCTTTTACAATCCTTAAGGTTGCTGCGATTGTTTAGGAATGAATTTCAGTCCATCAGATATGAATTGAGAACCTCTTACACAGTTGGGGGGGGCGCACAGAGACCTACATGAATGATTAAGATCCAAGCCTATTGTGCTTTATATAAACGCCAAGAGAACCCAGACAAAGGGAAGGTTAATTCTGATTGAAGGAGAGACTCCACAAAGAGATTGGGGCTGTTGGGGGTAGGGGGAGAGCAGGAAGGAGAGAGGAGACAGAGGGTGAGAGGTAAACTGGGACGAGGACCAGTGCCAGCCCACAAAGCCCCTGCATCTCAAGCTATAGAGTTAGGATTTGGGGGCAGTTTTGAGGTGAGGGGTGGAGGGTGACATGAGAGGTTGGAGGTGGCACAGAATCATGGGAAGGAGGTCAACATTTCCTTAGTCCCCAAACTTCCAGGCGCAGCACCAACTTGCTACCTCAGGACAGCTCGGCACCCCAGGGGGTAGACATTACTTACCTCCATTGTGGATCTGGGTCTCCTGACTCCCCTGACAATATGAAGACCCATCCAAAAGGCGCCCCACACGGCTCTGAGGGCCTTGAAGGAATTCAGGTCTCCGAGGCAGGACACCGAGGAGACAACCAGCACATTCCACAGCAACATCAGCCTGAACCACCTCTGTGCACACCTCTCCCCACAACCTCTTATCCTCTGTAGCTGTCCTCCTGTCTCCCTTATCTTCTTTCCCTCCTACCCTGGTAGCTGCACGGCAGCATTTCTTCCTCAGAGCAGCTGACCGCTTTTCTGCTCTTCCCACCAGTCACCTGAACTGGCAAGACCAAGGGGCTCTTTAGGAGCCAACATTCTTAGAAGGTATTAAGAATTCTTGAGGCTGATAATTTTATACTCTTGACCAGCCACAAACTAACAAGGAAACAGAAGCTCTGAGAAAATAAGGATTTCTCAAGGTCTGGAACAGGTGTTTTAGGAAGATATTTTGGCACAGAGAATGAACGGGGCTGGGAACAGGTGCTCCAAGAGAGCGAGGCCAATTCATAGCTCTCTCCATGAGAGACTTCAAAGGTGGGCTTGAGATGGGTGGGGAATTCGTGTCAAGAAGGAACCACAGAACTGTAGACTATAGATTTTTAGAGCTGGAAAGGATCTTCAGAGATCATCCAGGAAAGTTCTACCTCACAGATGAGAAAACGGAGTTGAAAATGATCTAAGCGTTTGGGTTTTGTCTGGGTGGATGGTGATATCACTACCCAGACAGAGCACACAGAGAACAGCAGGCTCAAGGAGGAAGTTGATGAGTTCACTTTTGGACATTTTGAATTTGGAACATTTATGTCACCAAGATTTCTTTTTTTAGTTTTCAGGAATTTGAAAACAAAATTGTTGGGTTTTGGCATCGAAAGCAATATCTTTCCACAAATCCTGCGGATTTCACTGCAGCTACGATAAAAAAGAACTTGTGGCTAGAGTGTCCTACGTGAAGATGGGACATTATTCCGAGTCTGTGTGTTGTGACCAGCAGTCATTCAAAATCACAAATAGAGAATGATATGGATCCAATAAAGATTTTAGGCACATTCTCCATAAATGTGTTTGCCACTAACACTACCCTATTTTCATATACCTACGCTACAAAGGATAAATTTCTTCCTTATTGGTAACATACAGATCAAACTTTGAAAAACAGTTGTTTTCCATTCTTACGGAAGCCAGGATGTAATTCACTACCGGTTTTGTTTTTTTGGGTTTTTTTTGCTTTTGTTTTATAATATGTAGCAAATAACCAAGGAAGATGAGCATTGAGTTGTTCCTACTCCAGGGGCAGCAGCTTAGCAAAAGTTTCCATGCTGCAGATTAAAAAAAAAACAACCCTCAAAATCAAGGAGACTTTTGTCACTCTTTCAGAGCAATTTGCAAAATGCCTTGATTTGGTTGTCAGGCAGCGAAAAGAAGTAGCGTTTCCAACGTCCTCCCAGCCACAGGGATACATCGCCAATTTTAAGAACAAGATCTTCAAAGTTGCAAACCACCAAGAAGGCAGAACTTCTTGGCAGCACGGTTCAATCACTGAATAACAAAATATAAATTTAATAATATTGAAAATAACTGCAGTTCTGTTTCTTCGAGAGCTGAGTAGGGTGACTGCAAAGATGGGGAGTCTTGGCAAGAAGGTAGAATGTAAGCACCTTCTGGTAGAGATCTTGGCTTTGCTTGCTCACGTAGCCAGATGCCTAGCACTGAGGCAGGCACTCACTATATAATTGCTGAATGAATGAATGAAGCCAGAAGGGAAGTGAACAAATCTTAAAGTAAGCGATGGCAAGGTCACTACACTTCATTCGTGGATTCATTCATTTGGCAGATGTCATTGAGCACTCAGTACGAGACCATTTTTAGGCACGGTGGTGAACAGGCAAATGCAGAAGAGGTGGGGTTGGGCCTCCACATCCTTATAGCCTAGGAGAGGAAGAAAGACAAGGATAGCAAACGTCCGTGCCTCAGAGCAGAATCGGAGCTTGGAAGGGAGGCCCAAGGAAGGCTGGAAGCGTGGTAGAGATGTAGAGGTCAGCGGAGTCGCTTCCGATAGGGACACCTTCCTTCCTCCAGGGGAACTGAGCCTTAGCGGATGCAGAATTTTGGAAAATGTGGATGGAAGTAGAGCAGTATGGGCATTAAAAAGGACAGGAACAAAAATGCCCAGAGCAGAGAAGACTGGATGGGTTTGCGGCCTAGCCAACCTTGCTAAGGAGAAGCGGGGGCCGCTGAAGGGCGAGCATTCCAGCAAGGGAGGAACTTAGCAGCAGGCTCCTTTTCCTTCTAGAAGAGGAGCCTCTTTGTTTTTTAATCAGGGAAGAATTTTCATCAAGTCTGTTATAAGGCATAAGATAAAATGGAAGGAGGAGACACTGGAGCAGGTTAATGGGATCTCTGAGGCAAGAGTTATGAGGGCAGTGGCAGCAAGCCCAGGAAGTCGCCGAGGATGGCAGGGCCTGTGGCTCCCTGCGCGGGTGCTGAGCAGAAGCACAAAAAAGGCATCCTAAGTCCTCCCTCTGGGTGATGGGGATGATGGTGCCCACATGGAGCCGAACGGCGGAGTCTGAGGAAGGTTCTGGAAGGAGGATAATGAGTTTAGTCCTGCATTAAGTATTTTTGATGATGTTAAGTTTGCGCTGCCCACAGGAGATCTGGGAGGAAAGGTTCATCAGGACATGGTACACACAGGCAGAACTGGACTCTGCAGCTCGAGACACCCATTCGAGAATCAGCCGCCTATACGCGCTACAGAAGCTGTGGGGATAGAGAATGTCCCTAGAAAGAAAGTCAGGAAACGAGAGAGAGAGAGAGAGAAATAGTATTCCAGGGCCTTCCAAACCATCTCCTCAGCATGCCACCTCAGAACATGGTTTTCAAAGCAAAAGAGAATTCCTAACACTAGTTTTTAACTTGAAACAAAGACAACACCGCCACATCTCACCCATAATAAGGGCCAGAGCAGCAATCTTTTTCCACAAAACCCAAGCTAAACCCCACTGGTGGCCTTCCACCTGAGAGAGGGAGCGCGATGGAAGGAGGAGAATGTCGCCCGCTGCTCGCTGCTCGGGCTGGCCCTCCTTCCACAGACTTCCTTCGTGCTTCGCTCGCCAGGCCAACGGCACCACGGGCTTCAAGAAACACGCGTGTCGGCTGGAAGGCCAGGGAAACGAATAACCTAATTCACCTCGTCTGCAGCCACCACAGACAGAAAAACAAGAGAAGATGTGCACGCTGTGTGGGAGGAATGTTCCTTTCCTACTCCCACCCTCGTCCCGCCCGTCTCTCTTTCCCAGGTCATTATCACCGCATTTCAAACGCCCCGAAGATGTTGATAAAGCCGCTCAACATCTGCTCCCTCCTCCACAGCGGAGCCCAGCGTCTCAAGACCGAACCTTCCCACCTCAGCGTGGAACAAAAAGCCTGACTTCTACCCCCGGCACCCACAGCTGTTTTCCACGAATAGAAAGAACCCAGCCAACCCCGCTGGCTCTTTGAAGGTACGATATCCTTTTCCTGTGGCCTAATTTAGCTGCACATTTAAAGTGCAAAAAAAGCAAAAAAAAAAAAAAAAAAAGGATGAGGTTTTCACAAGAGCTACTTAGTGACACGAAGTGGATTTTCTTCCAATGTCAAACTCTTGAGGCACATCTGCTTGGTTTACACTCTTCATTTGTTGAAAGAATCTCTAAATTGTCCCCAAAGTATATTATCATTTTGACTGAGGAGATGGAAGTTCACGGCTGTGAGAAAAATACTCTGTATTTTTCAAAAAGTCCTCACTCTTCTTACCAAGGACTCACAGGACCGTGTTGACGGGAACATTACCTAGCTGGACAGCCACTGTCACACGCGGCCTAACGCCCTTCAACAGGCCCTCGTCAGCTCTGGAAACCAATACTCATCAGGTGTCAGTGGCTCTGCAAGCCCACACCTGGCATCGCTCACAGAAAGTGGAACGGAGCAAACACCCTCTTGGGGTTTGCAATTTAAACCAAGGTGTCCTCTCCCAACCTCCAAAAGTACAGCACACGGGAGCACATTCAACAGCATGAAGGCGAGCAAACAGCCTCGAACTACTTCGTTTGTCTGGAACCTTCTCTGTCACACTATCCGGTGAGGTCCTGGGCTACTCATGAGTATTCATTTTTCTTCCCCAATAAAACAGACCAGAACTGCTGCACGAATGTTTTAGACGCTCTCCCTTCCCATGGAGGAAGGGTAGAAGAGGACCATACTGAAACCAGACACACAGCCTACCTTATGTCGCTCCTTCCTAATCTTAGACTCCTAAACAAAGGAGTGTATTTGTGAAACAGAGGAACGCCACGGGAAGAAAGCTGGGTTAGGGCCCAAGAAGGCTGGGAGCAGTGTTGAGCTCCCGGGAGCGAGATGGAAGGGGAGAGCTCTGTGGGGCTGCCTCTTCGGGGTGGAAATACGGAGTCCAGACAAGACCCAGGGAAAGACATCACAGGTCAGCTAGAGCGGTTCTCATGAGGCACTGAGGACTGACTTAACAGTGCTCCCCAACTGTGTGGGTGAAACACACGTGTGTATGGGGTGGAGGGACTGTCAGAAAAGGCTTCTGCTGCAGAAGTTTCCATGGAGTGAAGCGCTCTCCCACACCATGCACCAGGAAGGAAAAGCGAGCTCCCTACTGTGCACAGTGGGCTCCCAAGCCCAAAGATGGAAGGTTTTCATGATCTGGCATCTTCCCGTTGTGGATGACAAGTAATGTCAGCAGTGGCTCTCCCACCGCGACCTGGTGGCTGCTGGAGGAGCCTCGCTTTGGTTAGAGGTGTGCTTTGGCAGGGCAAGGTCAGAAGAGTGGAGCTGGGCTCGAAGCCTCCCGTGAACACACGGCCCCAGCACCCGGCTGGACGCAGCCTCCTCCCACCAGCACCCAGCCAGGCTCTCAGCAGCTGCTCCCCCTGAACCTTCCCCCCACAGCCCTGCCGCCCGAGACAGAGTACCCAAGCAGCAGGATTGGTGAGACGGGTCTAATCACATGAAACCAAAACACTTCTCCGGACTGCACTACCCAGAACGAAATGCTCTTTGATCCCCTGAGCACTTTAAACCAAAACACACTCAAACCCTGAACATCAGCAGCGCACATACTTCTCTTTTTCGGGGTTGTGAAGGGAGGGTGGGGTGCGGCAAAGAATAACAATTTTCATCAGAGGAAAATCCCCAATACACGGGCTGACACCTGCTTTACCTACTCTCCTCCCAACCAAGTTAAATCATCACAGTCTCGACAAAATATCCTCTGCGGGTCTGGAGGTGACAGTGACCGGGCAAGGACCAGGCACGTGTTGGGGTGGCGTACGTGTCAGCGTGGAGTGTGGCGGGGTACGTTCCCGGCAGAGGCCCACAGGGTGTGAGTGCCCGGCTTGGATATCCGGAATATTCACCAGCCTGCTGGTACAGGGTCTGGGGGAAGATAAGCACGTCCCAAATTGCTCCCGACCACGTTGTCACCAACCCACCCACAAACACAAAGACACACTGTAGCTAGCAACTTCAAATGTCCCATTTCAAAATTTAGGACAAGATCTCAAAACGGGAAATTATAAGAGACTGAATAAATTTATGGAGACAAATTCCTCGCCCCCCCCCCATCTTCTACAGGTACCAACTCTGAAAGAGCTCATCTTTAGATCTTTTTTTAAGAACTAGCTGCCTACCAGAGATCTTCACTTCTACACTTCTTTTTTCAAATCTAGCATCTCCTTGCCAGGTGATACCACGACACTTGGAGCTGGTGGAGCGAAAGCCTGTCATTCTTAAAACACGAGGAGAATAATTCAGAGCCTTTTTTTTTTTTTTTTTTTTGTGATCACAGAGAATGCAATTAATACTCTGGCTGCCTTGGTATGTAGACCAAACCTTCTGCCACAGTGTTTTGTGCTGCTGCTGTCTCGGGCAGCTCTGCCAATCTTTTCATTCCAACAGAAACGATGCCAGGCTTCTCAGTGCTCAGCAAAGTATAATGAGGCAGAAGAGGTGGCTGGAACCCTCAGTGCGGGAATGTGCTCCTGGGGCGATGTTCTAGGAAGTACAAAGCTACCTCGAGATCCAAGGGCTTTCGTCTCCCCGCATCTCCTAAAAGCAATTAAGACCTAGTCTTTACAAAGGAAAGGAGTGAAATTCTTATGTCTTCATGGACAGCCCAGAGCTTTCTAGTTCACAGGCGGTACAAAGCAGGAAACACAGCTGTAGACAGAACAAGCAGTGATTTACTAAAGCATCTGATCAACATGGGGAGACTTACTACCTGCACATTAGGTGCACTTCCAAGATATCAGATAAGAAATAATTATGACTCATGGAAAGGACAGGGGTTAAGAGGAGAGAGCCAAGAGAAATAAGTAAATATTACAGATATTGTATTTGTATCTACAATACAAATATTGTAGATATTACACTACACCACCTGTGCACCAGCCAGAGCTCTAAGGGAATCCTAGACCCCAACCCCTGACTCATTAACGGCCAAGTAACTGGTCCAAGCCAGTGACGGTATTTACCGTGGATCCCAGGGGCCCCCAAGTGCATCAGACAAAAGAAAAAGCAGTAAAAACAACCCCCAATGCTATCACTGATTGGATACTAATACCATTCTACTTGATTCTCTGGCTTTCAAAACTCAGAGAATCACAAAAATTTAGTGAGAAGCCCTCTAATCTAACTCTCTCATTTCCAGATGAAGAAACGGAAGCTCAGAGGGATGTGCAATGCACCCAAAGGGCAAACCGCTCAGAGGGCCAGGACACAACCCAGGGCTCTTGGCCCCCCGCCCTCAGTACCGGGCTAATCTCACCCGCCAGACCAGCCATGGACTCTTGACCTTGATAGCTTCTTCTTCGCTAGAAGTGTACCTCCCCCCATCCTGTGTCTGGATTGAGTGTGTGATATTGTGATATAATAAGAAATATATATTTGGAAATAAAATCTTAAAAAAAAAAAAAAAAAAAGAAATATATATTTGGTCTTCACCTCCAGGTCCTGGCACAGAGCTCCTAAAACTCTTGGAATTTCCTGAATGACAGCGGTGATAGCGGTATCTTTTGTATAATATACTCAGCCTCAGTCCCGAGCTTCTAAGACCCTTGGAATCTCTACTGATGGGTGTCTTTTGTATGCTAATTAAGTGATAAGTGGCTGGTTGTCTTCGATCACCTCGGGATGGAGGGGAGGCCTGTCACCAGAAAGTCCAAGATTTGATTATAGGGGGATGGAATTTTCAGCCCCAACCCCCGGAACCTTTTCTGGAGGGAGAGGGGCTAGAGAATGAGTTGGTCACCAACAGCCAAGGATTTCATCAATCATACCTACTACATAATGGAAGCTTCATTAAAACCCCTGAACTGTGGGGTTCTGAGAGCTTCCAGGTTGATAAATAGCCCGAGAGGGCATGAAAGCTCCCCAACACTTCCCCCATCCCTTGCCCTATGCATTTCTTCCATTCGGTTGTTCCTGAGTTGTATCCTTTATAACAAACCAGTCATAGTAAGTCAAGTATATTCCTGAGTCATATGAACTACTCTAATAAATTATCAAATGTGAGGAAGGGGTAGTGAAAAACTCTGGATTATAACTGGTGGGTCAGAAGTGTGGGTGGCCCAGACATTGGTGTCTAAAGCGGGGCGCAGTCTGGGGGACCTGATGCTAACTCCAGGTAGTTGATGTCAAAATTGAATTAAATTGTAGGACGCCTAGCTGATGTCCAGAGATTCAGAGAACTGGTTCCTGGGGTGAGGAAAACCCACCCACATCTGCTATTAGAAGTGCTGGGAGTCCAGTAACTCAGAAGGGATGCCTGCGATCTGATCCCCTGCCTCTTTGGTCCAGGGTAGCTGCTTTGTCCTTCCATCCCGTGGACGATCCAACTCAGTCTCAGAACTTTCTGGCAGGTGAGATCCAGTGGCCTTGCTGCATGCTGCCAGGAAAGGGGCAGGACCCCAGCTGACTTCCAACAGAAGAAAGCATCCCCTTATCATGACAACAGGCACGAACCCTCCCCTAACCTTGACCTGATGGTTCCCAAAACATGAGTCACACCTTTCCACTGAACACTGGCTCCAACCGTAGACGAATGTGTCACATCAGTACGTTGCAGGACATGCTACATTCACAAACACAGACATATTTACTTCTAAATAGGATCCTGTCCTATTGTCTCTAAGTAAATATTCCCACCGGGAGTTTTTAGCTTATTTCTAACAGGCATCGGACTAGAAGTAGAAAGTCTGATGCTGTAGTCCCAACCCCAACTCTTGAGGCAGGTGGGCAAGCCTCCTCTTCTACTTCAAGATACTCACCTTTAAAAGTATGGCCAGGCCCTCCCTGCATGGACCAAGAGTGGGCTCAACAAGAACCTGGATACGAGTGCACTTGGGAAAGAGTCACACGATGTGCCACAAAGCTATCTAAACTATACCCCATCTGGGCAAAAAGGAAAGCTCTTTCTACCCTCCTATGTAATAATATCCAAAGATGGGAATAAAAAGGTGACCACACTGTGTAATAAATGGTTAGCAGTCTACACCAGTGCTGTCCAACAGAAATACAATAGGGGCCACATATGTAATTTTAAATTTTCTAGTGGCCACATTTAATATATAATTATTTAAACCAACATATCCAAAACATTACCATTGCAACATACAATTAACATAAAAATCACTAATAAAGTATTTTTGCATTCATCTTTTTACACTAAGTCTTTGAAAGCTGGTGGGTACTTCTGACTCCAATCACATCTCCATCCAGGCTGGCCACATTTCACGTGCCCAGTGGCTATGACACCGCCGGATGGTGGAGGAGATTTGGGACACACTTGTTACAGTTTCACGCTTTGATGCTTGCCCACCAGTCTCTTCTCGATGCCTAGCACACTGTCTTAAACGCCCAGTCGATAAGTGTGAGATTCATAAGTGTTTGGATGTCTCCTGTGATCACGGAACATCACAGGATAAGAGGAAGCATAAAGGACATTAAAAAGCATTAGTCCGTGTTGACCTTTTCCTGTTCCTGAAACCCAGAAGTTCTGGCTTGCAGGCTGCCAAAGGGAAAGCTGCTGCTCCTGGTGAAATCCCAGGTGAGGTCTCTCCTGACGGTGGGAGCCCCTCCTTCCCAGCTACCTTTTACCACCCCCTGGCCTCTACGGGGGCCGCTGCCAGAAGCCCAGGGAGACCGCTGAAAACAGATGAGCACTTGTCCCTGGGTCCCGCATTACTGTGAAATCATTTGCATTCTCTTCGGCGAATTTGCATAAAATTGGAGCCAAGAGGGTCTGGCTGGCTTTCCCGGCCACACTCTTTCTCCGTGCTGCTATGGCCACCACTATTTATCACCGTTTACAAGGGTGGGAGAGCAAGGCAGACCCCCAGTTGGAATCAGCATAAAAATAGAAGCCCTTCCCCACGCTGCCACGAAAATCCGTGTCCTCCAGGGTAAACGAGTGGAGGAGCTCTGAGATGTAATCTGGCTGCCGCGTCCTTTGTTATGACAAGAGCTTATTTTATGTGACTCTGACCTATGGCACGAAAACACAGCCTCGGTCGGGGTTGTGACGATCCATGACGGCGCGCTCACCTGAACGCCGTGGGGCTCATGTTCCAGCCCGTGGGCCACCTGGGAAGCCAAACTCACCAGCCTTCCTTCCAGAAAGCCACAGGCTTCCATCCCAAAAGCAGTGTTTCCCCGAGAGGACCCCTTCCCCTTTCCGCCAGGTACATAGAGGGTCAACTCAAGGTAGGGTGCGACTGCCCCTGGACGCGCACGCGCCTTCCCCTTCCTTTGGTCGCGGGGTGGGGGAGGGGGCAGGGGGACGGATCTGCAGGCGCCAAGTGGACAAAGTAAATGACACAACAGAGAAGGCAATCCCGCAAGGGAAAACACACAGAAAACAATTTGATGCTAGTTTACAATTTGTTATTTTATCTCAAAGGCCTATCTCTTTCTAGGACTCTTTCCCAGAGAAATTCCATTTCCATTACAAAGCTGGTTTCTTATGCCAGGGAAAGGACTGCGGTGCTGTTGTTATTCCCATTGTTATTTCTACTAAGGTCATCTCAGATGGTCTGTCTACGGGAGATAAACGGTTTCCTAAGCAGGCTTTTCTGCCTCCTGCCGCTGGTCCTGTTTGCCCGCTCATCACTCCGGGGGCCTTGACACAGCAGCTTCCAGGAAACTCCGGAAGGCGAGAGGCCACAGTGCTGTGGAGAAGGGCACCGAGGACCCCGTGGATGCCTGAGTTCAAATCCCAGCCCAGCCACCGAAGCTGCGGCGTTAGTCACCTCTCCGAGCCCCTGTGTCCTCATGGACGAGGACAAAAGCGCGGCAGGCTCCCCGGACTGTCCTAAGAAAGAAACGCGCTCATGGAGAGAGGCCGTTCAGAGAGTATGTGGCACGGAGCACGCACCCTACAACCAGCTCCTCTGTCACGACCTGGCTGGGCTGTCGCTCTGACGCTGCCCGTATGGCTCTTACCACCCACACAGACAGCCGTCCTGTCAGTCGGTCAGTCAGTCAGTCGATGTCCATTGGGCGCCTCCTGTGGGCCTGCCCTGTGCTCAGCACCGAGTACTCAGTGATGGTCAGGGTGCATCCACATGCCTCAAGTCCTATGCACGACCTTACCGGTTCTACCTTGGAAACGTCTTTCACGGTTGTCCCATCCCAGCGGTGTCCAGGTGCAGGTGTCCAGGTGCAGGTGCTCAGCCCCGCCCGAAGAGGGACACCTGCCCCTTCTTCCCACCCCTCCTCCCTCCTGCCCCCTCCACCGCCAACGAAAATTACTATCCTGCTAGAAAGCTTCGCTGGCCCTCCGCTGCATGAAAGACCAAATCTAAATTCCTCGGGGAGACCCTCGGGGCCTTAGTGAATCAGCCTTGGCCATCCCTCCAGCTTCGTCTCTTGCACTCCACCCCAGAACGCCTATACTCTGGTCATGCTGACTTCTGACTTCTGTACCTTCCCATGACTCTCTTTACTTGCACACAGGACCCTCTCCCATCCCCCGCAGGGCAAGCTCTTATGTAGCCTTCAAGACCCAGCCTCATGGCACCACCTCCAGGAAGCCATCCTTAACTTCCTCAGGAAAAACTCGCCGGATTGCAAGATTTCTATTGGAGCGTCTGCCTCCCCAGGCGGCCGCCCTCCACCAGGCCAGAGAGCGCACCGAGAAACCTCGCAGGCATTGAGCTTGGAGAACGATCGAGTGACCACGTGCCACTGTCCCATGGTGGCAACAAAGTCCAGGGACAGATGCTCCAAGTCAGGGCACACGAACCCTTCTGGGGCACATGGCGGGGCACCCGGCTGTTCCAAATACGCCAACAATGTCCCTCCGGCAGAGCGAGGATAACTTAGCCACAGCACTCCAGCAGAAACCCCCCCAGAGATACCAATATCCACACGCACCGATGTCCAGCTCCCTTCCATGCTCGGCCCTAGAAAGTGAGGTCGAAGAAAAGGAGGGCGCCTCGACCGTTGCTGCTTCTTCAAGCGGCCACTGCCTTGCCTCCTCTCTCACCCCACGTTCTGGAATGAATCATGGCCCATAAGTGCATTTTTCAGATGACTAAAGCCAAAACTTTAAAAAAAATCTTAACCATTTGGAAGGGAGATGTTTCGGAAACGGACTACCTGCTTTCCCTGAACTCTTCAACTCTCCCTTATGGAAAGGGACCCCATCCTGCTGACCCAGCAGCATCTCGAGCCTGGCCCGAGCCACGACCCAGGGACAACCTTGAGGGCTGCTGGGATCTTCATCACCGTCTGCCCCACACGGAGGAGCCTCGCACGGCCAGGTCTGGCATTCCTGAGCGGGGCTTCCAGGCCTTGTTATCCTCTTCCTTACCGTCAGACTCTTCACGTAATTTTTCTAATAATTTGCAGGCTCTGCTTCCCACTTGGGACTAATGGACTGTTTGTGCCATTTTTATGGACCGGAAAAAAATAATAACCGACCTTGTGAGAAGATGTATTACAAACAAAAACAAAAACTCTAAGTGGAAAATCATTTACCCTAAAGATACAAATGTAGTGATCCGAAGGGGCACATGCACCCGAATGTTTACAGCAGCAATGTCCACAACAGCCAAACTATGGAAAGAACACAGATGTCCATCGACAGATGAATGGATAAAGAAAATGTGGTATATATATATACAACGGAATACTATGCAGCCATCAAAAAACGAAATCTTCCCTTTTGCAACGACGTGGATGGAACCAGAGGGTATTATGCTAAGCGAAATAAGTCCATCAGAGGAAGACAATTATCATATGATCTCTTTGATATGAGGAATTTGAGAGGCAGAGCAGGGGTTCGTCAGGGAAAGGGAGGGAAAAATGAAACAAGATGGGACCGAGGAGGGACATAAACCATAAGAGACTCTTAATCTCAGGGAACAACCTGAGGGTTGCTGGAGGGGAGGCAGGTGGGAGGGATGGGGTGGCTGGGGGATGGACACTGGGGAGGGTATGTGCTATGGTGAGCGCTGTGAATTATGTAAGACTGATGATTCACAGACCTGTACCCCTGAAACAAATAATACATTATATGTTAAATAAATTTAAAAATTTTTTTAAAAAAAAGGAATGACATTCTGACAGAAGCTACAACATGGATGAACCCTGAAAACATGATGTTTGTGAGACAAGCCAGACGCAAAAGGACAGATACTATGTGATTCACTTGTACAAGGTGCCTAGAGCAGTCAGAATCGCAGGGAC
This sequence comes from Potos flavus, assembly GCA_028534135.1. Taxonomy (NCBI): domain Eukaryota; kingdom Metazoa; phylum Chordata; class Mammalia; order Carnivora; family Procyonidae; genus Potos; species Potos flavus. The sequence goes on along the minus strand of CM052889.1, from coordinate 11,313,077 downwards.
AGTAAAATCGTAGTTAACGGGGGGCCGAGGGGAGCAGGGAATGGGAGTTTGTGTTTAATGGAGTCAGAGTTTCAGTTTGGGGTGGTGAAAAAGTTCTGGAATGGATGGTGAGGACGGTGGCACGACACTGAGAATGTACGGAATGCCACTGAACTGTGCACTTAAAAAAGTGGTTAAAATGGTAACTTTCGGTATGTCTATTTCTCTCTTTCTTTCCAATCATGCGCACGCACACACATACACACACACACCCCAACTGGGTGTGTGCACACACACACATACACACACACACCCCCCAACTGTGTTAAGAATGATGGCTGAGCTCTTATGACTAATGGGTGTGACCTTTGGAGTGTAACCTTTGTGTTACCCTTATGCATAGCAGGGGCTGAAATTACTTCCTAGTTCTTCGTTGTGTTGGGAATCATCATAATTCCTAAACAGAGTGTTAATGGACGTTGCGGTCATAAAGACTTTTCATTCACCAATTACAATCCCGGTGACAAATGAGTGCTCTTCATTTCCACGTCGACATTATAAATAATCACAAGTACGACTGAGGCAGAGAAGGGAAAGAGCTTTCTCCTCTTCCCGCTGGGCACGACTGAGCCCATCCTGGGCACGGAATCCAAATCTACCCTTCCCTCGTCCCAAGATCCATCCCTACCACTAAGAGGTCACACAGAAAACCAGTGAAGAACAAAGGTCCTAATTATTTCACATCCTTGGGATTTTAAGAATTTGTAAAAAAAAAACATAAGGCAGACTTTTAAACATTATCCTGTTGGGTTATAGCTTATAAATTAAACATTTTAGATTATATTGGACCCACATTTTTAAAGCAGGCTAGTCCCCAGAAGAGAGCGGAAATAGCTAGCGGGGTATTCTGTTCAGCAAACACAGATCCCAGGGTTTGGGGAGCCTGGTTTTGAACTCTGTCTCAATTAACGAAAGGTTACTATTGTCCCTCTGCCTGAATAATAATTTCCCTTCCTTTTTTGCTTCCTTATGAAATACCATGAAGTTCTACTCTAAAAATTATAAAACGTGTTGTGCCTGGGAGACAGGTTTAATTTAATTTTTTAGTCACATGTGCTTTCTTAAACAAACCCCTTCAAACAATTTTTTGTTTTTATTTTACGCCTTCTGAATTTGAGTTACTCATTTGGCACATGAACTTACATCAAATATTCAATCGATATTATTTAATAACACCAAGAGATACAGAAATTAATGAGAAAGCAAGGAAAAACAGAGATAGGTTTAATAAGGAGCCTAGTAAGAGTTTCCTATCTTGTCAGATCTTAGTGTTTAGGTTTCTTTTAAGAAAGTCGTTTCCTGGCCCGCTCCGAAACTCCCTGAACCCTGTAGACTAGCCCAGCAGCATCCTGTTCAAATGTTATTGTGGAAACACTGTGTTGTTCTAGGTCAAATGTATCCAAATTAAACCAAGGGAGATGGAAATAACTCTCCCCTGATACACGGTGGCGGCGGAGAGCGGGTTTGTTTATGAGTAGGATAAAATTTACGGCTAAATATAAAAAAAAGGATACATCATCATCTCATAAGCTGGAGTAACATGTCATTCCACCTCTGGACTCTGGAAAAAAACACTAAGGTCATGCCTAAAATAAGACAGCGAAGGGCTGAGGATCACACAAGAGGTAAAACCGCAGACTTTTCCCACCTCTTGATTAAGGCATCAGGTAGGTTACAATTGGACAGTGAGGTCATTTCTCTAGAACCAGGAGAGCACTGAGGATTTGTTATTCCAACACACACGCGCTGACCCCTGGGACAGCTTCTGAATCAGGTGTCTGGTCTTGGTATAAAGCGGTGATTACTACTTATTTTTCAGAAGCTATTTACACAGACTATTGGAGCCAAAGAGGAGAGAGACAGAAACAAAATGTTTCACTATCTCTCTTTTTTTTTCAACTATGAAAAAACATTTAAAAGTTCATGTTATGAAAGATTTCACCTCCTCGTTACTAAAATAAAGATGACTAATTGGCTTCCTAAGGAAACACAAAAGAAACCAAAAAGTCACATGCAGCCAAGTGTTACTTCTTAATAGGTTTCTATTTTACATTAAAAAAAAAAAAAACAAACTTCTTGAAGTTTTAGAGGACATCCATGACCACTTGGATTGCCTAAAAAAGGATCTGGTTTTGCCTCTTACTGGGCAAAATTCCTTGATTTTGCAAAACCTCTGCTTCCTCAATCTGTAATTCCACTTCCTACCCTCTGAGAGGTTATGGGGGTTAAATCATCTCCTATCCATAGCAGCATTAAGCCCAGAGTCTGGCATGTGTTGGGGTGCAATCGATTCCTTCCTTCCTCCCGGCTTTCAGTGACTGGGGCCACTGATCAATGTTGTGATACATGGAAATGTGGGAGATGAAAAGAGCAGCCGGGGGGGGGGGAGGGGGGGATGTTCCAAACATTTTAGCCAGAAATGAAAGTCTTCTCTAACTCTCTCTTGTGCACGTAACCCACCTTAAACTGACGTGCGGGCTGTATACTAAGGTAGAACATTATGTTTTCAGCTGTTAACTTTGAAAAGCCATTCACCCTCCTCTGTGCAATCTGCAATACTGGTGGAAGAAGCCCAGGACTCCTGCAAGAGTTAGTAAGCCCCATCGACACTCCTGTATCAATCTGTCCCCTTTCTGGTATATTGTATCCCTCATGTGGTTAATTATCTGCCTGCTTCCTGTGCTAACTTCCTCACCGTGTCGGGTTCACGAGAGGTACGAGAGGTAAAAAGGACAGTTCTCGACCGCCATGTTTTCCACTACAATTCCAGGGCTGTGCTCAATATCTGTTGAATAAACGAGGTCGAACTAACATAGCCACGTGCCCTTTGGACACTATGGGATCCTGCTGATGAAGGCGCCACCACTTTTTAAATTCAGTAAGCGCTTTCATGGCCAAATTTATGTTGCTCACCTGAAGAGGCCAATTTTACAAGTTCATAAAAACGTGCATTTCTGGTTAGATGCCAAACAATCAAAAGGATCGTCTGCATTCATAGAATTCTGCCTGCCCTGCTGTGTCCCAGAATCCTCATGCTGAGTTTCGAGAACTCTCCTGTCCCTCACACCACTGTCCCCTTGGAGGACAGTCCTGCCCAGCTCCCAAGCACACCCGTGGCGTCTTGAGCGAACGTGTGGGCCTCACAAAGGCAACAGGTCAGATGGCCCTCTGCCCATCCCATAAACATGAAGCCCCCTTCAAAAGCCAAATCAAAGGAGGGGGGAAAAACTGAAACAAAAGACTGCATTTTAATTTCTTTGACATTTTTTTAAGGTAAAAAGCAGCAGAGGATACTATTTTTCAGAATTAGATATACTGGGTTAAGTTTCTGTTGAGGAATCTGTGTCCTTTGTGAAAACAGACCCTGAGAAGCAGCACAGTGTAAAGACATAACCACTGGACTCTGAGTCTGGGAATGAGTACCAGCTTCTCCGGCCTGACTGGCTCTCCCACAACTTTCTGGGGGGGGGGGGGTTCTCTTGCATGGGAACAAACAGATGAGGACAAGGGCATACGCGGAGAGAAGTGGGAATATAACACCTGCCTGGCCGAGGGTCGCCATGAAGACCAAAGGGGCCAACAGACATGAAATTCCTTTGGAAACTTTAAAATCCTCCTCTCACTGTTGAGACTTTTTCACGCGGAGGAAGATTCTAGGAAAACTGCCTCTCGAAATTGAATTCTTTCTTTCTTCAAATACGCTTTTGTTAACTGGTTGTTAATGATGATTTATTACAATGTGAATTCTAACAAAATAAAAATTTCGGCCAGGCAGGGTTAACTGAAACGAATGGGAAAGAAGAAAAAATATATTTTCATATATCTCACTACAACGAGGATCATATTCTTTTTAAAATGATTATGGAAAAAGAGCACTGTAATTGAAGAAGAAATGAGCCATGTTCTGAAGCATCCAGTCCATCACTCTATCTTCCTAAATAAAAATCTCTCCATTCGAGTCCTAACCATTGCTTAATGCTATCAGTTTCTTGCTCTCCCTACTACCTTTACTCCAGGTCAAGTACAGGTCTCTTGTTCATTTGCTGAGCTAGCCTCTCCCTAGTCTCATTCATGGCAGGACCTTTCTAGAATAAAGCCCTCCATGGTGGCGCCCCTCCCGCATTGCCTTTCTGATCTGCCCCCCTGCACTCCTTCCTTCCTCCCTCCCTCTGGCGGGGCTGGACTCCTGGGCGCCCGCAGCCCACCCACCACAGGCTCTCGGAGTCCCTGGCCTTTGTTCCCCAGATTCTTCCTGCCGGCCACACTTCGCTCCTCCTTCCCCTGTCTCTAGGTTAGCTCCCGCTCCTCCTTCGGGCTGCAGCCCCCTCTCCTGGGAAGACTTCCTTGACTCTAATAAGTGCCCCTGCTGTGGTTGTCTACCTTCTCTCCTGGCTCTCCCCAGGCTCCACATCATTGGGGTGATGATCTCCACCCCGCAAACTGTGAGCCCTCCCACTTTCCCAGGGCCTGGCCTAACCACGTGCTCCATTAAAAAAAAAAAAAAATGTGTGGGACAAATGAATTACTGATCCCTCGTTCTGTTTGCTTTCGTTGTATCATCCGGCATAAAACGCAACAAAACAAAACACCCCAGTTATTCTCCGGAAAACACAGAGATGCCGCTGGGTCCTTCATAGTAAGAATGAAGACATCCTTCTCAGCACCGTGCCGAGCCAAACAGGTAGCGAGGTCCGAAGGAAGATTCGAGGGTCTCGACTCATATTAAGTTTCCCGCAAGTCTCCACATTTGAAAACCACTAATTTCCTCATTGGTCATGCCCTTTCAATATTCCTTCCAAAGGTATTTTCAATTTCCATTTGACATGTACTTTCATCAGTTAATTTTTAATTGAGCCAAATATTAAATGCTCACATTAACCAGACAAAGCGTGTTTAGCTACTGATTTGCAGTGACAGCTGGTGTTATTCTCACACACAGGCCAAGCATGAAATAGAAAACTAATAACCCCTTAAGTGTGTTCTCAAAGTATCATTTATGGGAAAGAAGACGACTTTCAAAGGAGACTTGTGCAATGGCTGTCATTTTTTTTTTCCCCGAGCCACAAGCTGTTACAAAGCAGGGAAGCTCATTTTCTCACGGATACGGACAAGCTCAAGAATCCCACTGTCACTGGATGTATTCATTAAGAAGGAATCTGGCAGCAGCACGGGGGACAGATACTTGGGAGAACAGGCCAATTATCTGGGTGTCCTTTATAATTTGAAGTTTCTGAATTCACTCATAGATAAGCCACTTGAAGAGGGTCTGGCAATGGTAACATAATGCACAGATGGTCACTAAAGAAACGAAAGGGAGGATGGGAGAGAGGAGAGAATTTGCTTGTGGTTTCATTCATGGGGACAAATCTGCAAGCTGACACATCCTTCTTTTTAAAAAGCCCCTGGAGAAGTATGGTCAAGCTTCATTACAAGTAAACAAATCATACAATCTTTCTCAAACAGATGACAAATGATGAGCAATAACACTTTGAGTTTGTTTCATGCCAAGGGATGAGGGTTCTTAAAATACGAAATTCCACCAGTTCTTAAAACCACAGAGAGGCAGTGATTCTGGCTTCGAGCAATACAGAGCCTTGAGTCCAAAGCTGCCAGACCAGTGGTTTTCGTCCAGGACACCGCTGGTGGTCTTCTTGCTGCTCAGTGTCCGGACAGGTAAAATCTTAGGTTCTCTCACCTCTGGGAACACTGAGCTCTACTGACTTTCACCTTCAACGGGCAGCTTGTTTTCGTGAGGGGAGAACTAAGGGATCATTGATCTCTAGGACTTTTATGCTGTAGTTCTTTTATACTGGAGCTACAACGCTAGTGGGGGAGGGGGGAACCACCTTGTTCCCACTGTGAGAACCTTGGACAAGCCCGGATTTCTTTAATGATAAGGTGATGAAAATCTCAGCCACCAAGGCTTCTACTGGGCTTGAGATTTGAACTACGGGACTGACAGTAGCTGAGCACGTATGTAGAGGCTGTGTGCCTTCTTTGTATAAGCAGATATAAGGTGACAACCCATAGCCTAGTGTCTACTATTAGCATTAAAGACTTTTATTAAAGTTGAATGTTTAATGTAAATTATTTTAAATTTTAATTTAAATTTTAAAGTAAATTTAATGTAAATCTAGACGTCTCTTCAAGTCTGAATGACAGACTTTTTCAATTCAGTGATAAGGGATGAAATCAAAATACTTCATAGGTCTCTTCCTTCTTTCGTTTCTATTAAGTATCAACAAATCTGTGATGTGGGACATTTGGAACACAGACACACACCCTCTCCTACCCTAAAGTAGGAGAACTTTAGTTGGTTAGGATGAGTTAGATGCTCAAAGTGCCTCTTCCATAATCTTTTATTCATTCATTCATTCATTCATTCAATAAACAACTATTGTACGTACGTATGATCAACTCTGCTAGCTGCAGGTTAAATAGAATAGGAGAAATATTTTTCTAAATGACGAAATACCAGTGAAGGAGAACACTTTGATTGTATAAGATCTCCACAAATGGTGGTTATTATTAGGATATTGGGACAACGCTAATTTGACTCAAGTCGAATTCCTGTTTAAGTAAGCAAACTGGTAGTGGGAAGCCAAGCCCACCTTAATCACCTCCATCCAATCCATACAAGTCTATGGAGGACTTTGGGGGAAAAGCAGTATGGAATCCGCAGGGGCAGTTAGGACCACTTTTGGAAGTGCAAGAAGGAAATGGGAAATCTACCTGGTTTGGGCGGAAAGGCATATTGTGTTCTTGCCCCAAATTCTCTCTTGAGCTCCGGATCCTCAAGGCCAACTGCTAATGGGCATCTCCACTTGGATATCCTACTGGAAACCCAAGTCGAAAATGTCCAAAATTAACTTCATCACATTTATCCCACAAAACAGCAACTGTTCTTAACTTTCCTCTTTCCTTTGAGGACAAGATCACTTTTGGAATGAGCTGGGTTTCAGACTTGAGTCTTTTGCTTCTTCAATCTGTCGTCAGTCCTTTGCTTTCCCTTCAGCACTGCCCCCCACATCTGCCTCATCTTTTCCACTCCCCACTCTGCCACCATGCATCAAACCCCTTACCTGGCCTCTCACTGGCCAGCAATCTTCTGCAAGCCCACACATCCCGCCTTGCCTCAGAACCCTTTTGATAATCGTTTTAATGTCTACCAAGTCAAATACCAACCTCTCAACTTAGGACCCAGTCATATCTCATGAGAGACCTCTACGTCCATCCCAACCAAGTCAGACCCTTTAATATTCACAATATTGTCCAATTAGGCTTCATACGTTCCTGTCTGCTCTGCCTTCTCCAGTCCAGTCATCTAAAATGCCCTCTCCCCACCTCCTATCGACTACCTCCTGCATGACACTCTTCCAGATCCCCTTCCTGCTGGACCAGATCTCTCCATCCATTAAAGGGTCGCAAAGATTACAGCAACTCACATCATTTTAGTCCCACTACTGGTTGGCAAGTTCCTTGAAGGCAAAGTTGACCTTACACATTTATTTACTCACCTAAAATACCTGGCTTAGAGCCTTGCACATAGCAGACCCTCAGTAAACGTGTTTTCAATGAAAAAAATTAATGTGTATGATATGCGAAATCACAAGATCTTCATTACTCTTTTCATTTCCATCCCTGCCCTTCGTGAGTTAAGTTTTGTGAACGATTCCTCATTTGCTTTGATAAGACTTCTTCATATTCTTTTCTTCTTATACTTTTACTTTTAATATTTAGTAAGTGGCTCTGCCTCACTGTACTTATAATTTTGTTATTACAAAAACTCAAAACCACCTCTAAAAGCTTTCAGTTTTAAAATGAAAGAGAGAGACAGAGAAAGAAAGAGAGAGCGAGTGATGCTAGCAGGAATTCATAAGGGAAATGACTAGGGGGTAGCCTTGAAATTTTAGACTCGGAAGTGCCAACGGGCATCATTTATGGACTTGCCTTTTTTTTTTTTTCCTTAAGGGATAAGATATCAATCTCTGAAGCTGATGATATAATTTTCAGTTAATTTTATTCCTATTCTAATTGCAAGAGGGTAATGTATCTAGCAAATAGGCAGTGAATTAAGAGGACTAAGTATCTGTCCCAGAGTCTTCTGGAAAATTCGAATGCACCTGAGTGGCTTAGCCAGCTGCAGTTCGATTTCAGAGTCACTACACATACAACATTCACGGTGCTGCCAGCTAAAGCCACCTTCATTCTCTGCCAAGAAGAGGTGGAGATAGTCAAGAAGACACAGCCTGCAACATCGATCCTTTGTTCGGCACTCTAAGCATTAAAAATCACAAACTCCCGATACTTCCGCAGCATAAGAAAAGACAGTTAAAAAGAGAGATATACGGTAATTGGAACTGTCACAAGAAAGCTGTATTGGCCTCGATGGAAAAATCTCCCTTGAAATATTAAAGCTTCACTTGACGCAGTGGGTCCTCGGGTTGTTTTCAGGAGGCACAGTAAAAGAGGAGAGTGGGGTCAGTCATAAGCTTCTGACTCATTACGTGGAAGCCCCAGAGAGCCGACGAGCTGATTATTAACTAAAAATGGAATATGGCTCCATCCCTGACATTCTGAAGGCAAAACAAGGAGCAGGATGAAAACACAGATTTTCCAAACAGTTTCCCAGGGAAGTGCGTGTTCCATGTGTCACGGGGAAGAGAGGTCCACATTCTGTCGAGAAGTTTCTCACAGAATCCTGTCAGTCGCCCAAGAAAAATCACCCAGGCAGCCCTCAGTACATCGCTACGAACGGTCACCCCAGCATGGCAGGGACGGTCCCTCTCAAACACGTTGAAGGGGCGGTTGGGGAAGTAGTCTTGAATAGAAGCTATTTTAATTAAGTCAGTCAAACCTTCTCTACGGCTGGAGAACAACCCCTCTAATCTCATGCTGCAGAGATCCGAGCAAGCAAAAGTTCTGCTGGCAGATTCTCTCTCCCCCCCTCCCCTGGAGGGGCTGGAATTCGCCATCTCTGAGAAAAAGCGTCGCCTTCTGTTGACAGAATTGTGCCTTGCCCGGCTGGCTGCCTGCAGCGAGACTGAAGTCGAGGTTATATTCTAGCTCTGGCCACAGCCCTCTTCTGCTCCCTCTTGCTGGAATGGAAGCAGAACATTCTTTGCTTCAGGTGACTCCTACCCTGCGCGTGTCGGGAGGGCCCGAGGAGCTACATCCTGGAGGCTTCCCGGCGGTGGGATGGTGGGCAGGTAGGGGTCAATCATGGGGCAGGGTCCCCATGAGAAAGAGGTAGAAACAATCACGCAATCATCATTCCTATGGAAGGACAGCTGGGCTTATCTGTTGTCTGGCAAGTAAAAAGCAGAGAAACAATGTGGGCACTATAGAATTGAGCATATATCAGAACTAATTGTAAAAGGAAAAAGGCTTTGTTGTAATCTCAAAAGTTTTACAATCTCCATTTAAAGAAGGAGGACCGCGAGTGCAAGCAGTTAGACAGTACAAGACCTGCCTTTCAGGATCGCAAATGCTACAGTGGGGTAGAAATTTCTAGAAAGAGATTTTGGAAGAGAAGCCTCTTAATAAACAGAACAGTACTATAACCTAAAACAAAACAAAAAAAAACACAAAAGCTTTTTTTTTTAATCTCTCCCAAAGGACTAGAGCCCTTGCTCTGTTCAAAATGAACTTGTATTTTTCTGCATACAAGGATGATTTAAGAAAGAAAGTTCTTCAAATTAAGCTATTCTAACCATCCTAGTCAAAGCCTTGATTGCCTTTTAAATACAAAGAATTAATGAAATACCTTAAAATTGAAGACAGGTGTTTATTAAGTCTTCTTAATGTGTATTAAGGGTGGTTCATGGGTAAATACTTAACAAGGGAACTCCCCCAGCCTTTCAGTTCTCTTAAGTGTGTGTTTGTATTGTACAGTAGTTTTTAAACCATCTACATTTCTCCTCCTGTTTAAATCAGACCTAATGCACACATGAACAGCCATATGGTTAGAAGTAACTTTTTTAGACAAAGATAGAAGCGTATGCAAAATAATATATACTTGGTTTTTTTTTTCTTTTTCTCTCTAAATCTGAGACTCTAGGATCATGCTAATAGGGCTGCATGTAACTATGAGTTTACTTAGACACCTACGACACTAGCCTGTGAGGTCACCCAACACAGGGGTAAAAGCTGTCTTTCCTGTGTCCCCAACCTAACCCACGGCCAGGTACATAAAGACTTGCAATCATGTCTGTCAAAAAATTGTCTCAGTCCTTGGATGATCTTCATCGTTAATCCTGCTTATGTCAAGCACTAACACTGTCTGAATCAAACCAAGAACGAAAGAAAAGCTTCCCAGTGAAATAAATTCACAGAGTGGTCCCCTGTATGTAGCTGGGGGAATGGGTGACCAGCTTGCAAGGTTACGACTTCGCCTGAATAAGGTGATGATATTAGATTACCTTAAAAAGGTTTAACAGAACCTTTGAACCTCAAATACAATCTATCTGGAGGGGGACCTTTCTACTTGTACACACAAAGACAGTGTTGTTTTTCCAGCACAAATGCACTTGGGCTGAGATACTGCTCTGTGTGACTATTGCTAAGACACGATGAGTAACCTCAGAAATGGGCGTGGGGACAGCTGAGCGGGACCACTAGTCATACACACAGCACCCACACACCTGCTTTCCAAGTGAGTTTACCCTTCCTCCAAAAAGCTGACTAGGACTAGAAGTAGAGATAAGGAAAAACTCTGAGAGTTTGCTTTTAAAAACAACAACAATAACAACAACTCATGGCTTTCTGTTACCTGGTGTTCTGTGCGCCCGGTGACATTTGAACAATGTGAAATGTACCAGGTCAATTAAGGATTGCTAAAAAGATCAATCAGTTCTCACTAGAAAGCACAGCTGAAAGTAACAGGACGCACAAAAGACAGCCATGTTTGCCACAGACATTGAATAGCAACAGAGCCCTACAACAGAAAAGGGAACTAAGTGAACTATAAAATTTTACAAAGGTCCACAAATGCAATCACTCAACAGCACGTGACTTGCAAACTCTAGGGGCGACAATGTAGTTTTTTTCCCTACAGAATAAATTATTACAGGGAGTCACGTGGTTCTTAGCGGGCAGAAAGATGCACTTTCCCAAGGAAAGTTCATCATTAAATATCTGACTTAAAACTGGACCATCTTCAGACTATTTTTAATCCCTATCATTTCACTGCCAAAATTGGCCATAAGCAGCTGATACTTGGCCGCCAGGAAAATGATGATTTTTCACTTATTTCCTACACTGGCATGAGAATGGCATTGCTTTCCAGTTAATCAAGTGTTTTGGTGGATCTGGACTGCCAAAGGAAGACAGAAACTGCTTGGCTGACCAACTAATAAAAAGGAAGCTAACCTCTACTGGATGTGGAGAAGTAAGTTCCTGTCTTCCTAAACCACAAAGACCAAAAGACAAAAAAAAAAAAAGGAAAAAGAAAAGTCACGCCACCATCTCATCAACAGAATAAAGCTAATCTCCCATTTAAGCCTTCCCTTTCTTTTAGTAACCCACACCTCACTCTATTCTGAGACATGAAGCTGAATGTTGTCCCATTTCTCAGCTTGGAGGGAGCTCATCAGCTTGGACGTTCACTCATCGTCAACGTGCCCATATCTCAACACTTCGCCTCCAAGAGCCTCTTCGCCTTGAAGCAATCTTAGTCGACGCATCCATAGAACTCAAACCATGTTACAAGGGGGTAGCATAATAACTAATGGAGCTATCAAAAGAGCAAAATCTCTTGCCTTTAATTGGAATAGAAGAGCTGTGTTACTTTATTGGGACCCATAATGCCAATACAAACTGGACAGCTACCATGAAAAACATTCTTGAGAAGACGGAGCTTACAATAACTTATCTCCTCTCTTTCATTCCAGGGTATCTCGTCCAAGGATCAGATCACACTAGTGGACATCTGGGAAATATTCAGCCTTCTAGGTAATACTAGAAACCCAGAAGGCCGCTGGAACGGAACACTGGAGGATCCATCCCAGATTGTCATTCTTCCTAAAAGATGGCCCCAGGAACCAATGGTAAATAATAGTCAACATCTCTAATTTTTATGTGCATTTGACAACCTGTATCTCACGTGAACCACAAGTTCAGACTCATTAGCTACGGGGCGGAACCTGAGATGCTGCATCTCTAAGAAGCTCCCAGGTGATGGTCTGTGAACCCCACTTGGAGTAGCAGGGTCTCAGACATTTCCTAGAACTAATGCTGTCTTATACTCCCTCTCTCCTGCTTCTCTCACGATGCCTTATTCAAACTTAAGAATAAAGCCACACTCTGTTCTAACCCAGTTTCTTCTTTAGTCTTTATTTAATTTGTGGGCTTCTGGGGCTATCTCTCAGACGCCTCTCCTCCCAAGACACTGCTTTCTCCAAGCTCTGGAACACGGAATAGAAACAGTTTTCCTTACTCTCAGAAGGCTGATTTTGCATCAACAGCAGCGAAGAAAAAAAATGACTTCGGATTCGAAACGCCCATTATTCTACATGCAGTATGATCCACTGAGTCCTAGAAGCCACACAAGTCATTGTCAAAGGTCAAAAGAATGTACCAGCTCTCTTCTGAAACTTGACCATGGCCATTCTGAGTACTTCACACTGTAAGATGCAATACAGTATTAAGGCTGCAACTCTGGTGCAAATTTGCGGGGGGCGGGGAATCTGTATGCCATATGCCTAAACTAGACATTTAGATTAGTCATGCCCATTCGAAAGGATAGGTAAATTGTCTGTAACTCTCAAATACTACCACTTTGATTCCAAAGTATCCACTTATGATTACATTTCCTGATGCCTACTTTTTTTGGCCAAATTCCTTTGTTTTCCTATACAGTCATCCATTTACATGTTGTTCTGAAAACAACACATTTTGTCATCAGCTATTGGTGCCTCTATATGATTTATTTTTACTCTGAGAAGTTTTGTTAAAAAAAATTTTTTTTATCATGTTCTACAGTACGTCATTGTGGTTTGGCATCGTAAAATACAGCCTCGACGTTTATCAATCTCAGATACCTGCTGACCACAGAGATAGGCTCTACTATGAAGACTTTATTTTGAAAGGAGTTAAAACTGAGCCTTCGCTTAAAAATTAAACTCAATAGCATGAGATGTTAACATAGTAAAACTCAACAAAACAAAGGCCAAGGTTCTATCTTAATTTCTATCATAAGCATATGTCTGTTTCTTCCCTTTTTATTAAATTTCTTAATAGATGGCAGTTACCACCTTGGATTTCTTTCAACTAGAAAGAAAATTTTGAAATTTTTTTTTTCATAAAAATATGAACTATCAAATCAGTTTTACATTGGTCTTAAAAAGATTCTTTTGGAGTCTGGAACTTTCTACCTTTTTGGTTATGGTGGTTAAAAATAAAACCACCTACTTAACCAAACATTTAACAAAAATATCCTTTTACCCTTTAGTGAATTCTTCCAGAATGACTAAAGATCTGACAATACAGGATTTGGAAAAGACAATTCACAAGGAGCATTTTAATTGTTAGAAATTTAAATGGGGATATTTTCCTTTTAAACACTGAACAGTGGCACTGGAATTTTGTCAACTTTGATCAAATAGGATCAGATTTTCACGTGATCCATCTACTTTCTTGGCTTTTTCTCTTTTTTCTTGGCCTTAATATTAGCACGCTTGTAAACTGTAGTAAAATATGTAATGTGCTTTTTGAAATTGAATCCACTTGTAGTCATTTCTAGGCTTTGTGCTCTTGTTAGGTCCTATAAAATAATAACATCAGTAATTCTCCCTAGAGACAATACAAGGAAGGACTGCGTTGCATCCCTTTTCAAAAAGAATTCTTCACCTTAAAACAAAAAGTCTGAAAAAATTTCAGACAAGATTTCTCTTTTACTTTTCCATAAGTTGGTAATTTTACATATAAGATGCAGATCTCAATTACAATTCTTCAGTCTTAGGATCTGGACCCCCTCCCCCAAAGAATCACACTAAACAATACCTTTATGATAACATGATAGAAGCTCTATCTAGCACCAGAAAAAAATCATCGCACAGACGTTCTTCAAAGCTACAGGCATCGATCAGTACAACTAACCTCAGAGCATGACAGCATCCACAGTTGAGAATCAATGCGTCTACACTTTCTACAGACATTGTAGATGCAAGTTTTTTTCCGCAGAGACCACCAAATGATGTGGACTCTAGGTGGCAAAAAGTAAAAGATATTAAAATTACAGTAAACTTTAAAATCATACACCCGGTATAGAAATAGAATGCAAAGTCTGCAACCAGAACAAATTATGTCACTGATGAGATAAAGTATCCATAACCCAGTGTTCTTCAAGACACTCAGTCATGCCCACCGGGAGCGATGTGACACACACCACAGGACGTAGTTCGTGGACCTTCGGAAAGTCAACTTACCTCTTTACAAACGCATCTAAGTTTTCCAGGGAAAGCGGGCTTCACTGGATTTCCTCTTAGGGTAGATCTTACCAAGTGAGTCAGAAAAGGCATGCCCTTGGTCCTCTGGTGGAGTCTGTTCTTCTAACTGGGTAGTGCCCAAATTGTAGTACAAAGAAGAAATCCCCAGGGGAACTTGTCTAAGAGGCAGATTGCCAACCCAACCTGGAGTCTAGCTCATGAGGAGTCGGGGCAGTTGGGGGTGGAGGGAGGATCTTTGGACCCCCTAGTCTGAGAAACCCTTTAAGGATACCATTTATCCCGAGATCCCACTGGATAGCAAATGCTGGATCTTTAAGCCTCGACTTCCCGGCAAGCAAGGAAAACGCTTTGGCCAGAAGGAATCCTCAACACTAAGGTTGGCAGGGGGAGCTTCGTACGGGGGCGGGGGGAGGGAAGCAGGCACCCTGATTTTATTTCCCTGGCTCATCAGCCTGCCCTTGGCCCAAGAGCCCACCCACACTCCAACCACGGACTCTCAGCCTCAGACTGGAAACGTCCAGCCCAGGCTCACACTCAAGCAGACGTGCACCTACCCAGCCTCCGTTGTCCTGGATCCAGGTGTGCAAGTGCCGGTTCAGGTACTCAGTCATCCATAGGGCGATGTTGTCCACCAGGGGGGACATCTCCCGGTTGACACTCTCCACACACATGACCCCACCGAACTCAAAGAAGGCCACAATCCTCCCCCAGTTCACCCCATCCCTGAAGAGCTCCTCCACCACCGTGGCAAAGCGTCCCCTCGCGGTGAAGGGTGTCAGGTGCAGCTGGCTGGACATCTCCGCGAAGTCGCGGCGGTAGCGACGGGAGAAGTCATCGCCGGCCTGGCGCAGGGTCAGGTGGACCACAGGTGGCACGGGGCTGAGCGCAGGGCCCGCGGCAGCGGCGGCGGCGGCGGGGGCGGCGGGGGGCGGGGGCGGCGAGGTCCTGGCGGGCGCAGGGGTGCGCCCGGGCTGGGAGGAGAAGATGCCCGTCGCGGGGGCGGCCCCCGGGGGCGGGGCGCCCGCGTCTCCGGCATCCCACTCGTAGCCCCTCTGCGACAGCTTATAGTGGATGTACTTCATCACTATCTCCCGGTTATCATACCCTGTTCTCCCAGCGTGCGCCATCCTTCCCCCGAGGAAAAGCAGCCGGGTACCAGCAGCACCTCTCGCCCCTGTTCCCGCCCCACGGCCCGAAAAGAAAGAATAGTTATAATCCAGCTATTTTATTGGATGTGCTTTGCATTCTTGGATGAGGGGGTGTCTTCAGTCACGCGGAACACTTGATTCTGGTGTTTCCCTCTTGGCATGAGATGCAGGAATTTTTTACTGAAATTCCTTTCGGATCTTTATTTCATGAGGCACATATTAATTATTGTTAATATCAGTCTACTTCCTCTGCGATGCTGAAAGGTCAAAAAGAAAACTAAGTCAAAATCAGGTGCATTTTCCTTTACATACTGGGTGAAAGAACGCAGGGCATACAGACTACAAGTTACACAGCTAAAAAGAATGTATTAAACTACCTGGAAATTAAACTTACTCGAACGCACTTATAGTTAAAATCTCAAATGTTTCCATTGAAAGTTACATTAAACCAATTTCCTGTGCAAAGAACTTACTTGTATTTTTTAAGGACAGCATGATCCTCTGTTAAGTTTCCTTTTTTGTGAAAACAAATGCATAAGGCAAAGATTCCACCAATCTTCAGAACTCTCCAGTTATAGCTGCTTTGAAACTTCCAAATGAATCAGGAGTTGGGGGAGGGAGGGTAAAAAATTAGGAGAATTTCCAGTTTGATTCCCAGACTTCGTCACAGAAATGTCAATCCGTAGGAATCCCAACCGGAGATCTCAAGAGCACGAGAAAAAAAAGGCAGCGGCGGCGGCAGATGAATTACAATTTTCAGTCCCGTATTTGCAGAAGTCCTGTGATTTTCCCCCTCTCGGCAATTTACACACGCACACACACGCGCGGGCACAGACATGGATCTCTATCCGCGGGACCGCTTCACTCCTCCACGGGAGACAGGGACCTGGGCCGCCGGACGAGCCGGGCGCGGGGGCAGGAATCCTCTTCTGATTAAACTCCGAACGGCAAATGCATTTTCCGAAAAGCTGCTTGATAAATGAAGGCAGGACGCGCCCGGCCCGCCGGTGCCGAGCGCGAGAAGCCCGCGCTGTGTGTGGTGCGGCGAGGGGTGGGGAGAAGGAGGTGGTGGGGGAGGGTTTTATTTTTTCCCTCTTTTCCTAAAAAGGATGACTGCTACGAAGTTCTCCCCCCTGGACCCCTTCTTCCGCTGCACCCCACCGGCGCACCCCGCCTCCGGGCTGCGCACCCTTTCTCCTCCTCCTGCTCCTGCGCGGCGGCGCTGGCGGCGGCCGCCCCCTCCGCGCTCCCGCCGCGCACCCGCTCCGGGCGATGACGGCCGCGCCGGCGGGGAGGGCCCGGCGCCCGGCACCTTCGCTGGCAGCGGCGGCGGCGGCTCGGCGGGGAAACCGAGAGCGGCGGGCGGGAGCGCGGCGGGCGGGGGAGGGGGGCGGGAGGAAAGGGGCGGGCTCGGGGCGGGCGAGGGGGGGGCCTGGCCTCTTCATTCTCTCTAACCGACTGGTTTCCTGTACCTACGTCACACGGTTCATTCAAAAAAAGAAGAAAGAAAGAGCCCTCCTCGGAGCCGCCCCGCCGCCCCTCCGCCCCGCTCCCTTTCCCGGGTTAAAGGAGCCGCGGCCGGGCTCGGAGCGGCGCGCCCCGCCGGGGACACATGGCGCGCTGGGCCCGCGGCCGGGGAGGGCGCGCCCGGGACGCCCCCGCCCGCCCGGCCCGCTCCGCCCCGCCCGGCCGGCCCGGCCGGTGGGTGGCGTGGGCGGCGCAGGCCTCCCGCGCGGCCGCGGCGCGGTGGGTGTGCGAGGGGCCTCCTTGGGCCTGCGGCGGGCCCGGCGCGCGCTCGGGGGCCCGCGAGGGGCCGGGGGCGCCGGGGGGACTGCACGCGGCAGGGCGGCTGCTGCCGGGTGGGTGCGCCAAGGGCGCTACCGCCGGGAATTGCTTCCACCCTTTTAACCCAGTGTGTGTGTGTGTGTGTGTGTGTGTGTGTGTGCGCGCGCGCGCGCGCCCGGAATCGCTTCTACCCCTTTAACCGAATGTGTGTGTGTGTCTGCGCGCGCGCGCGCCCGGAATCGCTTCGACCCCTTTAACCGAGTGTGTGTGTGTGTGTGTTTGTGTGTGTGCGCCCGGAATCGCTTAGACGCCTTTAACCGAGTGTGTGTGTGTGTTTGTGTGTGTGCGCGCGCGCGCGGGCTCGCGCCCGGAATCGTTTCTACCCCTTTAACCGAGTATGTATGTTTGTGTGTGCGCGCCCGGAATTGCTTAGACCCCTTTAACCGAGTGTGTGTTTGTGTGTGCGCGCCCGGAATCGCTTAGACCCCTTTAACCGAGTGTGTACGCATGTGCGCGCGCGCGTGTGTATGTGTACGTGTACACAGCCTATTGCCGGCACCTGGCACCTGCCAGGGAGAAGACCCAGGCCCACGCTGACCCTGAGCAGTGGGACCTCTGCGTGGCCCTCCCGCGGAGAGAGGCAAGGGAAGCCCCGAGCGTGGTATTTACTTTCAAGTTGCTTCCTAGGTGTGCAGGCGGAACACCCTGGGGACACCATCCGTGACCAAGGCCAGACGTAGCTCTCAGCGGACCAGTGAGGGGCGAGTTGAGGACATCAAGGGCTCTAAGATGGCTAAGTAGACGTTTTGCCTCCGCCCGGGACAGGACTGGCACTAGGTTGGGGCTGGACGCTGCCTGGGGCTACCGGGTAACTTTCAGGCCCACGGTCCTGACACCAGGGTGGGTGGGTTTCCCAAGGCCTGTGGGGGCGCCTAGCAGCCAGTGCTATATGGCAGCACCTTCTCAAGTTATCTACACACACACACTATACACACTATACACACACATATGTATATCGGCACCTTCTCAAGTTATCTACACACACACACTATGCACACACATATGTATATTATACATGCAAGCACACCGTCCTTTTCATTCATCAGCCTGCACAGCCCCTAGGAGAAAAGCACAAGAGGGCAAACAAGTTGTGCTTGTTTAACTATTTTTTATCTCAGGAAGTCTTTGACAAATAAAGCACCAAGAAAAAAAAATGTTTCCTAAAAGCACAGCAGCTTACCTGATAGGGCTCAAACACAGATACGTAGGGATGCTGGACTAGAGTTCTCAGAGAAACGTGACAAACGAGCGTGGCAACGTATACAAGCGTGTCCCGACATCATCTTTATTTTGTCTCGTTCCTAGTCTAAAATCAAAGCATGTACTCTGGAGCAAAATAAGCACATTATTTTCATTCCTATTTATCGTACCCAATCAACCAACGTGCCAACCTCTTGCAAGTAGGTATGGGTGCCTCATACAAACTTCTTATCCCAGCGAGAAGGAATGAAGGAAGATGCTCCTTCCCGCTTTCTAGTGGCTGTGACATGGCACTGAGGGGTGGGAGGGGACGCAGGTTCTGGCCTGGAGATGAACACTGGGTATAGAGTGAAAGAGTAGAAACTTATACTAATGCCTCAACATGATCGTTTAAGGATCTTCTCAGAAGCTTGTCTTAGGCCCCCAAAATTACTTAAGAGGAATTGAAAACCTTAGTGCTTCTGAGACCCAGCATGTGAGTGAGAAAACGAGAGGACAGAGCTGGAAAAGAGATTGTACTTCTGCAAAGGGAGCCCCAGAAGGAAATGGAGCCCCCATTCCCAGAAAAAGAAAAGCCTCATTTTTTTCCCCTCCTTTGTTCCCAGAGAGCCTCACTTGACAAATTTTCACAGACTTACCCCTTCGGTGGCATCTTGGTCGTTACAAGCCATTTCCAGGACAGGGCTGTGTTGCGGTCCTTGAAAGATTATATAGTCCCCAGGAATGTTCTGAATTCTCTTTATATCGAAAGAATGAAACCATTCCTCCATTCAGATTTGGTTATTAGATTCCACCCTCAAGTGTGAGGGCAGGTATTGTAGAAAGTGTGTGGATTAACTGTCTCTGGGTATTGGGGAGGGAGTGGAGGGAGCCCTGGCCTGAGTCGGGAGTCCTGGGTTTGAATCTCCGATCCTGCCCAAGACCTTCCAACACCCTTCCACCTGTAGGCGCTATGGGCTTTTCACTTCGCGAGATGCCTTCCACTTTTCAGAGCCAATGGAGAACCCCGCTGGCAGCTTTGCCAGCTGCCAGCTGGATTTTTTGCCTGGCTGGATTCTAGGAGTAGGGTAGCACCAGGAAGAGAAAAGAACAAGATGCAAGGAAGGGAGATTGTAGCAAAAGGCTGAAAGGCCTGTGTTTTCCTTCTTTATTCTCCAGTCTGCCAAACAAAAAGCTTTTTATTGCCAATTTTCGCCACCTACTGGTTGATGTTTAACAGTATCATTCAGAAAGTTCTCTTCATCCATCACCAATATAAACACTTCCAAGGTTTATGAAATTCAAAAAGGACATTATTCTAATCTGGGCATACATGTTTTATATATAGGCATGTAGTAAGTCTTACCATTAAACTTTTTATTTAAAATGGGGATACAGAAACCCCATTCATTAACTGAGAGGAAACTGACAACTAATAGATAAGGTGAAAGAGTTAAAAATATAAAACACGACCCCAAGCCATTTAGACAAACTGAAGTGGAAATAAATCCATAAAGGAAATGAACTGACCAGAGTTCACATAATCTGCATAAAAAAAAAACCTGCTTAAAAAACATCTCCCAGACAAGCAATACAAAACACTAATTTCCAGTTTCAAGTGTCTTCTAAATTATCATTTCCACCTTCGTTGATATATAATTGACATAGCTTAGATATTATGAACTTTTACACTAAATAGTGTCACGTGCTTTGAGATGGGTTGCATCTGTTGCTGGTCATTATTATAGGATAATATTATAATCCTAATTCCCAATTAGCATTCGGTACTAACAGTAATACTGTTCTCAGTGCATTAATGCCCCAGAGCCTGTCTTCTGCTAAAGGACTGATTGCAACCGATTTGTCCACTCTGTGCTCTCAAACCATCTTTGTCATCACAAGGAAACACTTTTGCCAAACCTAAACCAACAGGCCTTGGTTTAACTGAGAAACCTACTTAACTCATG
This sequence comes from Potos flavus, assembly GCA_028534135.1. Taxonomy (NCBI): domain Eukaryota; kingdom Metazoa; phylum Chordata; class Mammalia; order Carnivora; family Procyonidae; genus Potos; species Potos flavus. The sequence continues at coordinate 11,292,452 of CM052889.1, read as the reverse complement.
TATGGTGGGTCCTAAACCTCAAAAAATGTTTGTAATAATTAGGTAACAACTTTTGCAGCTAGGCAACGAACTGCAGGTGAATCATTCTGTTGTGTGAGTTTGATAGCAGGCAAGTCATGTTTCTGGTTCACAAAGGCAAGGGCAGGAAATGTACTCCTGGCAATTTTTTCCCCATCAAATCCATGACTTGGCATTTGAAGTGAAATAAAATAAGAGCAGGGAGTTAAATTTTCAAACTACAGTCACAGGCCCAAACAATAGGAAAACACCATCGTATGGAGGGGAAATAGGCAAGGAATTGACATTCTTCTGTGCAGTGACTTCTATTCTCGTACATGATTTGGCACAGAGCACAGTGTCTCCCAGATATTACTTACTGATGAACGTGTTTAGAGAAATCGAGGTGAATGTTTTTATTTCCTAGGGCTGCCGTAACAAAGTACCACGAGCTAGGTGGCTTGAAACAAATTTATTTCTCCGCAGTTCAGGAGGCGTGAGGTCCAAAATCAAGGTGTCAGCTGGGCCGGGCTCCCTCTGAGGGCTCTAGGGAGAGATCTTTCCTCACCCTTCCTAGCTTCTGGTGGCATCTGGTAGTCCTTGGGGGGCCTGGGCGTGCACCTGCAGGACTCCGGTCTGCCTCTGTTGTCATGTGGCCTTCTCCGTGTCTCTCTGGGTTCTATTCTTGTAAGGTTGCCAGCCATACTGGATTAGGAACCGAATAACCTCATCTTAACTCAGTTATATTTGTAAAGACCCTATTTCCAAGTAAGGTCACATTCACGGGCACTGGGGGTTAAGACGTTGACATCTTTTGAGGGCATACAACTCAACCCATAACAGTATGTGTCTAATATGGGATCTTCCAAACTAATGAGAATGGTTTACTCCAAGGCTCAGGGCTCAGCAACCCCTGAATTTCAAGGGGCGCCATGATCTTTTTAAAGTTCAAATCTGGCCATTTTACATTTCTGCCCAAAGTTCTTCGGAGGCTAACATCAAACTCCTCTACAGGGCCTGACCCGGTGCAAATCTACCCCCTGGGCGCAACCCTTTCCACAGGCGTTCCCTTCTTACAGCCATACTAACTCGGTGCCCCCTGGAGTACACCAAGATCTCTCGTGCCTTTTGCCTTTGCACATCTGCTCATCAACCTGCAACGCACCCAAACTTCTCAGATCAAATTCATACTCATTCCTTGAGTTTCATCTTGAGATCCCCCCATGAGACCATACCTGACTTCCCTGGGCAGCCCTCGGAGCCCACTTATGCCACCGGAAGAGGTAGAGGCAGAAAACAGGGGTTTGAATATGGGCTCCATAGGTTAGCAGCTGCTACCGTGGACTAGTTACTTAACCTCTCTGTGCCGGTGCCTCCAGGTAAGGGGGATATGAAGAGTACTGCTTGAGGGGGAGCATATGATTGAGATGAATTAGATGTGATGCGCTTGCCACAGTGACCGCAACGGGCTAGGTTTATTTGAGGACAGGGACTGTGATTTTTCCTTTGTGCTTTCCCAGCCTAAAATACTGTCCGACATTCAAACATTTGGGGCATAAAATTCAGAGGCCCCAAGCTGAAGAAAGGCAGTCCAGGAAGACTTGTAAGGGCCTTGAGAGGGATGAAGGGGTGGGGAGGGAAGAAATAAGAAATGTACTCACCACCGGGGAGAGACAAACTGTTTATACGGAGTAGTATCCCCGGGCCTGATGCCGAGCTCAGTAAATATATGTTGAATGAGGGGAAATCGAGGCTATAAAATCAGGAGTGGAACACAAGAAATTTTTTTTTTCCTTTTTAAACATCCAAATATAAAAATTATAGAAGGGATAGCATATGCTGTCACTGCTGGTATATACACTGCTCAAATTTAGAGAAAGCTCAAGTTTGTAAACCAAGATGTCCAAGGAATCTCTTCATGATGGAAACCAAATATTCCCACTTAAAGACTGAGGAATATTAAGGTGTGTTATTTTATGTATCAGTCTTCTGTGTCCTTCAGAACCTAAGAAATATTGCATTGTTAGTATATGCAGGTTTAAAGTATAGGAAATCTATTTGTTTTTATATGAAATGTATTACATTAAAATTTTACTACCACTTTTCTTACCCTTTTACTCATGTATCCCATATCTGAGTCACAAACACAGAACATATTTGAAATAGGAGCTCAGAATGCCAAGTACTTACTCTGAAAATATTAGTTCCTAAAAAATGATCAAAACCAAGCCCTGTCAATGTCTAGGAGGCAAGGTTAAGATAACGTTATGAAAGAGATTTGTGTTTTGCTTAAATGACTCTTAAACATAAATTTCTAAAAAAAAAAAATACATTTTCAAATCTGTAAAGCTTGTTCCCCATTTATTTTTTGTTGTGATTCAGAAATACAAGATATGAAAATTAGGTTACAATTTTGCCACAAAAGCTTCTAAAGTAGCAAACACAAGTTCTAATATATATCAAAATAGCCATGTGCATTCTTACAGTTTAAAAATGTCTTTAGAGTTGTCCCATCAAGCAAGTGTAAAATATAATAGCTATTATCTCCTCTTCAAAATATCAAATCTGCCATCACTGCGCTGAACTAAACAAGATTTAGTCCAGAGTATGAAAGGTTATGGTTAGTAGGTACCTCTTAAAGCTGAGTTACTAAGAACTAAGGACATGAGAAAGATACAAAGCATTGTATGTCAAAAACTATGAATATTTAAAAGTGTCCTCATGTGAGTGAGACATGTTTAAATTAGAACATGAGGTAATAAAATTAAATCTGTTGATGATATAACTCAGTAAAAAAAAAATATCAGGGTATTATTGCCTTCTTCCAGAAAGACAAAGACATACAATTCTTTGAATTGAAGCAACTATTTCCAAAATGCTTTTGTCATCTAAATATTAGAAACGCTCTCCCAATGTTCACTTCCAAGAATCAACAATATATGGCTTAACCAGCAGATTTCTAACTGAACACATGTAAGTATTAATGCAAAGAGGCCATTATTGACAGCATTTTTTCATTTTTTCTCTTTTTAGCCGTGAAAACTAAATTTTAAAAAATAACAGAAAAGAACAATTTCCTTGACTTAGTTTTTGTAAAAAGAAATGGGGATTGTATCTTATACCTTTTTCAATTATGAAGGGTCCTTGAACATATTTTGGAATTGCTATGGATGAACGACATTCAGCATTTTTAAAATAAAAATACTCACAAATACGCTATAATAAAACAGTAAAACCAAGCCCAGCAGAGGCAAGCACTTCGGAAC
>CM052889.1:11199817-11288689 GCA_028534135.1 Potos flavus | reverse complement strand
CATTTCAGAATTCTTAATTTTTTAGATTTGGAAAAAGGTGATATGGGGCATATACTGGATATTACAAAACATCTCCGTAGAATCTGGGGCAATACCTAGAATCAAACCCATTCTTGTTTCTTCGGGAAAGATTAATGAAGAGCTGATGAAATGGATAAATCAAACTCTACCACATCAGTTCAAGTCGGTTTTGCTATCAAATGAATAATGGCACCAAATTTAGGAAGAGGGGGGGAAAAACCCAACAACTTAGTGTTCAAAGCTTTTTGGATACGGAGCTTTGGCCCTTTAACGTGTCTGACAAAGAAGGCCATTCCTTGATGATCTCCCCAAAATCTGCTCTCATGCCCGAGCTGCAACGGGGCTGGGGAAAGGATCTCCCACCACAGAACGGGGGCTCTTAAACTTGTTCAGGGAGCAGATTACCTGGAGGTGACAGTACAGGCTATGAGGAAACCTTGGAAAATGTCTACGGAAATAACTGTGGTTAAATAATCATACTCAACGAGACACCATCTTGGGCTAGATTTTCATCTGGACCAGCAGTTGGAGGTGCCAACAAGGAACATTCATGAGAAAAAATAAAAGTGAGAAACATCCAGACATTAATGTGTACCTGTTTTCTGCGAATTAGGGAAATAGAGCCATTACTCTAATCTTAGGAGGCTGCGAGATATGTAGTTTGCAAACGATGGCTATAGAAGACGGAGAGATTCATGAAACTCTTATGGCATCAACCCACCCCCATAAACTGCAATGAAGTCATTCCAAGCAACGTATATATTAAATAATTTCTTCTGTCTTTGTCAGTGTTAAAATATGCCATTCTCAGATCCTCATTAAAAAGATGCCAAGGATTAAAGCCATTAAATACCTTACTTTAAAAAAATCAAGTCATTTTAAAGTCAAGAGGTTCAAAAACTCAAGAGCAAAAAAAAGGTTCGCTGTAATTTTTAGGCCTTTAATTTTTTGTATGCATAGTATATGCATACTGTGTGTGCGAGAAGGAGGGGGCACAGCATTACCATGAAGGGGACTGTCCCTAAGTAAGGAGCACATACAGTGACAGGATGAGGCAGGGAATGTTGGCCAAAGCTCATGAGAGGCACTTATTGTGAAAATCCACTAACTGAGCAACAGAGCCTGGGACATGAAAACAACATTCACAGGGCCGAGAGGGTTCCAGGGCTTATGTTGTGGGAGTGATGACTGGGCTTCCTTAACGTGGCGTGGAGAGAAGGTTCTCTGGTTAAATGGGAGTCCCAGAAAGAATGGGTGATCATTTTCTTTCGAAAATGAGTATCTTCAAAATCGGCCTTGTCCTATTTTCTTTTTCTCAATGAGGAAAATGTAAATATATGATCATCAGCCTTTCTTAAAAGCTACATATATGCTACCAGAATGTCACGCTTTTTAATTTTTTTTCACCTGTTTTAATTAATTCATAAGTTAATTTAAAAAGTCAAGTCAAAAAATTTTACCTGGTCTTTTTTTTTTTATAAAAATATTATAGCAGTATCAGCAAAATAGGAGGGGGAGACGGGAAGAATGCCAAGACACTCTAATGGGATGGGTGAGCTCCGCGTCATCATGGTTGTTGAAGAAATTGTAAACTTTTAAGCTTCTAAGATTTTATTTCTCTTCAGAAAACACTTTAGGAGGCTGCCTTTCCCCATGAATGAAAAACAAAAAGTGCTCTACGCATTCGAGTCTAAAGAAGACAAGAAAGCACTATTTTTCCTACTGGAAAATCTCTCTCTCCTGCTTTACCCCTGCATTGCTCTCTCTCATCCCCCTGTATTTTTATGGGATCAAAGAGAGAGAGAAGCCACGAGTGTCCACCAGAAGACAGTGAGTCAGGGACATTAGCATGCACTCAGACTCTCCAACAATGTGTAAAACTTCTCTTGAATAAAATACACCATGTTAAAAAGACAAAAACAAAAAAACAAAAAAAAACAGGCCCCAGAAACCCATAAACTGCCTTTCGTGGAAGGTTAAAAAAAAGTCCCCAAGGCTGCATCTTATGTATCATAAGGTACATTTCTGGACTTAATCTCAATAGAGGGGGAAAAAAAAAAAAGAATAAATAGGAAAATGTAAATGATCATTCTGGAATGATGTTCCTCACCCTGCTCACGTGCTATTCGTTCCCACAGGGTCTTCACCTCCCTGCCCCTGAGAACCACCGGTCTCCTGGTCCATATTTGCATAGTATTAATAACACCGCCCGGAGCTGCGCACCTCTCCCCTCGCCCGCAGCCAGGTTTCTGAAGAGCACTGGTCCAATCTCACATATTCAAAAGCAATACATACGTGTCTGTAGGCCAAAAACTGGGTCCCTTTTAGCAGCAAGCTGTTCAGATCATTTAGAAACAGTCTCTTCCCCAGGGGTATGGATTAGGCAGTTTTGTCTGCAATTTCCGACTTGGCTCTCTGCATCATGCAGCGACGCACTATGCTGTCGAAGCTTCCGAGGTAAAACAGCGCGATGGTGCGGAAGAGGCCCATGGTGACCACCTGCAAGACACAGACAGACCACGAGCTCGTCCCACGGCACAGCGCCGGGGCTCACCTCAAGGGGTTTCGAGATACTCTCCCAGAAAGAGTCTCTAAGACACGGCTTCTAATCTGCTCCAAGGATGATGAAAACTTCCAAACCGGGGCGCCTGGGTGGCTCAGTTGGTTACGGATCTGCCTTTGGCTCCGGTCATGATCTCAGGGTCCTGGGATCGAGTCCCATGTCCCCCGAGTCGGACTTCCTGCTCAGCCGGGAATCTGCTTCTCCCTCTCCCGCTGCCCCTCCTCCCTGCTCATGCTTTCTCTCCCTTCTTTCTCTCTCAAATAAATAAAATCTTTAAAATAAAATAAAATAACTCCGTAAACATCAGGAGAGCACTGAGGACAGAAGCCGCCCGCTCTGTGCCCCTGGACGGCATGTGCCTGTCAGAGCGGTAACAGCCGCATATTTGCCCAATTCATAAATTCAAATTATACAAAGAGCAAAACAGGTACTCTGAGCAGTCCTCGGGTTCTAAGAGCCAGAGAAGATCCACTCCAGCAGCCCCAATATGCAAACTGCCATCAAGGCTTTCTGGTTTAAGACTCATGTTCTGATCAGAAAAGTCAGACCCTATGCTAGGTGCTACCGCCGTAGCGAGAAAGACACAGTGCCTGCCTTCCACAAGCTTCTTCGATAATTAGAAAGACAACCAACTGGAGGAGGGGAATTACTGCGTCAGGCTGAGACAGGGGACGTCTATTAACCGTTAGGATTCCTGCCAACAGGCTCTCACGGCAACACCTCTGACTGGAATTTTTTTCAAGGCACGGAACTACAAAGAAAAGCATTTTCAAATACACTAGTTCTCAAATGTTGCCTCCCGTGGGCCCTTTTTCAGAAAAGCATTAGAAGACTAAAAAAGCCACATTAAGGGGTCAATGAAGAAAGGCAACGTCGTGTGACATAGGAGGCAGGGGACCCAAAGCAGATGAGAGGCAGAGGGGACCCCGGACATGGGACAGTCCGTCCTGATGGGGGGCTCAGAAGGCTCCAGGAAGGACTGCTTCCAGAAGGGGAAACTGATAGAGTGTCTGGTATTTCTGAGAGGAAATGAAGACTGTCATTATTAATAATACATAGAAAAAAGCCAGTAACAGTTTCAGGGAAAACAAAAGATTATACAAGAAAGGAACATTCATCATGTATAATACAGAGTTCAGCTGTGAAGAGCATTTACAGCCGTGACAATGATGATCTCAAATACAGATCTAACCAGAATCACAACAGAAGTAAAAAGGGAGGGTGGGAATGGAGGAGGGGTGGCTGTGGGCAGAAGGGGGAGGTGTGAGGAAGAGCTAAATCCTCCTCTTTCTTGGTGGAAGCCCATGCTTGACCCCAAGCTGAGAAATCCGCGGAGGCGGCCACAGAAGTCTACACTCTGGGCGCACTCTGGAGGGACACCGGAGGCCCAGCCCACAGAACAGTGCGGCTACGTCTGTGAAGGGCAAAGGCTGGGGGGAGATAGAGCATTGGGGCCGCTGTTGTTCCCACAGAGCCTTGAAAACACTGGTTCTCTGAGGGGTGTGTAACGATAACTCCGAAAAACGAAAGAACCGAAGGGAAGCTGGAAGAAGGCAAAACAACGGGGACAGTGAAGAGATCAGTGATTGCCAGGGGTTCGGGAGGAGGAGGGAAGGACCAGCAGGAGGAGCCCGGGTGAATGTGTGGGCTGGGGGATGACTCCGTGTGACAGGGGACAGCAGACACGTGGCAGCAGACATACACGGCAGTGTACACTTGCCAAAACCCATAGGAAGGTCATGTGACATGACACCAAGAGTAAACCCTAATGTGAACCACGGACTTCAGTTAATAATGTATTCTGCATACCGGCTCATCAACTACGCCACCGTATCACACCAATGCAAGATGCTAGTGACGGCGGAGTCTGTGGGGACAGGAAGAGGGGGTGTATGGGAACTCCGTAATTTCAGCTCGAATTATCTAGCAACATAAAACTGCCTTGAAAAATAAAGTCTATTATTTAAAAACAAAACAAAACAAAAGGAAAGAAAAAAAATCAAGAAAAACCAATGAGAACACATCACACCAAAATGCTCAAATAGTTAAGTCTAAGGAACTTAAAATAGTTAAGTCTAAGGATCTTGGAGTTTTCTGGAAAAAGCAATGCTTAACGTGAGACCTGAAGGAAGACTGGAAGTTGGTCAGACAGAGGAAGGCTGGGGATAGAAGGACAGACACAAAGTCATGGGAAGAGGAGGAGGGGCAGGAAGGTGAGCAAGGTCGAAGGACAGAGGGTCATGGCACGTGATGGAGTGGAAGCTTCACCTCAGTGGTACTGGGGAGCTGCCGAAGGTTGCCCTACAGGGTGCATTCTGCATTCGGAAAAACCGACATGGAACTGTGAGGGCGCTCTGATGCACCCGGGCCTGGGGCAGGGGGCGGCAAGGCCTCTGGAAGGGGGCCCATGTCCCGGATAACAGGAGCGGCTGCCACCTGCCCCCGCAGGTTACTGCCAGGGGAGAACGCAGACCCTGTGCTGTTGGGCCTTCTGATTTTCCACGAAAAGTCCGAAATCTGGACTTTTATGGACAATCTAATTTTAAAACCATTTTATTGCAACATGCACACCAGATGAACCACACAAAACATTTTATGGGCCCATAGGCTCCTAGGTGACCCCTCTGACTCACAGAGCGTGAGAGCCAGGCGGGGAGCTGACTGCAGTGTCCCAGGCCTGAACCGGGGGAGCAGCAGTGGGGCTGGGAAAGGAGGGGAGCCAGAGGAGAGATGGACCTGACTCCTCCCGTGAGGGGAGGAGGGGTCCAGGATGACACTTCCTCGTTGGGCTCTTGAGTGAACATGAACACGGACCCCGATCACAGAGACAGTACAGATTCGGTGATGGGGACGCGGGGACGGGATGCTGAGAAACACAGCTTCACTGCAGGCATGTGGAACTGGGGACGTGAGGTCACAGCCCAGGGAAAACATCTCCAAGAAATTTATACAGAACTGCAGTGAACGAAATAGCTATGGGTTGAAGTTTTATGTCGGCCGTCCCTCATGTGGAAGTGGGAGAGGGGACAAGATGGCCACAGAGAACACGTGGACTTAAGGCATTTGCTCTACTCGGGCACCTGAGGTTCCCAGGTGCCAGGCAGGGGCTGTGAGGGGCTGCCCTCAGAGAGCTCACACGGAATACAGCGTCTACCTCTAAGAAAGAGTCAACGAAGTCATGGAAGAGAAGAGTGAAGAAAGCCCGCACCCAAGTCATTCTGGTTTTTAGTCTAGACACGGTCTACCGCACAAAGCTTAGTACTTGGTCATAAACTACCCATCAGAGTAGGCAGCCCCTTTTCAGGCAGCCTCCCAGCCCTCCACCTACGCTCCGCCATCCACCATCAGGTCTGTGCAGAGCCAGCCCTCTATGACAACTCTTGTTCTACTACGCCGCATTCGTAGCGCCTCTCTGTCCATCTCTCCCACTAGACCGGGAGCCCCTGAGGCCGGAGAGGTTGCTTCCCCTCTGAGGTAGCGAACACGGCATCCAGCGCACCAATGCGCAGTTACCTTCTCTGTGGCCTGGATGAGCCAGAGCTTGTGTAAGAGCAGGGTCTGCATTGAAACCTTGACTTGTGCCTCCGTGAACATAGCTGCCTGTGACCCGACTCACCCGGGAGAGGGGTCTGGTCTGACGCCCGGTACCCTACATCGCTCTGCCGCGAACACTCGGACCTGTGGTTCTCACAAGAGAACCCGAGCGAACAGCCCGAGAGCAGAGGCGGCGCACCCCTCCGTATCCACGGTGCCAGAGCACAGAGGACTCCTCCCCTCCCTGAACCCCTCAGGCGCTGTCCTTCACCTACGTCCCAGTTTCTTATCGCTGCCACAGCAAGAGAAACAATTGGTACTGCCATGAAAATCCCTCACATCCCCAGATAAAGTTACCAAGTCTTCCGATAGCCTTTTCTCACTGGGTTTGAATGAGAGGCCCTGCCTGGCGTGCGTCTGTCTGGCGGCAGAAGCATAGCTCACCTGCTGGAGCCCTTCGGTAATAGAAGTTACAGGAGCCATTCCGCAGGTCAGGGACGAAAGCATGTACCCGTCGGAGCCAATGGAACTGTTAAAATTCCCTTGCTAGAACAGAAGGAGGAGAAAAGAGGCAACAGTAATCACCGGGAAAGGAATCAACACATCAGAGACAACGAAGTGTGCGGGGCGCCTGGGTGGCTCAGTCCGTCAGGTGTCCAACTTTTGATCTCAGCTCAGGTCAGGATCCCAGGGTCGTGAGACTGAGCCCCGCGTGCGGCTACACACTGTGTGAGGAGCCTGCTTAAGGTTCTCTCTCTCCCTCTCCGCTGCCCCTCCCCCGCTTGCTCACGTCTGTCTGCGCACGTGTGCACTCTTTCTCAACAAAATTAAATTAAAAAGAAAAAGAAACAATGACGTGTGTCCACTTTAGGAGGCATAAGAGGGTAACGGAGCTTATGATGAAGCTCATAGACAACTGTGGCCTCAGCAATGGGCCAGAATGGCTACACAAGGGGTTCTCAAAATGTGGGCCATGAACGCTGAGGGTCCTGAGACCTTTTCAGGGGATCCAGGAGGGCAAATGACTGTCATAATAATACTACGGCCTTAACTGCCTTTTCACAGACATTTGCACTGATGGGCAAAACTGCTGGCTCATTAGCACAAATCACAATAGCGGTGTCCCTCCACACCACACACACTTGCAGCAATACGTAAACGGAAATTTTTGAAATCTTTCAAAGATTTTAAAAGGTCAGTTTTGCTTTAAAATGCCCTTGATAGAGCAATAAAATTAATCGGTTTCTTAAATCTCAACTCTTATGGGCAAGTCTTCTTAATACTGTGGGTGGCATAAAGAGAACACACACCCAGAGCCTTGTGCTGGGTTCTGTCCCCAAGGGGGATGGCCGCCCTGCAGAAAGGCCCTCCTCCCACTGTTTAAGTCATGAAACTTAACCTACGGTTATTCAGACTTGGATATTTGGAAGACATTTTGAGGAAAATGAATAAAATGAGCCTGTCACTTCAAGGAGAACTGGCAGTTTTTACGGTCAATGTTAAAAATCTGAGCTTTCAAGGAAAAATTAAGATTTGTGAAAACCTTTCAGCCATTGTGAGACTGTCAGCTTTCCAATATGTAGACTTTTATGATCAGACCAGCAGTGATATGAATGGATACAATTTTTCTGATAACTCAGTGAACGCATATTTTCCAAATGACTAATGCATAATGTTACAAAATCATGAATGGGTACAAAACATGCAAAGTGCAAAGACCAGTGGAATTTAATGTAATAGAGAACAAAAAAGTTCATTAATGTAGTTTCCATTTCCACGCTGTAATTAACCTTTAAGAAACTACTATTCATCCAGTTTGGGTTTAATATCAAAGAATTCCACAATTATCTGAAAAGTCCATTAAATAGCCCTCCCTTTCCTAACTACATATCTAAGGGCAGATTTTCTTTATATCCTTCACTCCAAAAAAACAGATTATAGCAGACTGAATGTGGAAGCAGCAATGAGAATCCAGCTGTCTTCTATTAACACAAACATTAAAGAGATTGGTGAAATGTAATACAATGCACTCTTCTCACTAAAGTTTTGTTTTGGAAAATTATTATTGTAGAAAGATCCCATTAAAGTATAATGTGTTTACTGTGGCTATTTTAAATGGATTAATAAATAAATATTTTTTAGATTATGCAGTTTTGGGGCACCTGGGTGGCTCAGTTGGTCGAGCATCTGCCTTCGGCTCAGGTCACGATCCTGGAGACCTGGGATCGAGTCCCGTGTCAGGCTCCCTACTCACTGCGGGGCCTGCTTCTCCCTCTGCCTCTGCCTGTTGCTCCCCCCTGCTTCTGCTCTCTCCCCCTCAAATAAATAAATAAAATCTTAAAAAAAATAAGGGGGGGGGGCGCCTGAGTGGCTCAGTGGGTTAAGCCTCTGCCTTTGGCTCAGGTCATGATCTCAGGGTCCTGGGATCGAGCCCCGCATTGGGCTCTCTGCTCAGCAGGGAGCCTGCTTCCCCCTCTCTGCCTGCCTCTCTGCCTACTTGTGATCTCTCTCCTCTTTGTCAAATAAATAAATAAATAAAATCTTTAAAAAAAAAGATTATGCAGTTTCAATTTCTAATATGGCAACCATGGATAAATTATAAACATGTAAAGACATTTCTGGGACTGTCAACAGTTTCATGTGTGAAGTGGTCAGGAAATGAAATTTGAAAACCACCAGACTAGACGAATCCTACCGAGATACAGAGAGCTACTCCAGATCATTGAAAACCCTGACTGTGTTTGCTCTGATCTGAGGGAAGCAGGAAACACAACCCTCACCCACCAGGACCGTCTTTCTAGGCCTCTGAACACAGTCGGCTCGTGGTGCTTCCAACGTGGGCATGTATCTCCCCACAGAGTCGGTGTTTCTTGTATCCTGCTCAGTCCGGGCTCGTGCTAAGCGCACACGCGGCCCTCACAGCGGCTGCACCCCTCACTGACACCTCATCCCGAGGGTCCTCAAATTTCCTACGTGCGGTGTAGACCTAAAGCTCACCAACACCCCTCATTGGTGCATGTTGTGCTGTGTGTGGGTTCACAGGATGTCGTCAGAAGTCTGTGCGGCACATTCGTTGGTTCCACAAAATGGTGGGCACGTGGTTTCCAAAGATACCACTTTTGACTCCAGATAAGCTCAGTAGCCTGGATGCACTGGGGGGAGGCAGGATGGTGGCCCAGTGGGCCTGGGCGCACAGCCTTATCAGTGAACATTTGGGAAAATGATGCTGGGAAGCAGGAAGGTCAAAAAAAAAAAATCCTTGATCAACGAGTCCAGTATTTAATAAAGTACCTAAAATCAATCTACAATGGCAAGTACTGTGGGAAAGCAGCAAGAAGGCGGCAGGCCCCCGACAGGATCTAGGACACATCATTTACACACACAGGGAAGTCTCATGTTCTTCTGAGAGAACCGTAGTTTCCAGGCATCCTTACTCATCAATCTGTTCCTAAGGTCAAGATGTATAATTAGTTTCCAGGAGCCTATGAATTAACATGGAATCAATAAAGTATCTCAGGGAAAAAGAATAGAGTCCAATATTAAATATGAAGCTGACCAGAAAGACACAGTAATTTATGTTGTGAAGTAAGCCCTGGGACAAATACGGTATTTCTTTTCAGAAATGTAGTGCTACAACTATTAAGAAAGAAAACAAGGATTGTACTTACTATGGCATCTTTAACAATTTGTTTGGCCACTTGCTCTGGTTTGCAAACAGATACGGTCTCTGAAATCAGACGAGTCTCCAAAGGCTAAAAGGGGGGAAAAACAGACTTATCAATACCATTATCGCCCATTAAATTCAAGAACAAATAATTCTTACCACTCTCTCTCCCCTACTTTATAAAGAATTCTAGCTTTCTACCTTTGAGCGGATTCCTATGTTTAGGAATCAGGCCCGTCTGGATTCTAAATCAGTTTCTACCTGGTCACCGCATAAAATTCAGCCCGGTGGCTGGAGTGAAACAAGGAGGCCCTTGCCACTCTCCATGGGACAATGCGTGGTCTCGGCTCCAGTGATGACCACCAAAACCAGCATGAGTCCATGTCACTGGTGCAAGGCTGGGGGGATCCTCACTGCTGGCCAGACACCTGACCGCCAGTGTGTTTGCGGAGCCTGGACCACGTGCCCTGAGCAAGTCTGCCTTACAACCAGCACCTCCACTCTGACCACAGCCCCAGGCCAGCAAAGGACTGACGTATGGACAGAGCTGAGGCCCTGGGCGGAGAGAGCCCCAGCCTAGCCCCTGTTCAACAACACAGCGGTTTCTTAAAAGACCTGCAGAGGAGGTAACGAGAAGGAGGATGGGACAGAAAACACTGAGGGGCCCCCGACATGGCTGGGGGTTCATTATCAGCCTGCTGCATCAGAACCCTAAATCCGAGGTGGTGAAAGGTCCCTCTCAATGGCCACCCAGTTCAAAAGCCTTTCCTGAATTCGTGCCTGAATTCTTTCTCTTCCCATCTCTGCATATTTCTGACTGAGTAGGTATAGCTACCTGTGTATTTGCATTTTACCTCCTAAGTTCCTTGTGGGCAAGGTCTTTTCTTCTTCTTCTTTTTTTTTTAATCTTTACAGTGACATGAACTTGTGCTCAGAAATTCTTTAAAAGGGAGTTTCAATTAGACGTTTGAAAACTAAAGCCTTAAACTGCATGAAATTGTAACTTTTATTTACCATGTAGGCTTGAGAATATTAAAATAAAAGCACAGGATGTATTTTCTTAAATTAGAAAAGCACAGCACTACATAAAAGTCAAATATTTCTTGATGAACCTGAATTAAGAGAAAGGCTCACCTGAAGGGGCCGTTCCTTCTTCCAGACCAGTCCGGCACTACCAGGCCAGACCCACATCAGATTTAAAAGCACTATGGTGCCCTCTAAAGGGCTTACACACCAACCCAGAATTTGATTTATCCAAAGAAGTCAGCTCAACACTGTACTACTGGAGGGAAAGAACCCAACTTAACATCAAAATCCAATCTTCACAGGGAAATCACCACTCTTTGTCAGCTTTGGCTCCCAACAGAAAGACTGTTACCAAATGTTGCAAATCTGCTTAGCAGACCCCTGCTTATTCTAACACAGGGCATTTGGCTTAAATTTACTGCTTTGAAATAGTTGTAATCCTAAGAGGCAGAGCCAGAGAGAAATGAATAGGGAAAAAAACTTCTAAATCGTAAACATCTTTTTGCAAATAGACAGTCTTTGGCGCATAAATGCCAATTTTTATGCCACAGAGCCTCACTTACTAAGCATTAGTATAAAGGAGAAGAAAACCAATCAACGCCCATTCAAGGCAGTAAGTTCTGATCGATTTCTTTCCTCTCCACTCGGTTCCTTTGCTCTCAGGGTGCCTACCGCGCATCAAGGCTAAAGAAGAGAGGCTCCTTTGAACAAAAGGCAAAGCTTGCATTCAGTTCAGCAGGACTGTCATTGTATATAATGTAAATGTCCAGTGGTGATAAGCATTATAAAGGAAAATAAAGCCAGAGAAAAGGATGGTGAATATTCCAAGGGAGGGACCTATGAGATACAGAGGGGCAGGGAAGGCCTCTCGGGGTGAAGTCCGTATAGAGACAGAAGGAAGCAAGGGGGTACGCCCGGGTGGCTCAGTCAGTTAAGCATCTGCCTTCGGCTCAGATCATGATCTCAGGGTCGGGGATCGGGTCCCACATTGGGATCCTTGCTCAGTGGGCAAGGCTTTTCCCTCTGCCTGCCACTCTCCCTGCTTGTGCTCTCTCTCTCTCTCACTATATCCGTCTCTGTGTCAAATAAATAAATAAAATCTATTAAAAAAAAAAAAAAGAAAGAAAGAGGAAGCAAGGGATTAAGCCACTTGAACATCCGGAAAGAGAGGAGAGCAAGAGCGAAGCAAGACGAAAGGCGGGGCAAGCTCGAGGAGCAGCCAGGGCCTCTGGTGTGGCTGCGGCCACGAGGAGGAGACAGCGCTGTGGACAGGTGGCCAAGATCCACACCGTGCAGGGCTCTACTCTAGGCATGACAGGAACCAGCAGGGCCACACTCACCAATACTGGAGCACAAACCAACATGAGCTTGTTAATACGAACTTTAAATGAGTCAAACTTAAATTAAATTACATTAAAAATTCAGTGTTATGATGGGGAGTCCCACTAGCCACATTTGAAGTGTTCAAGAGCCACAGTGTGACTACCATATTGGAGGGCGGACATGGAACATTTCCGTTCTAGAGAA
Organism: Potos flavus; assembly: GCA_028534135.1. NCBI lineage: Eukaryota > Metazoa > Chordata > Mammalia > Carnivora > Procyonidae > Potos > Potos flavus. The sequence goes on along the minus strand of CM052889.1, from coordinate 11,276,354 downwards.
TTCTATTAGACTGTGCTGCACAAGAAGGGTCTTTTCGGTTTTGTTTTTGGGGTTTTTTTGCACAAGAGGGGTTTGAACAGGGGAGTGACAAGACCTGACTTACGCTTTAAAAGGATTACTGGCCCCTGCGTGAGGAACAGATGGGTAGGAATGGGAAGGAAGGGGAGCAGAAGAGACTAGTACTGATACTCCCAGTTTTTGTTTTTGTTTTTAAAAAAGGTCCAATTCAGGATAAGGTCTGAGAGGACCAGGTGTTTAAGTTCAGAGGAGAGAATATTATTGTTAAAGAATATCGTCTCGTTAGTGAAAAATACAGGCCATAGTCAACCTCACAAAGAAAATGCCTTATTAATTAAGTAAGCCCTCGAAGATTATTAGCAAAAGTCATGGTCTTGGAAAATACAGGCTGTGTTCTCTAAGACCCCACATGGAAGTTCCAGAAAGTCCAGATGCCTCTACCTAGCATGTCAGTTGAAAATAACTCAGTTTTCTGACTGATGAAGAGGACTCCAGGCTGATGGGTGGAAAGTCAGAAAATCGGCAAAGGGGTTTACGACGTTAAAGGCTCAGAACAGATACAGGCAAACACCCACCTTGGTTTTGTTTTCTTCTGCAAACCCAGGGGTGTCTGTGTCCGGCGGGTAGGCAACTGTGACGTAGACGTTGTATGGCTTCACCTGCATTTCAGAAACGACACGGGCCCCTTCAGTAAACAAGGTACAGTTCTGCTTCTCCCCTTATTTTCCTGCACTGACTGCCGGGCGCACACGCGACGGAGACTGCCCTGATTCTCTCAGAAGCGGGCAAGACCAGCAGGGCGATTCTGCAGGTGGAGAACCAGCCTTCACGGGGTCTGGAAACTGCGCTCCACGAAGATGACTGAGGAAGAAAGGCAAAGAGCCCGCCCCAACTACTTCTCCTTCAGAAGGCAGCTGGCCCCAACATACAGACTTCACCTCCTTTGACGTTTTGCCCACCCCGCGGGCCAGGCGAGGCCCTGGGGGCGGTCCAGGAGGAAGGCGGGCAGCTGAAAGGCAGCCTACCCGTGCCCCCTCCCCGACCCGGACAGCGCCCGGGCCTTGCGTGCCAGCCAGTGGGACGGGTCTGCTCCTCCGCCATCAGACCGCAAATCCGGCTTCCTCAATGGCTGCCTCTGAAACTCTTACCGATTTCATCTACGAAATACATAAAGTTCACTCAAAACCCTCTCCGTAGGCCCTTCTTGTGCCACCCCCGACCACGGCCCAGAAGTACGTGGATCCCCTGAGATGTCGACCTGATCGAGAACTCCCCACATGACCAGCCTCTGCCCACGAGGGCGTCAGGAGTTACTCTGCCCTCCGCCACAGAACCTGCCAACAGGATTCGCCCCCTGGTGAGTTCCGGGTCAGACCGGCTGAGCACGTCCCCAAAGGCCACCTCATCCTTACTTAGATGCGGAAACTCCTTCCCCAGCTTGACACGGGCTCTCAGGCTTGTTGACCTCACCACCAGGCCTCCACACTGAAATTCTCTACTCATCAACACGCCCCCACCGAGAAGATTCTGGAAGATTCTCCTGCTAGTCAGCCAGGACACACCCTCCCAGAGATCCTGCCCCTCAGCGGCCCTGCTCCACACTCTCATCTGGCCCCGATTCCTAGCGGCTCAAAGGGCAGAAGTTCACACCACGAGAACTGCTGCCCTTGGACTTGCTGTTGGCTCCCTGCTCGGCCCCAGGACAACAGCGAGGGGAGCTGAGAGTGGACAGCCGGTCGGTGGTGGGTAGGCCACCGTGTACCTCAAGGGGGCTGAGGAGTGACAAGACCGCTTCCTCACGCAACAGTCTCTCAGAGCATCCCAGGGTCCCATCTTTTCACACAGGCCGTTTTCTCCCGGGGTCCCCCCGTGAGGCAGAGTTCTAGGCCTGTGGGAGGCGCTGGAAGGGTCGGAGAAGCACGGAGGCAGAAGATCCTGGCCAGCCACCCCGACAAGCACACCAGCCAAGGGTGAGGTCTCTGCTGGTCCAGCTCCAGCGCACCGGGGGCCGTGAGAGAACTCATTCACTCGGCATCGGTGGGGCGTGCAGCGTCAAGGCCCAACTATGCTCATAAATAGCTCTGGATTCAGGCCAGGCAGTGAGGTTGATGAGCAAGCAATTTCTCTTCCACTTGTTTTTGAGATAGTGACTTTAAAAACTGTCTCCCACGGCCTTGCCCTCTGTGGTGCACAGACCAGACAAAAACACCCCCGAAAAAGCCGAGAGGCGGTAACCGGCCCGAAGGAAGCCTGAGGCCAACTCTGCTGGGACACGGTCGTTTCTCTGCTGCTTCTGCGCCCCTTCCTCCTGCGACACGCCAGGACTGTGGCCTAAGCTAACAGGAGACAGTACGTCAAAGCCGTGTTTCCCAGATTCAAGGTTACGACTGAGCTGCCAAATGGCAGCTTTCTCCCGGGGTGGGCACAGATTGTCAGGGCTGGGAGAAACCAGTCCCACCCCCTTCCGGGGGCTGCTGTCATCCCTACCATCACGAAGCCCAACGACTCTCTCCACCCACGGCTGGATACCCAATCATTTTATTTATTTATTTCTCCATCCAACACAGTTATTAAGCAGCTACTGTGCGCCGGTATTGGCCTATGAATGAAGAGATGATGTCAGCAACTCAGAGAGAGTCTCTGCCCTCGTGGAGCTTAGTCTCCTGAGACTCTGGGTCAAATAACTGGTAAAAAATCGAAATACACCAAACTATATCATCACTTTCCTTTAATCAACTAAGCCCAAAACCCCAGCAGAAAAGGAAAGGCGGTTAATTTGGCTTCGTGTGTTCTTGCTAAGACAATGCTGATTCCCAGAGATCACCACTTTCTCTATGAATTAATAGGCAGGGACTTCACTGGCTGATTCCCCTGCTTACCTTACCACTGTGTGTTTGCCCTCATCCTCGCTGACTGACCATTCTCTGTCCTCCCACTCTGCCCCCTATCCTCCCTTTATCTGTTTCCTCCTCCTCCCTGGTCTCCATTTCGATCGGAAGGCCAACCCTCTGCTCGAGAACTGATTTATTATCAAAATAAGCCCACCTAAAATGTGTAGTTCTTAAATCCATCAAACGAAGGGGGGGGCAGGGGTGCTGGAGAGAGGAGCAGAGCTGTGGAGGAGAAATTCCAAAAGGTAAGCTTCAGCTTCCTTTTCAGCACCGTGGGAAAAGACGGCCTTCAAGGGAAGCACAAAGGCTATTTTGCTTTTACCTGCTCTCTGCTACCACATCTTTGGCTATAACCCTCGTCAGGGGCGCCTGGGTGGCTCAGTCAGTTAAGCATCTGCCTTTGGCTCAGGTCATGATCCCAGGGTCCTGGGATCGAGCCCCACATCAGGCTCCCTGCTCAGCGGGGAGCCTGCCTCTCCTTCTCCCTCTGTGCTCTCTCTCTCAAATAAATAAAATCTTAAAAAAAAAAAAAAAAAAAGAAATCTGCTTTCCAAAAAAATTACCTTTTAGAATCTTTAAATCATATATTTATACCTAAAAGACTGAGTTAAAGAAAAAAAAGAACAAAAAAATGCAACAAAGCATTCTTTCAAACATTCGTTGTACACAAAACATTTCTAGGGTCCTACTCTAGTTTGTGGGGCAAAAGGTGGGGTGGACAGGAAGGCTTAAGAGTTAATTAAACCAAAAGGATTATCAAAAAGTACTCAGAGCCTAAGCAATGCTATAAGGTCTGTTTCATGCACAGAAAACTCAACCATCTTGGCAAAGCCAACGGAATTATCCAGGTTTCCAAGCCTGGCACCGTACATTTGTAGGGAAACAATGGTTCCGATGCAAGTCTGCTATGAACAAAACCGGATTCTGATTATTGAATTTATTTCCCTCGTGGTACACGTTAATTTTATTTTGTGTTTACATGGCGACATTTTTCATGGAGTCTAAATATGGACTGAAGTCAAGCAGCCTTCAAGTCCAGACCAGCTAGAGCAGCGTGTGAATCACACTTGTCACAAAGAGGCTTCGGGGACTCTGTCAGTACTAGCAACTCACTTCCTTTCCCTCTTCTTTAGTAACATCTCTGTTCTACCCGAAATGAAACCGGCCACCCAGATTACACACTTTGCCTTCAATTAGCGAATCTTGAAGTAGCTCTGCAAGACAAGACTTAGGAACAAAAAGCCCTAATAAGCAGATCTTTCATTTCCAAAATAGCCCTTCCCTTAGCAGGTGTCTGAGACCAGAGTGAAGGGCTGAGACAACTAGCCAGACGAATTCGCCAACTTCTGACCTAAAGTATAGACACATCGGCTGCTGAGGAAGACAGGCAGAGGACTTTGGCAAGGCAAGGATTTTGTTACTATTTTTGTTGCAAAATAACGATGCGGCTTTGAGTAATTCAATGACCAACCGAACACTCCGCCTTCTTGTGTCTATAAGGGGGCATAACCACATCTGCCACACATACCTCCCAAAACCGTTCTAGAACAAGTGGTTATTTGCAAAGGAACTTTCAAAGCAAATATTTCAAAAGAAATATTGATATTCTTGTTTTGAAATTTCACAACCATACGTGCCTCATTGGCTAAACATATTATAATGCCCTATTATTAATTAAGAGTATTAAGCCATTTAAATAAAAAGGAAATTGGGGGCTGGCTCCATTTTGATGAGCATGGCACAGTCGGTCAATCCCTAAGAGGCACATCAGGATTGTGTCACTGACTGGACAGCTCATCTGTACTGCAATGTTTGTCTCACAGCAGTGTGGCACTCTGTCACACACCATCGAGGGCTCTCCTGGGGATTTTCTAAATCAGGGGTCAGCAAACTATGGCCTTTGGGACAAATCTGGCCCTCCACCTGTTTTTATAAATAAAGTTTTATTGGCACACGGCCATATCTGTACATTCACCTATCACACGTGGCTGCTTTCCTGCTCTCACAGTGGGCTAGAGGGGTTGCGACAGACACCATCCACCCCTCGAAGGCTAAAATACTTACAAGCTGGCCCTGACAGAAAAAATCTGCTAACCCCTAATCTAAATCAGTAAACAGAATCCCCAATCACACTCTTACTGCGAGAAGGTTGGTCACAGTGAATTCTCCTCTGGGCTTTTAACATGATGTGGCGTTATACTTCAGTCTATGCCGCAATAGAAAGAATTTTACCTTGCCTTTTCAGTGTGTGATTTGGGACGGATATGTGTGGTGCTCTCCAAGCATCCCCACTTGACAACAATGCAGAAGTCTGCTTCACACAAACGAGGTTGTGTGAAGGTTGTCGCATCATGACAAGCGCTTATTTTGATGTTAAGCCTCTTTCACAACGTGCGCTACTAACTGGGAAAATAAAAAGCATTTGCTCTCATCAGTATTTCTTTAAGATAGTAAAATGTAGGAGAGAGAGAGAGCCAAATGATATTTTTAGTCTAAACCTCTTGTTTTTCAGAAAAGGAAACAGACCAAGTTAAATGATTTGTCTAAATGCTGAGAGCTAGACAGCAGCTGATTTAAGCTTTTCCCTCAAACACATGCTAAGTTAATTATTCAATCATAAAGGACACATCTTTTTGTTACAGAAACACTGCTAGAGAATAAAATATCTGGTTAATCTGATGCATACTCCCACAGAATTAGGCCAAAAGTACTGTGTAAATACTCGTAGTACTTTGTGTATTAAATGAAACAAGCAAAACACCTCACACCCATTTTGCGTCTATCACTACTTCATGTGATGAAAAACGTTAACTGCAAAATGCAAAGGTTGGGCCAATTGTCTTTCCCTGACATCAAGTCTACAAATGTCTGATTCAAGGCAACGGCGCATGTAAAGTGGCTACAAACTAAAGGGGAACACGTGCGGCTCAAGTGGAAGACAGAAATATAAAACTGAACACAGCGCTTACCTCCATCTGCAAAGCTTCGGCCAATCCCCTGATGGCAAACTTGGATGAAGAGTAGGCCGTGAAACCGAATAATCCCAACTGTCCTGCCTGGGAGGAGACAAAGACGATCCTGCCCACGCGGCGCTCCTTCATGGTGGTGATCACCGCGCGGCTGGGGTACACGCTGCCTAGGTAGTTGACGCTCATTAGTCTCTGCAGGGAACAAAGAGCCACGCGACAGGTGAGCAAGGTCAAAGCCTCAAGGCTGCACTTCGCGGGGCTTCTGTCTGCTCTGCAGGTTTAAGTTCTGCAGCAGAGCCCGAGTGACTGGAACTCGGTGGATGTGTCCAAGGAATGAATGAAGCAGGGAGCCTGTAAATGAGCCATGATGCCCATGACCTACCATCTGAAGCCTGCTTCAGTCTAGTCTTGTACTCTCACCATGACTGCAGGGATGTCTTTGCTGAAAACCAGTCAGGAGTAGTTTTTTCCTTACCGGAAGTACACTGTGTCTTGCGGGTAATACTTTTTTAAAGATGGTCTTAGGAAAAAGCCCCCAAATGTCTCTAACCCTATTAGAAGATCACAGAAAGTTCACAGAGACTAGGACAGTGGTTAACAGCACGGACTGTGATTTGGAGCCTTGGCTTGACCATTCACTACCTATTTGATGATGAAGAAAGTCAGATACTCTACTTATTTCTGCAGCTAAACCCAGGGCTCATGCTCATACTAGCTCAGAGGGCTGTTGCAAGAACTGAAAGAGGAAACACAAGTCAAGGGGCAGCACCGCCCCTGACCCGCAGTAAGTGCCTGACCACGCTGGCTCTTAGATTATGGTGGGTAAGAGCGCATGTAGGTACCAAGAGTCTATTTTCCCTTCGTCCTGGCAACTCTTCAAAGCCTTACATTTTAACTTGGAAGTCTAAAAGTACTTGCATCAAAATGACTCGATATTAAAAGTATTAAAAGTCCTGGAAAGATACTAGATCTATCAGCCTGTGAAACCAAACACTTCACTGAGGAACTCTGAGTCAACCACGGAACCTTAAGTCTACAGAACTTTACATAGCTTTTAGGGGTGGCGACCAGAAACACCAGGGGGATAGGGGAATAGTTATACTGTAAGTTTCAAAAAGCAGAGGGCATACAATACTGTATTTACACTGTGACTGTAGCTAATTCAAATATTAAATAAAAGTACGTGTGCAGGGGCGCCTGGGTGGCTCAGTGGGTTAAAGCCTCTGCCTTCGGCTCAGGTCATGATCTCAGGGTCCTGGGATCGAGCCCCGCATCGGGCTTTCTGCTCGGCGGGGAGCCTGCTTCCCCCTCTCTCTGCCTGCCTCTCTGCCTACTTGTGATCTCTCTCTCTGTCAAATAAATAAATAAAATCTTTAAAAAAAAAAAAAGCACGTGTGCACAGGTGGCAAACGAAGGAACTATGGAAAACTGTAAGCGATCGTGGGGCAGCTGGGAGGTGTAGTGGGTTGAGAGTCTGACTCCTGGTTTTGGCCCAGGTCATGATCTCATGGGTCTGATCTCAGCCCCGTGACAGGCTCCAGGCTCAGCGGGGAGTCTGCTGGAGATTCCCTCCCCCATGCATGCACGCATGCACGCTTTCTCTCTTCTCTCTCTCTCTCTCAAATAAATAAATAAACAAAGGAAATTTGTAAGTGATTGTGTTAGGATGCTAGGATTTCCACTTTTCCCAAAATGTCTTTTAATATCATCACATTATTTTCCTAATAAAAATGCTCTGAAAAAGTACCGAAAAAAGAAGGCATGCTGAAGCCAAGTGTTAACCTCCGCTCCCTTCGGAGACCCCACTAAAATCTCAGTAAAAAGATAATACTTTTTTTAAAGGCCAACAACCCACAGGAGCACAGACAACAGGAAAGGAAAGAACAGAGAGAACATTTTGGAAGCTGAGAAACAGAATGATGAGCGACAACGAACTTAGCAGAGAGCCGAATGCTAAGCAAGGAACAGAGAACCTGAACAGCAGGACTGCACCAGAAAACCCCCAAAGGCTCGAGCAGCACCGAAAGCACCTCTGGGGGCAAGAGGCTAAAAGACAGGAGTATCAGCTAAAAATCTGTTTATTTTCATTATTTTCTTTTTAGAGAGAGAGAGAGAAAGCATGTGGGTCTGCATGAGTAGAGTGGGGGTAGGGCAGAGGCAGAGAGAGAGAGAGAGAGAGAATCTCAAGCAGACTCCACACCCAGCTCAGAGCCCGACCCGGGGCTCAATCTCAAAACCCTGAGATCATGATCGGAGCCTACATCAACAGTTGGATACTTAACCGACTGAACCACCCAGATGTCCCTAAAAGTCTGTTTAAAACATAGTCAGACAAATCCACAATTATAATCCAAGACTTCAATACCCCTCTTTCAGTAACTGATAGAACAAGGGGATACAAAATCAGTCAGGACATAGAAGGCTTGAACAACATTTCAGCCAACCAGATCTAATCGACACTGACAGAACACTCTACCCACAACAGCGGAATACACGTTCTTCCCAGCACACGTGGCATGGCCACAGGAGAGGCTGTATGTTGAGCCAAAAGTCTCAACAAATTTTAAAGGACTCAAGTCATATAAAGTATGTCCTCTAGCCACAATGGAATTAAATCAGAAATCAGTGAGGAAATGATTTCTGGAAAATCTCCCAAATATTCAGGAACTAAATAACACACTTTTAGATCATCCAAGGATCAAAGCAGAAATGAAAAGAGAAATTATAAAATATCTGTAACTGAAATGGAGTGAAAACACAACATATTAGAAAGTGTGGGATGCTGCTTCAGCATCACTGAGCTGGAAACTCGTAGCACTCAACAACTGCATTTGAAGAGGGAAGGGGCCTCAAATCGATGACTTCAGTTTCTACCTAAAAAACTATAAAAAGAAGAGCAAATTAAAACAAAAGTAAGCAGAAAAAAGGAAATCACAAAAATAAGAGAGGAAATGAAATAGAAAACACAAAAACAATAGAAAATTAATAAAGCCGAAAGCTGTTTATTGAGAAGATCCATAAAATTGGTAAATCTCTAGTCCTGCTGGTGGGGAAAGATAAAGGACACAAACTATCAATAACAAGAATGAGAGAGGTGATATCACTACAAACTCTAGATATTAAAGGGATGAGAAGAGAATATGATGAATAACTTGGTGCCTATCAATTCAATGACCTGGATGAAATGGAAAAATTCCTTGAAAGCCACAAGCTACCAAAGGTCACTCAAAAAAGAAATAGAAAGGAAGATAAAAATGTAGAGGCACCTGGGTGGCCCAGTCTGTTAAGCATCTGACTCACGGATCATGAGATCCAGCCCCAAATTGGGCTCTGCACTCAGCGGGATTCTGCTTGGATAGTCTCTCCCTATACCCCTTCCCCCACTCCATCTCTCTCTCTCTCATTCAAATAAATATTTAAAATCTTTAAAAAAAAAAAAAAAAAGATACAAACGTAGCCCTACATCTGTTAAAGACATTGAATTACAGTTAGAAAACTTTCCACAAAGATAAGGTCAGGCTTCACTGGTAAATTCTAGCACACATTTAAGGAAGGACAGTACCAATTCTACACAAATCCTTCCAGGAAACTGAAGAGGAGGGACTACTTCCCTACTTATGCTAAGAGGCAAGCATTCCTTTACACAAAAATCAGAAAATAACATTACAAGAAAAGAAAACTCCAACTAATATTCCTCAGGAACACAGAAAGGATTAATAGTCAAGTGGGGTCAAGCCCCTGGAATGCAAGGCTGGTTTAACATTGGAAATTAATCAGCATAACTCACCATATCAACTAAAAAAAGAACTCTGTGATCATCCCAAAAGATGCAGAAAAAGCGCCTAACAAAATTCAACATCCGTTCCTTGTAAATCTCTCTCCCTGGGTGGCTTAGTCGGTTAAGCATCCAACTCTTGGTTTTGGCTCAGGTCATGATCTCAGGGTCGTGGGATCCAGTCCCGTGGTGGGCTCTGCACTGGGTGTGGAGCGTGCTTAAGAACCCCCCCTCCCTCTCTCTCCTCCCCCTCCCCACCCCCTCCCCGCCCCCCACTTGTGCATGTTCTCTCTCAAAAAAAAACAAACAAACAAAACAAATAAAAACCAAAAAACTCTCAGCAAACCAGAAAGAGAAGTTTCTCAACTTCATAAAGGGCATCTGCCCAAACACAACAAAAGACAACAGAACTACAGCAAACATCATACTTAATGGTAAAAAAGAAATGTTTTCTCCCGAGATCAGGAACACCACAAGCAAACACCACAAGCACGTCTGCTCTCACCACTTCTATTCTGTACTGGGTGTTCTCGCCGATACGACAAGGGTACCCAGATGGGAACGGAAAAAGTAAAACTGTTGCAGATGACACGATCTTGAATGTAGAAAATCTAGACCAGAATTAATGTGAGCACTAGAATTAATAATGGACTTTAGCAAGACTGCAAGATCAACACACAAAAATCAACTGAATTTCTCTACATTAGCAATGAACACTCAGAAATGACATCAAAAATACCATTTCTACTAGCATCAGAAAATGGGAAATACAGAAAAATGAGGTGCAAGACCCATATAGTGAAAACTACAAAACACTGCTGAGAGAAATGAAAGAAAAGTTAAATAAATGGAGAGCTATACCACATTTGGAGGTTAAAAGGCTCGATATTGCTAGGATGTCAGCTCTCCCCATGTGGATTTATAGAGTCAATGTCATCCCAATCAAAAAGTGAAAATAATTATCATAACAACCACAGGGAGATACAACAGGATATCACTCCAAGAATCCACGAAGAAAACCATTAAACAGGCAAATTAAGAGAGGTGCGGGGGCGTTCCCCAAGGCCACCTCCAGTTTGAGTGACTCCCCGGCGGCCTCCAGATGCCACACCTCCTCGCAGCCACGCCTCCGATTTATGGCAGCTAGAAGGCACAAAGCACAATCAGCAAGGGCAAAAGGCCCCAGGGTCAGAGTCCGGAGGAAGCAGGCAGGAGTTTCCCAGAGGCCTCTCCCGGGCGAGCCCCGAGGCCCGAGCTGAGGTCTCCCGGCCCTGAGCCGTGACCCCACACTCAACCGTCCTGCGCAGGGAGCCCTCGTGATGGGGACCCTGTGAGCCTCAGTCAAGTTCAAACGAGATAAGCAAACGATCAAAATAAAACACAATCAAATAAAAAATGAGAGAGAATTCATGTTACAGAGACATGAACATTTGTCTCCAGAAAATGTATCAGGCCTGGCAGTGTAGGTTCCAGCAGGACTCACGGACCACAGGCCTTGACCAGAACACCGCGCGGCACCGAGCCGGACAATGGGGAGAGCAGGGGGGCAGGTGCGGGCCGGGCAGGAGGACGCGCCCCCGAGTACAGCGGCCTGCTGACCACGTTCGGGGCAGCTGGGAGGAGGCCTTGTCGCTGAGACAGAGGCCACAGGTTTTGGGTTACCAAAGTCTGGTTCTCGCTGGGGCAGGACAGCTTCCAACAGCCCCTGGCTGTGCCCATGTCCGCCCCGGCCCCCTCACCCCAAGTTTATCCCCCACCGCCCCCGCATCACCCCCCACACACACACACTGCCTACCCAGCTCCCTGCCACAGCAGGCACAAAGAGCCTCTGAACACCGAAATACACACCAGGCCCCGCAGGGCTTAGGCCCCTTCAGAGGTTTCGGACTAAAAGCCAAATTCCCCATGGTGCTCTTCCAGGGCCCAGGACTTCTGGCCCCTGCTCCGCTCCACATCGCTCCAGAAGCTGACCGCCTACCCGCCTAGCCCTCCTCAGCCTCCACCCCCCTGACCCATACAGGCCTCCTGGTCAGTGCCCTGAGTCCGCCCTCCACGCTCAGGGTGAGTCTGCGGATTCCCCCTCCGTCGGCCATGCTTTCTCTCTCTCTCACACAGACACACACAAAAGCACACGCTCATTCACACACACACTCACTCATACTCACACCCATCCACACACACTCCCACACACCTGACTCCTTGGGCCACCTCCGAAGCCTCACCTCACCGTGTCACACCTAGCCTGATACCGCCGTCTTCCCCAGCTGACTCTTCACCCAGCTGCTGAAATAGTCTTCCCCCTCTCCCTGATAACCTTCAGTCAAGGCGAGCAGGCCTCGACAACCGCCTTTTATGCCGAGTTGATAAAGGGGCCTTCGAACACTCAGGGCCCAGATAAGGCGCCCCTCTGCTCACAGCTGCCTCTGGACGCTCCCCACTGGACTTTAAATCAGAGAGTTCACAGTGCCTCCCCAGCCCTCCAGAAGCCCCCCCTGGCGCCCTCCTCCACAAAAGCGGGCTGTATCGACCTTCGAGGAGTAAAGCATTTCAAATCCACCACGGCCCATCATGAAGGAAAAGATAGTTGATACAATGTCCACTAAAAAACTGTTTTATACTTCAGAAGGATTGCACATCTGATGTCCATTTATTTAGAGCTGACAGAAATTACTAAGAGATGTTCCCTGGCAAATCTGTTTTAAAATATAAACCAAAATAGGGTGTGTTATCTTTCCATCTTGATTTCGGAACCCCAAAGAGTCTGGTCTTGAACTCTGCTGACTTACCACTGTTAAAAACCCTGACAATGGAGATGAAAAGCCAGCATCCCTTGACTTACAGAGAGCTCTCCTGAAGAGAGGACCTCGGTGAATCGTCACCGGGATGCAGGTCAGGTTGAGGGTCGTACTCTCATCTCACAGCTGGGGAAACCAAGGTCCACAGATGCGTCTAAGCTCTTAAGGTTGGATGGTCATGGTGCTGGAACCAAAATCTTGTCCAACCTTCCCCAAGCCTTCTAAAGCTTCTAGTAAATCCGAATGCATTTTATCTGTTTCAGTTGCAAAGCCTTCCCCTGTGGCCTTGCTCTGCTTGTACATGAGTTGCCCAATGGGCAAAAAGCAAATGGCTACTTACTTCAAAAGTACTAACTTCGAGATCTTCAAATTTTCCCGAAAGTGACATTCCTGCACAGTTCACAAGCATGTCTACTGGGCCCAGTTTCTCCTGTGCCTGGAAAAATTTATCAGAGCAGGCATGAAGAAAAAGAAGAGAAGAATCACTTCGTAGCAAATCAATGCCAATAAATAAAGTCTATACAACTATTAAAGCTACAGAGATGGCTTATCAGTTCCAAGCCACACGCCAAAATGGGAAGAACCGACTGAAAGGCAAGTGAATGAGTTCCAGTCAGCCCGACCTCTTACTTGTTTTATGACGTTCTCTACTTGGCTGTAGTCCTGAGATACGTCGACAGAGATACAAAGCACCACCTGTGAGGAAGAGAAAAAAAAAAAAATTATCAAAGCCATGCAGGTGTCTCAAAGGATTTTTTAAAGAATTTTTTTTAACGTAAAGGCAATTCTTTCCAATAGCTGGGAAGTCTGGTTCTGTAGGCACAGATTGCACTGTCGGAAATCTGCTGATGGCGCAACTGTGGAGCCTAATTTTCTTGGCAGTTTTCACAGAAAACTCTCTTGCGCAAACTCAAAAACATGTCTCAAGAAACGTTGGTTAAAGTACACGTTTTCAGGCGTAAGATATAAGTTCTGGGGGTCTCGTGTACAACGCGCGGACTACCAGTAGGAATACTCTAGTGTTTACTTGAAATCCTCTGAAAGAGCAGATCTGAAGTGTTCTCAACACACACGCAAAGTACCCATGTGAGGTGACAAGGGTGTGAATTAACTTGCGGGGGCAAGCGTTTCATGAAGCGAATGTGTATCAAGTCATCACACTGTGCCCCTTAAATACATAGTTTTTGTCACCTTTACCTCAATAAAGCTGGAAATAGAAAGGAAAAGAAATAAAAAGCTCCACTTGGCACATCTCTGGTCTGCAGTGACCGAGAGCAGGTCTGAGACGACTGCGGCCAGATGTGGAGGGAGGCCTGGACCACAAGGGGGCAAGTGGAACCCTGGGGGCAGGGACATGCTCCGTGTTCAGATCTCAGTGCCACTTTTACACACGTGTACATCTGTCAAAAGCCATCAAACTGTACTCTTCACGTGGGTGTGGTTTACCGGACACCAACTATAGCTCCGGTTGTGAAAAAGAACACATAAATTACAGAAAGAATAAATAAAGTGTATATGAATTGTATCTCAGGTTGTTAACATCAGAGATCGTTAAAAATAAAAGCAATAAATCTCATAAATAAGCTCAAAAAAAGACTCCCCTTGGAGCAATCCCAGAGCTGTGACGGCCCTACCGGGACTCTGTCAGGTCAGGCAGAATAAAGAGATAAGCGAACAATACCTACACAAAAAAGCCACCTTAGTTTGAGTCCCTGCTCACAGCCTGAGCCCGGTGACTTTATCTTTCAAGGCCAAGGGTTGATTGGGGCCTGTGGGAGCTTGAGGTCCCCGACTCTGGACTGACCGGCCCTCACAGGGGTCACCGATCAAGCCCCAGAGCCCACCCAGTCCAAACCTGGCCATGCTCAGGGGTTCACAGCACAGAGAGACGGCAGGAAGAGCCCAGCCCACGCTGGCCACGGAAAACAGTTCCATTCGGTCTTTGGAAAGGAAGAAGGAAAGGAAGGGAAGAAGGAAGGGGGAGGAAAAAAGCACATATTTCCGTGCTTACTTGGACAGAAATTGATAAAATAGCAGTTCAAAATACTAATGGGGACTAACAATGAGTTATTGTTTTAATTTCCCTTTTTGGATAATGTTTTCAAATCCAGAGCTTAGCCTCTGACATCGGAATGTTCTGTGTTCCAAGGAGGGTCATGGAGAGAAGCAGAAAGGCGTTTCTCGACTTCTCAGTCTTTCCATGAGTTCTTCTGGGTGGAGACCGGCCGCCGAGCTAGGGGTGCAGACAGAATGAGTGTGCACAGGAGGGCATGTCCACCTGCACAAACGCGCCTGCGTGGGGCTGCAAGTCGCAGGGGGTGCGGTGTGGTGGAAGGAGTGGGCGCGGCCTTAGCAGGCCTGGGTTCCAATCCTGCCCCCTCATCCGCTAGCTGGATGGGACCCGAGGAGGTGCTACTGGCGTCACCTGCCCCGGCAAGGGTGTCAGAAGCCAGTGACCACACTCCCTTCCAGCTCTGAGAAGATGTGAGGTGAGGAATAAAGCCACAACGTGAGAAGAGACTGCCTGAGAATCTGAAGCAGCAGGCGGGAAGTCTTATTTGATGCAGGAAGGAGCCCTATCGAGATGATCTAAATTCCTAAGGAAAGGAAACGGCCCCCTTCGCAAACGTAACCTGGAATATTCCAGAGGAGTTGCCCTTGGGTTTTATTCCTGTAATCGGGACTTTTATACGAGCCTTTTTATACAGTATTAGATCATTTACTATAAATAAAAGCTGTCCCACAGACAAGCAAAATTTCAAAAAAAAAAAAAAAGGGTTCACAAATCACCAGGAAAAACATGTCCATGGGGCTCTGCTTGTGCTAAGCTGTGCGGCGAAGCCCTTCTGGCCCAGCCCAGCCGATCCTCCCTTTCCCTGACGGAGGCGCCACGAACTTGCCACGTGACCTCAAGCCTTCTGATGGCTGAGGCAGGGGCGGGAGTAACAGCGAACAAGTCCGGGGCAGAGAGATGGTGCCGTGCTGATGGCAGGCCCGGCCTTCAGCCAGGAGCACACGAGCACCACGGTTTGACAGGAGACTTCTTCCTCTGGCAGAACTTACACGAATATGGAAAAAAAGAAAACGGGGAGATGTGCTGAGATGGCAGCTTTCCAGTGTTCACGGGCTTCAGGGAAGGGGGCACAGAAGCCAAGGTTCTGGGGAAAACCCCACACAGGGACACAAGGAGATGCGGACGAGGGCCTCTACCCGCGGCACAGGGCGCCCAAGCAGAGGACGCGGGGACCGCCCTGCCCAGGGGAGGACTGCCTACTGGGCGGGTACGTGAGACTGCCGCAGCAGTTACGAAAGGCGAGGCCCATTTATTTTCCTTGACATGGAAAGAGCTCTCACGTATTTTGGAGGGGGAAAAGAGGCGGTTAAAACTATAGTGAGGGGCACCTGGGTGGCTCAGTTGGTTAGGCGTCTGACTCCTGCTTTCGGCTCAGGTCAGGATCTCAGGGTGTAGGGTGGTGGGATCGAGCCCTGCATTGGGCTCTGCGTTCACTCTATGTGGAGTCTGCTTGAGATTCTTTCCCTCTCCCTCCCCCACTGCTCCTCCCCCTGAGCTCACACATACTCTTTCTCTCAAATTAATAAATAAAATATTTTTTAAAAAATAATTGAAAAAATTTTTAAAAACTACAGTGAAATATCATTCAAAACCCATCCGAAAAGCAAAAATTAGAAAGCCTGTCAATACCAAGTGTTGGCAAGGATGTGAGGCAACAGGAGGCACCGAGCACTACGGGTGGGCGTGCGCCCACTCTGCTGAAGTTGAAGATGCGTGTGCTCTGGAACTACACCTCCACAATTCCATTTCCAGACACAGTCCATCCCTGCACACGCACACAGAGACATGGAGAAAAACTTCTGTAACAGCAAGATGTAAAACTAACCAAAAAACTGGAAACGAAATATTCACCAACAGTAGAACTGATAAATAAGAGGTCTTCTTAATATATCCAGGAAAATGCTACATAGCAGTAAAAAATGAATAAACTATGACTTTACACAACAATGCCAAGGAATCTCTAAAGCAGTCTCTAGGGAAGAAATCAAGTTGCACAAAAATACCTAGAGAACGGTGTCCTACAAAACTACAGAGGTAGAAAGTACATAAGTGACTGCCTGGGGCTGCGGGGGTTGGAAGAAGTGGGGAGTGACAAGGTCCCAGCTTTCTTTACAGGGTGACAGAAAAGCTCTAAAATGATTCTAGTGCTGGATGTGCAACTCTGTGGATATGCCAAACGCCACTGAATCATACACTTGAAACCGGTGAATTGAATGGTATGTGAAGTATGCCTCAAGAAGTCTGACAAAAAAAATAAGAATGGCGCCATCAAGTTCAAAGAGAAGCAGAAATAAACAGTGTATTATTTAGAGTTACGTGCATCCTCTAGTGAAATTATGAAGAAAAGCAAAGGACGAATCAACACAAAAATCAGGTTGGGGGTTGCCTCTAGAAATGAGACCAGAGGATATGGGCAGCTGATATGGGCTCCCAGAGGGGCTTCCAGGGGCCCCAGTACATGTCATTTCTTAAGCTGGGTGATTAACTTGTTATTATGTTTTATACTGAAAGATACACATATATACACACCATTTTATTCATCAAAAAACGCCATAACCAAAAAAAAAAAATGTAGTGCCCCTTTCCCCTTAAGTGTTTGTACGAAGTTACCTTAAATAAATAACTGAAATAAAATCATTTTCTAGAAAAACACCATTTGATCATTCGTGCATGGAAGTCAAAGTCTGTACATTTTTGGTAATAACCTGAACTCGCAGACAGTTCAAACGATTTCGCCTTTTTAAAAAACAGTCTAATGTGTATTTTAACTAGGACAATCCTACATGCTTTACATGAACTATTCGCAGTTCAAATAACCCTTTTCTTCCTTCTACACAGCTGTGCTGATTAGTACAGAAAATGTATCACAAAGACTGATCATACCTGTTTATCATTAATAGAGTGCTTTTCAATTTCTTTCTTCGCCTGCAGCAGCTTGTCCTGAGAGCAACAGACAACAATTAGTTCTGGTGACTGTCTATTTGGTCTGCTTGTTTGTTTAAATGGGGCCGAAAAGCAATTATTTGTGTAAGTATTTATTAAAGTCTAGAAAACATGCAAGACAGCACCTCTACTACACAGCTGTGGGCCACAGGGTCTGAAAGAAAGGAGCTGTAAAGTTATGTTCGGCCAGGACCAAGTGATAGCAAGGGTTTTCTGAAAGATAACTGAACTGCAAAATCCCAATTAACAGTACTAATTGCTGACGGACATCATCCCAATGCTAACAAATGTTTGGATCTGACATTATTTAGTTGTGACATAAACCCAACCCGCCACAGGGCCATGCTAGGCTTCCAGAACGTCAGAGTTCCTGTGATTCCACGTCAAGCGTGCTTTTGTGAGACCGTCCAATATCTTCCTCCTCTCCCATAAAAGCAAATATAGTAAAAAAATCACCTTTTTAGATAGAGTTAGAAAACCTAATCCTGGCTACTTTTGAGAATAATCTTAAACAAGCAAAACCACCCTGTAACTGAGAGATTCTTCCAAGGTCTCAATTTTGCTTGTCTGACTCATTTTTCAAGAAGAGAGATATATCAGTTTGCAGTTCTTAATTTGTTCTAAGAGTTATAATTTAAAAACATCAGGATGGCTAGAGAAGAACAAAAGAGGAGCGGAAGCTTCCAGAAAGACGTGGGCGTTCTGAGCGTGGATGTGTCTGTAATAAAATAATATTCTATTAATAAAGACACACACAACTTGCTTTTGCCGCAACTGGAATAAACAATTATATTAGAAAATAAAGAATTTCTGGAAGCCAGAAGGCTCGTCTGCTCATTCACGTCTAGCAACAAAAGGACCCACAGAAAGAACTTCTGAGCACCTGAAACTTGGGGCCACTCCTGCTTCCTTTTCACCTATCTTGTATCAAATATCAGCATTGTTTACATCTCGCATAATGCCATTTTATTAAAGTTATGTTTTCGGGGCACCTGAGTGGCTTGGTCGGCTGAGCATCTGCCTTCGGCTCAGGTCATGATCCCTGGGTCCTGGGATCAAGCCCCGCATCGGGCTCCCTGCTCGGCGGGCAGCCTGCTTCTCCCTCTGCCCCTCTTCCTAACTCATGCTCTCTCTCTCTCTCTCTCTCTCTCAAAAACAAATAAATAAAATCTTTAATAAAATTTAAAAAAGTGACATTTTCCTTCCCATAAAGTGGCTTTAATGTCAAAGAGAATTCATTGTTAGAGATGTCAGGATACAAATGAGAAGTAGCAATTCTGCCTTTCTTGATTTTAAGAAGATCGAAGTCTAATTCTGTGCCATTATTTAAACATTCCCCCCCCACAGGCCCTCCCTGGCAGCTGTGTACCCCTACCTGAGTGGTCAGTCACCCCATTATTGCCCTCCTTTGGCATATGTGAATCCAAAGTCCCCAAGGCGTCCTCATTCCTTCCATCAACCCTCCCTTCGTGTCTTCATCCCACAACTCTGTTTTGAGCACCCGCTAGGAGCCAAGCATGAGGCCAGGCACGGAACAATGGCAGGTGGCTGACAACACAGCCGTGGCCGCCTCCCCCCACTGCCTCCCTCCACTGCCTCCCCACCTAACCCCCCCCCCCCACCTTCCCGGAGCAAGAGGACTCCACAACTGCTCGTGTGAACACAGCGTCATTGCTTTGGCTGTGGAAACAACTTTGGCAAGAATAACAGACCCTGGGGGGAAAAAAAGAAAGAAAGAAAGAAAAGGAAAACAGACCTTGTGTTGATTTGACAGAGAAAAACACATGTTTTGCCACAGTGCCGGGGAGGAGTGAGATTCCCTGGTGGAGTTGGGTTTCATTAGAGATGGACACCATGTCGATAATAAGCAAATTCCAGAGAGACACCTGCTTGTCCTTCAGGACACGGCTCTCAGCGCCGCAATCTGCTCCCCCGCCTCCTCCCGGCAGGCGGACCCCTCCCTGGCTCCCTGCGGCCGCTCCCATCCCAATGTCCAGAGCCTCCCGTGTTGCCTAACAGTTGGTGAAACTAAATAAATATTTGTGGAACTGGCCTGACTTCAACCGAGAAGTCTTTGCCCCGAATATGAGAAATAACCAGCAGTTCAAAAATCGCACCTGGAACCGGAGATCTGAATCCCCGGACGTGGGCCCCGCGTCTCTGGCTCATCTAAAGGCGAATAAGAAGTGGGTAACGACACACCCACGAGACTTACCTCATTCCGCGCCACCAGAGTTATGAACGCTCCTTGCTTATAGCACTCGATAGCGATACACTTTCCAATGCCGCTGGAGCCCCCCGTAACCTAAAAGCAAAAATGATCAAATCTTAGCTCTCGAAATTTCCCTTCTGCGGGAACTTTATTTAAAAACGATGACAATGTGCTCTAAAACCCAATCTACGGAGAACCAGACTTTTAGCGATCGTAGATTCTTCATCCCAGACTTAATAAAGGAAGTGCACACGTGGAAAATGTTACTGTCAGCGGGTCCTGCTGCCGTCTGTTTTCGGTTTGGAACTATAAACCGCACACCTATATTTTTCTGCATTCACTGGAAGGAAAGTGCCCTATAAATTGAGCTAATAAATAATACATTAGTCTACCTCTGGGTCCAAATTCAAATGAATCTTATTTCCTTACTGCATATCTCCTGTATGACTGTCTCCACAAGAGATGGAAAGAAGAGCTACCTGCGTAGATCTTCTAATATTTTACAGGACCACTTATTTTAAAAGAAATACATGATCACTTGGAAATATTAACAGGTAAAGTATTCCTTCTGGTACTATTCTGCCCCTCACAATCTAGCTCAGCCCTACTGGCCGTCTTTGAGTTCCATGCCCCCTCCAACCACAGGGCCTTTGCACATTCTATTTCCCTGCCAGAAATGCTCTTCGCCCCTCTTTTCATCCAGCTGGCACCCATTCACCCATTAAATCTCAGCTCAGGGGCGCCCGGGTGGCTAGGTCAGTTAAGCATGGCTTTAGCTCAGGTCATGATCTCATGGGTACTGGGATCCAGCCCTGCTTTGCTGGGCTTGGTGCTCAGCAGGGAATCTGCTTGAGAATCTCTCTCTCTCTGCATGTCCCCCCCCCCCCAATAAAATAAATAAATTAAAAAAAAATCTCAGCTCAAACATCACTTCCTCAGGAAAACCTTTACTGACTGCCCCTTCCCTAACCATAATCCACCTTCCAGCTCTGCATCCTTTTTCCTTTACTTTATGGCACTCACATACTCAAACAGCCATGCATTTATTTGTGTGATTATTTGATTCACGACCATCTCTCCTATCACTGCTTCATAAATGCCAGAAAAATACCATCTCCATTTCTGCTCCCACTACATCCCTAGCACTTAGAGGACAGTGCCTGGCATATAGGAAGGACTCGATATATATTTAACTTCATAAGACGAATGCAGTATTATCTTTCTAGTCATTTTTCCTTTGTAAATTATATAATATAGGGCAAAAGAATGGGGACCCAGGGTTGTTGGGTGAAGGAAGTGGGAAAGTATCAGAGAGGCATCTGACCTTACATGGTATCATATCCTACTTTAAAAATATATATATCTGGACGCCAGGGGGGCTCAGTTGGTTGGGCGTTTCGTTGGGCGTCTGTCCGCGGCTCAGGTCATGATCCCAGGGGCCTGGAATCAAGTCCCACTTTGGGCTCCTTGCTCAGTGGGGACCCTGATTCTCCCTCTGCCTGCTGCTCCCCCTGCTTGTGTGCTCTCTCTCTCTCTGACAAATAAATAAAATCTTAAAAAATAAAAAAATAAATATATAGAATAGAATAGAATAAAATATATATATATATCAAAATATCTTATGTCAAAAACTAAAAGGCTTCACTATATGACACCAAGGAGCGGTATTAAAACTTAGTCGACGATTTCCCTCTAAAGGACATTCGGATGATTTCAAATATTTTACCGTGAGACATAAATCATGCTGTAATGACCATCCTTGACCCCATCTCAATGCTTTTAAAATTATCATGAAGCCACTCCTACCAATCTCCATGGATGCCTAGGCTCCCCTACTTTTTTTTTTTTAATAAAGATTTTATTTATTTGTCAGAGAGAGAGAGAGAGAGAGCGCACATGCAGGCAGAGTGGCAGGCAGAAGCAGGCTCCCCTCCAAGCAAGGAGCCCGATGCGGTACTCGATCCCAGGACCCTGGGATCACAACCTGAGCCGAAGGCAGCTGCTTAACCAACTGAGCCACCCAGGAATCCCTCCCCTAATTCTCTTTAGCCTCAAGTCCTCACCACTGAAGAGACTTCCTTGGCAGATAATTAACCAATTATCTCCAGAAGGTTACTGTAAAAATCTGCCCGCTGCCCCAGCTAACAGTTCCCTCTGAGGAGCTCTTTGCTACTGACATATTTCACGGGTGGCTTTGGCTTTTTAAATTTCACCAGACATTCCAATTCGACAGTAATTAACGGGCCCCTGGCTGTTGTATGAAGGTGTTGCTGCTGCCTCGATGTCCCTCCACCCCACATCCCCTACACACCTACCTATCCTGCCGAGGCCAGATCCAACGTCCCCTCCTCCAGGAAGCTTTCCTGACTTTGTCACTCAGTCCTGTCCTTTACCTGTCCCTTTCCACTCTGTGTACACATCTTAGCTTCCTGACCAGACTGTAAGCTCCTTGAGGACAAGCACCGAGTCCAATTTATCTCCCCCACTCTGAGCACAGAACCTGGCATAAGCCGTTGCTAAATAAGCACCCAGCCTACATTAATTTGCAAGGGTGGTGCATGGTACCATTTCTCTGAAAAATACAACGCCAAAAAAAATTGGAAGTAAAATTTCCCTATTTGTTATTTGATACATTAATGGAAGTTGAAGTTATGAGGTTACTGAGAAAACGTATATGGTCTAAAGTGCTACTGCTGTGACTGCTGTCCTTTTTCTAGACTGTGCTAGGTAAGCTAGCTGTGTCCACGTACTGCACAGACAAGAGACTGTTCAACCTGATCACTTCTAAGTTTTTTCCATAAGAGCAAGAGTAAGGCTTCAATCTTTCAGTCCTAGCTCGTGAGAAACTAACCCTCCAATTAAGCTAATGCGTAAGTATCTGAGAATATCTAAGAGTATCTAAGTATATACATCAGCCAAGTCTAGGCTGTGTTATTCCGAATGGCAGAACAACATGGAAGAGATTTTCCAAAAGGCTGAGAAAAGCGGGAAATACAGATAGAGTTGCCTGACAATTGGCAAACCGGGTCCAGCCGTGGGACCCTAAAGATAACAGCCTAATTTCCTTCCCTTATCGCTGCCTCTTCCAATTCAATGCAAAATATTATTTAATGTTACTATCTCTTTCATCACATCATACACCTCTTATTGAGGGCAAGAGACAGGGCGCTCTGCAGCAAGAACCGCTCCCAGCCATTGCCAAAAAAGGAAGGACCTGATTTTCCAGTTCTCCCCAAGTCGATTAAACAGGTTTTTAAACGTAAGTACATACCCTGTAGGATTCTGCAGCTTTACCGCTGTCAGTAGGGAGATAACACTAATATAAGCGGACTGTTCTAAATAGAAAGCAGTAATTGTGACCCAAGTCTGTTCATGCTTTCACATAAGCAGACATTCCAAATGTTAGCTCCCCTCCTAACACCACCTGGTCCGGTCCTAACAACTCTCAGAAAGAATGGCGCTTTCCCTCGTCTTGTGACATTAAAAAAGAAGACAGATGGTGACATCATGTGAATTATTCATGTCATCCTCACATTATTTATAGTGGCGTATTAAAATGGGATGGTGAAAATAAGAAATTCTTCTTAGTTTACCCCAACAGACTCATTATCTTACTCATGGCCTGCGGCACAAGGAAGCTGGAAGGACTGGGGTCAAGGTTAAGTGAAACTCCCTTATAAATACTGAATCGAAATGTTCGATTTGGGCTTTTGGCTTTACGTTTTTTTCCAAGTTATGCTCTGCAAACGTAACTTCTGCAAGATTTCAACTTTTAAAGCCATGCATGCTTCTGAGGCAGAAGTTCTTTTGGAGATGTGACACTTTCAGAATTTGGCCTCCGTGTAAAGTTTGGCTTCTCTCGTTCTCTTTCGAAATGAATTTACACTAACCTCATCTACCCTGCACATCAGGAACGGCAGGAGTTGGAAATATACTAATATTTTTACAAAGGACCATATAAAGAAAAATATATTTTCTCATTCACAAACGCTTGTCCAGATCTAAAGCACACTAAAATAAATGACCAGCCCAGCCCAGACCGCTCGGTGGGGAGGCTTGGTCTCGGTGGAGACACGCACCCGACTCGCATATGTCCCCTCTGGCAGGATTCGTGCGCCTGCTTAGTAACTAACTCTCCTTATTCAATCACCTCCCACCTCGGTGTGCCTCGGGGTTGTGAGATCCAAATAAGACAACCGATGCGAAAGCCACAGCAGGTGGAAAGTGCTGGGCGCAAGTGAGGAGACATTCTCTCTCAGTGGAAGGAAGGTGCCGACGCCTGCAGAAAGGGGATCTCTGAAGACACTAGCTTCCGGTAAGAAAGGACCCAAAGCCATCCACACCTCCTTCATCCCTCCTGCACTAGCAGGTCTGTCAGCTCGTCCTTCGGACTCTGAAATGATGGCCTACCCGGGGCTGAGCTCCGACAGACCAGGCGTGTAGACCGGACAGGAGCGTCCCGACGCCGCCGAGCCGGGACCGCCAGCCCCCTGGGTTCGGGGCGGTTTTCCCCCCAGGTGAGTCACTTCCTGCATTCCTCTGGCAACTGCTCTTTCTGTCACTCGCACAGGCCGTCTTCCCGTTCCGAGCTGCCTCGGCGGGTCCTGGCGGCTGGGACCCCTTCCCCGCCGCCCGCCGCCCCGCGACCCGGCCGGGACCGCGCGCCTCGCCCTGCGCGGCCACCGACCGCGGTGTCCTTGGCAAAGTTTCTCAGCCTCTCCGTTCCTCGGTGGACTCATCGGGAAAACCGAGCGCAACAATATCCACATCCCACGGGTGCCCCGGGGATTAGCGAGCGGCTCCCGAGACCCCGGCGCCCGGGGACCCCGCTCTCCCGCCCCGGGGAGGGCCAGCCGCGGCGGAGGGCGGGGCCCCGCGGGGACGGGGCCGGGCCGCGGGCGGCAGGTGGCCCTCGGCGGAGAAAGGGACGCCGGCGGCTGGGCCTCGGTCGCGGGCCGGCGCGCCAGGGGGCGGGCTCGGGGCGGCCAAGCCGGCCCGGCGGCGGCGCAGCAACAGGAGGCCACTCACCACCACATGCGCCCCGGGTAGGGCGAGAGGCTTGGGGCTGATGAGCGGTGACACCATGTAGAGCAGCAGCACGAACGCCACGAGGAAGGCGGCCGCCAGCAGCAGCATCGCTCGGCGGGGCCGGGCCGGGCCGGGCGGGCGGGCGCGCGGGGCTCGGCGGCGCGGCGATCACGCGCGGCCGCGCGCAGCAGGAGCCGCTGTTTGGGTTCGCGGCCGGCGCGGGGCGGGGCGGCGGCCGGAGGGGAAGAGGCGGAGCCGGCCGAGGGCGCGACCGCGGCGGGGCGGTGCTTCCCGGAGGCGGGGCCGGGGCCGGGCGGTTGGTGGGGAGCGTCTCCGGGCCTGAGGCCGAGCCGCGGGACGCGGCCAGCGATCTCCCGGGGGATGGGGTCTCCCCGGGCGCGGGGCGGCGGGCCCCGGCGGCGCCACCTGCCAGCGCCTCCCGAAGGGCCGGAGCAACGCTCCGGGGTGGGGTCGGGCTGCTTCTTAGGACCGCGGAGGCCGGTTTCCAGGCCTCCCCAAGCCGCGTCGGGGGGTGGGAGCCGCTCGGGCCCGGGTTCCGCCCTCGCGCCGAGCGGCCGCCGCGGCGGAGGGACGCGATCCCGGGCGTTCGAAGCCGTGGCGTGGGGCCCCGCAGCCCCTGTCGCAGTGAGATCGAGCCTCCTTCCCGGCTCCGTGTCAGGCCTTCTCGTTGTGCTCCAAACTCAGTGGTCACAGCCCACTGTCGCTTTTCAGAGGACCGGGAAAGCCTTACCGTGGATTTTTAAAAAGCCACTCGGATCGAATTTCCTTGAGCTTAAGAGTTCATCCCCTTTCCCAAGGCAGCGTTCAAAACAAAACAAAAACAGCTTTATGGAGACTTAATTCACATCCCATACAATTCACCGATTTAAGGCGCATAATAAACAGTTTTTAGTATGGTCACAGACTCCTGCAACCACCACCACAATCAATTTGAGAACATTTAGTTACACACATTCCCCCAAAATACCTTGCACCCATCAGCAGCCACACCCCGGTTCCTCCCAACCCCCTACCCAGTCCTAGGCTACCACCCACCTTTCTATCTCTGTAGGTTTGCCTAAGCTGGATATTTCATATAAATGGAATTCCACAATATGCAGTCTTTTCCGTCAGGCTTATTTCACTTA
The DNA here is from genome assembly GCA_028534135.1 of Potos flavus. Taxonomy (NCBI): domain Eukaryota; kingdom Metazoa; phylum Chordata; class Mammalia; order Carnivora; family Procyonidae; genus Potos; species Potos flavus. Next base: position 11,250,501 of record CM052889.1, on the reverse strand, counting down.
ACATATTATTTTCGAGCTTCACCTATGTACAATGCGACGGTACTTCATTCTTTTTATCACCAACTTGTATTCCCTTGTATGAATATACCACATTTCATGTACCAGTTCATCAACTGATGGACATATAGGCTGTTTCCATTTGGGGGCTATTAGGAATTCTACTGCTGTGACCATTCATGTACAAGATTTTGTGTGGACATATGCTTTCATTTGTCTTGGATATATACCTAGGAGCAGAATGGCTGGATCTATGGTAACTCTGTGTTTAACCAGAGCTGCCAGACCTTTCCATTCCCACCCACAACATAGGAGGGTTCCAGTTTCTCCACACCCCCACCAACACTTGTTATCATCTGTCTTTTTCATTATGGCCTTCCTAGGGGGCGTGACGTTTTGCCGTGGTTTTGATTTGCATAAGGAACATGATGGTTTGCCTACTTGCTTTTTCCTTCTGTTGTTTTTAGAAATAGGAAAGAAGAACTCAGGGGCAAAGGAATCGATCTAATTTTTTCTTCTTTCTTAATTTTTTGCCCAGAGTTAGGCAAATGACAAGGCTTGAGAGTACACTCCCCAAGACTTCTGACACCAATTACAAACTTGGGGGTTCCCCTCAAAATGAAAAAAGTAAAAATTAAAAAAACAAATTTGGAGGTTCCCAAATCACTCTCACTTTTGATAATTCTCTGGAAGACCTCACAGGACCCCTAGAGAGCTGTTGTTCTCATGGTTGTGGCTCATGACCAAGTCAGCTAAGGGAAGTACAGAGGGCAGAGTACGGAGGCTTCCTGTTGCCGCCTCCCATAGAGTCAGGACAGGTGACCCTCCCAGCATGGGTGTGTGATAGTAGCACAGAGCATTGCAAACCAGGGAGGCTCCTTTGGTGTCCAGAGTGTTTATTGGAGTTTCCATTATGTAAGCACGATCGACTGATTGCGTGTGCGCATATGGCTGAACTCAGTCTTAGAAGGTCGACTGATGCTACAACTCCACCTAAATCACCTGGTGGGTCTTTCTGGCTTGATCAGCCCCCACCTCAAAGTCCAGATCGGCCCGCCCTCATCTAAACAAAGGCACTTCTCTCAGCTATGGCACAGATTACCTCCAAGGAGCCAAAGACAAAGGCTAGACCTTCTCTTCAGGCAAGCCCAAATTCTTGACTACCCAGGCCACTTCCAGGCCTTTATCCAAAGCTCTCCTACAGCAAAACAAACATATGCTCTAACATTTGGAGGAGGTAGGGTAGAGTAGGAAGCTCTTAACTCATTTCCCAATAGATTTGACCAACAATATCAGTAGTGCAATCCTACTGATAAGACTGTGCCAATGTTACACCGTATCACAAGATGGGCAGTAGACATAACCCGAAAAATAAAAGTCAAAAGATAGTGGCATATCACTGGAATGTCACTCGGTCATCAACAACTGGTCCAGCTCATCATCACATCACATGTCTCTGAAAGTCATCCCACTCAAGTTTGCAGGTTTCTATTCAACTCTATCAGTTTCTAGAAGCAGGAGTGCTCTCCACCCCCTAAGACATCCGATACAATTGAGCTTTCGTAGGAGATAATATCATCTCTTGCTCTGAGTCTCCTTCAAGGTGTTAATGTTAACACTGGATTATACTTGTCGCATAGCCCATTTATTTGTTCTTTTACCCTCAGCTACTATTTCTCCTTCTTTCTATTTGTGACTTATTGTTACTCGGACTTTCTCCCGATGGAAGGAAGGCTAGGTTCAGCCTAGTTCTAAGCTCTTCCAGATTCCTAGCACTGATCCTAGTTGAGCAAATGCCTCCCCGTCTGTCCATTCCCATTCATATGGGGGAAGGTGACACAGGTGCACAACCTGTGGGCTTTCTCAACCACCGTGTGACACAGGTGCATTCGCTGTCAATCCCGATTTCATCAGATGGAGTGAAGGCATAACCACCGCCCCCATCAATATCTTGGAATTCTAGTATAAAGGTTTAAAAATAGAGTTAGAGTTTCTTGCTTGGGTATCATCCTTGATTCTACCTCCTGAATTTGAAGCCCTGGTCCTTGGGATCACTGCATCGGGGAGAAAAATAGGAAAGTTGAGGCAATGTGGAGAAAAAAAAAGCCGAAAAGTACAGTCATACCATCTTCTCTCCATGGGAAGAACTGCACAGTCGCACCAGCATTCTCCCTCACCCCTCTCCAGATTCCCCAGAAGAGTGGAGAAATCTAGCAGAGTGAGCAACACACTCATGAAGACGTAGAAGTCAGCCCTTCGTGCCTTTCTCTCTCCTTCCCCATTTTATTTTATTTTATTTTAAACATTTATTTATTCATTCCAGAGAGAATCATTCATTCATTCATTTTATTTTAAACATGTATTTATTCATTCCAGAGAGAGAGAGAGAAAGCGTGCGGGGGTGGGGTAGGGGTAGGGGCAGAGGAAGAGAGAAACTTAAGCACATTTTCTCTGAGTGTGGAGCCCAGTGCAGGGCTTGACCTCAAGACCCTGAGATCATGACCTGAGCTGAAACCAGGACTCAGAAGCTTAACTGACTTTGCCAGCCAGGCACTCCTCCCTCCCCCCATTTTAAACAACAAATGTTTCAATTGCCTGTTCCAATTCTCTGTTAGACCTTTGCTCAAGATGATGTGCAATGCAATTCGTCCACCTGATGTTATCTCTTTGCCCATTACTGGACACTGTGGGCTGAAAAGTGTGTTCCTTGGTCCGAAGAAATGGAAGTGGTGGTCCAAATTGGTGTGATATCTTCTGGTCCAATCCTCTTATCATATTTTGAGCATTTGCTCCTAGCTCTAGGCCTGCAAAACCCAGTCCAGAGTGTCTCTTCCTGTCAGACCCCATCCGTAGCCTTCCAGGGCTCCCAGGGTCCGTCCAAGCACCGTTCTCCCAGGGAATCTGTCCCGCAGCCATCTGCAGCCTCTGTCAGTTTGAGTGGCCCACAAAAAGGGTCTTATTGGCATTTTGTGCTCCAGAGGGTACAAGAGGACAATGTCTAGATTCATCCCATCGCCGCATTGCTGCACCCCTGGCCCCATACTCATTCCTGTCACGGACCCAGGTGGCCAACTCAAATAAGCACGACAGGATATTCACCTGCTGGTTCCAATCACCTCCCAGTCTTAAAAGGAGGTTCTTCTAATGAACAGTGACATGCCCTCCTTCGATGTTCCTCTTGATGCCCACAGTGATTTCCATAGGGCAGTGCCCCCTACGGCATCCCTTTAATGGAGGCAAGTTTTCCATTGCTCTTTTACTTAACCACGTGGCTAGGACATTAGCCATTGCCCATGAGTTGGTTGAAAACCCAAACATAGGGGTCACACCACATAATTCAGCACATCGAACTGATTTGTTTTTGTCTTCTTCTATCAGAGCGGCGGCCTCCAAACATCGTGCGATCTACACACTTCGAGACTGACATCCGTAAGCCAAGCAGTTCTTTTTTGGTTCATAGAGAGCGGTTCGTAAGGCACTCCCCAAGGGGCTACAGGTCTAGCAATTTCTCAGGTGGTTCCAGAGTCAGCCCTAGGGGAAAATCTACCTCTTTGTGAACATGCGTGCACCTCCTTGTCCCCTGGTCCCACGTTCCTGCAAAACCAGCTCCACTGTATCATGGAACTCTTCTAGACATTGCTTTTCCCATGAGACTATTTCTCTGACATCACCTGAGACACTATATGTATTTCAGGTTTCCAGATTATTTCATGTCCTTCAGTCTTCGGGGCGGTTTCAGTTAATGTCCAGTGGCAAGATAGTCATTGCCTCCGAGATGGAAATCCTCTGTCCAAAGTCTCACCAGTCATTAATAGGGGATGCTCACAGCCTTTTGCCATAAGCCCCAGCGTGAGTAAGGATTCTAGGACTTCTTTCTAGCGCTGTTACGGGTAAGATCTAGTAATATTTCCAGATGTGGAATATGCACCCTCCAAAATCCAAATAAGCCAACCAGACACTAGTCTTACAGCATGTTTTACCTACCACGTATCCCATACTGTTATAAACAACGTATGTGGGCTTGGGCAATGTTAGTGGGTCCCGTTTAGGAGGGTCAGGCAATCTTGCCTGAAAGACAGATTTGCTTGCCTTGTGTTTTACAATAGTAGGTAGTGGAAACTCTCCCCATTCAGACACCAAATCCATCCCCATAGTACATTCACACAAAGGAGAGGCAAGCACTTCACATAGTCTTTTTTTTTTCCCCCAAAGGTTTCTTTTTTTTTTTTTTTTTTTTAAGATTTTACTTATTTATTTGACAGAGAGAGATCACAAGTAGGCAGAGAGGCAGGCAGAGAGACCGGGGGAAGCAGGCTCCCCACTGAGCAGAGAGCCCGATGCGGGGCTCGATCCCAGGACCCTGAGATCATGACCTGAGCCGAAGGCAGAGGCTTTAACCCACTGAGCCACCCAGGCGCCCCTTCACACAGAGTCTGTTCAAACATTCCGCATTTCATCCAGACTTTCACCTAATCCCATCAACCACCGCAGCACCATGTCCTCCCAGCCCAACTGTAGTCCCTATTAGGACTTCACCAGCAGGTTTTTGAACTATCTAAATGTCCATCAATGGATGAATAAATAAAGACAATGTGGTAAAAATATATACAGTGAAATATTAGTCGGCCTTTAAAAATAAGGAAATCTTGCCATTTGTGATAACATGAATGAACCTGGGGACATTATGCTAAGTGACTATAGAAAGATTTCATAGAAATACGGACAAATATTGCATAATCTTACTTATACATGGGATCGTTAAAAAAAATGTGAAACGCATAGAAACAAAGCAAATGGTGGTTACTGGAGGCTCGGGCTTGGTGGGGAGGAGAAGATTATAGGAAGAAAGAAAGAAAGAAAGAAAGAAAGAAAGAAAGAAAGAAAGAAACAAACAAACAAACAAAGAGGGAGAGAGGGAGGGAGGGAGGGAGGGAGGGAGGAAGGAAGGAAGGAAGGAAGGAAGGAAGGAAGGAAGGAAGGAAGGAAGGAAGAGAAAGTAAGTAAAAAGGGAAAAAGGAAAATAGAATATCAGTTTCCAGAGGCTGGGAGGAAGGTAGCATGGAGAGTTATTGTTTAATGGGTACAGAGGTTCAGTTTTGTAAGATGAAAAGAATTCTGGAGACCAAGGTCATGATGTTTGCACAATAATATGAATATACTCAATGCTACTGAGCTGTTGACTTTAAAAAATGATTAAGATAGTAAATTTCACGTCATGTGTATTTTATCACAATTGACATTTCCCCCAAGTGGTTATACTATTTGATATGCTTCTATCAAAATCCCAGCAAGATTTTTTTTGTAGATAAAGGCAAGAGTATTCTAAAATTTATATGTAAAGGCAAAGAAACAAGAATAGCTAAAACTTTATTTTGAAAAGAATGGATGGGATGGGACACCTGGGTGGCTCAGTTGGTTAAGCAACTGCCTTGGGCTCAGGTCATGATCCTAGAGTCCCAGGTTCATCGAGTCCTGTATCGGGCTCCCTGCTCAGCGGGGAGTTTGCTTCTCCCTCTGACCTCTCCCCTCTCATGATCCCTCTCTGTCATTCTCTCTCTCTCTCAAATAAATAAATAAAAAATCTTAAAAAAAAAAAAAAAAAAAGAACAGCTAGGGTGCCTGGGTGGCTCAGTCCGTTGACCAACCGACTCTTGACTTTGGCTCAGGTCCTGGTCTCAGGATCCTGGGATCAAGCCCTGTGTTGGGCTCCATGCCCAACAAGGGAGTTTGCTTGTCCCTCTTGCTTGTCTGTTCCTCGCCCCCAACACACGCGCTCACGCATGCTCTCTCTCTCAAATAAGTAAACAAATAAATAAATGGAATCTTTAAAAACAATTTTAAAAAGAAGAGTAGAGTTTGAGGAATCAGTCTACCTGACTTTTAGGACTTGTCAGATGGCTATAGTAATGAAGGCTGCATGGTACTGGCAGAGGGACAGATGCGTCAACCGGCGGGACCCAGGAACAGAGCCACGCAAACACACCACACTGATTTTTGACGAAGGCGCAAAAGCTATTTAATGGAGGGAAAGGTAGCCTTTTTAATAAATGGTGCTGGGACAATTGGGCACCTACAGACAAAAAAATAAACCTCAACCTGGACATTCCCCCTTCCACAAAAATTAATTCAGATGGCTTGATAGTTAATTTTATACATCAATGTGACTAAATCCTGGAGTGTCCAGATATTTGGTCAAACACTACTCCGGGTTTTTCCGCAAGAGTGCATATAGTGAGATAAACATTTACATCAGTAGACTGAGTAAAGTAGAAGGGCCCTCCCAGTGTGGGTGGGTCCCATCCCATCTGGTGAAGGCCGACACAGAACCCAAGGCTGGCCTTCCACCACGTTACAGAATTATTCCTGCCTGCTGGCCTTTGAACTAGAACATCAGCTTTTTTTCTTGCCTTTGGACTTTAGTTGAAATCTTGGCTCTTCCCCAGCCTGCAGCTTGCCAACTCACCTGTAGATCTTGGAACTTCACAGCCCAAGAATCACGTAAGCCAATTCCTTATAATCAATCAGTCGGCCAGTCCATCTTCGGTTGGTTCTGTTTCTGAAGAGCCCTGACTAATACAGAAGAAATCATGGACATAAATGTAAAACTATAAAACCATTAGAAAAAAAAAACTGGATTTTCAAAGAATGACAACTGTGGTCAGTCAGGCAAAAAAAAAAAAAAAAAAAATTCAGGTCACTTACTTATAAAAGAGAACAGGCTAGTTTCAGATTTCTCCATGGTGACATTTGACACAAGAGAACAAAGATAACATCTATAAGATCCTTAAGGAAAGAACGTTGAGCTGAGGTTTTGTACCCAGCTAATCTGTATTTCATTGAACATGTAATAAATAAGGACGTGTTTTTCCCATGAGTGTTTCTTTTTTTTCCCCCAAATACTTTTATTTTTTCAGTGTTACAAGATTCATTGTTCATGTACCACACCCAGCGCTCCATACAATACACGCCCTCCTCAATACCCACCACCAGCCTCACCCAACCCCCCACCCCCAGCCCTCCAAACCCCTCAGTCTGTGGCTCAGTCCATGAGTGTTTCTTGAGGCAGGTATGAAGGCTCTTAATCCCTTTGGGTTGCTATAAAACAATACCACAGACTCAGTGGCTTATCAGCAACAGAGATTTATTTATTTATTTATTTATTTAAAGATTTTATTTATTTATTTGACAGAGAGAGAGATCACAAGTAGGCAGAGAGGCAAGCAGAGAGAGAGGGGGAAGCAGGCTCCCCACTGAGCAGAGAGCCCGATGCGGGGCTCGATCCCAGGACCCTGAGATCATGACCTGAGCCAAAGGCAGAGGCTTTAACCCACTGAGCCACCCAGGCGCCCCAGCAACAGAGATTTATTTCTCGAAGTTCTGGAGGCTGGGAAGTTCAAAATCACGGCACTGGCAGGTGTGGTGTTTGGTAAGGGCCCACTTCCTCGTTCATAGACGGGGTCTTTTCACTGTGTCCTCACGCGGCAGAAGGGGGAAGGGAGCTCTCTGTGGTCTCTTTTAGAAGAGCACTAATCCCATTCATGAGACCAAAATCACCTCTCCAAGGCCCACCTCCACATGCCATCCTGGTGGGCATTGGGATTTCACATATGAATTTGGGGGGACACAAATATTCAGCATGTAGCCAGCTAAAAGATGACTGGGAAAGTATGGTACTGCCTTTTGAGAATTTCAGAAACGAATATGTTTAACAGTAGAACAAGGACTGAAACAAATGTAGGGGCTAGGGAACAGAATGCTGTGTAATTGGTATATATCTTAACAATGGAAAAATAATAAAAGAAAGGCATTTTAGGAGGGGAAGGAGGATGTAGAAGGTAGGAGTGACTTCATGAATGGTGTCATTTATAACCGAAATCCAAAGATACCATTTCAAGCTGACAAATCAAGTCGTAGAAGTATAAACATTTAACACCACGAAGGTAAACATGAAGAAATATTGACTCAAATCAGGTGAGTTGGGAAGGAAGGGGAAGTATGTACATTTTATTGTTGTTTATGGGAAAGAGCTAAGACATTATCAAAGTGGAGGGATATGGAGCCAAATGAAGTGTAATTATAGAGGCAAACGAAACAATACCAACTTCCCTATTGACAGACCTGAAGAAACAAAGAGAGAAACTAACACTCCTGACTGACGATGGGATCACACTGTCTCCTGCTAGCACAGCTCTTGCTATATCCGGGTCGCAAGTGTTCCGTGTAATGAAGGGGGCTGGCTGGCACCCCTCAGGCAGCCCTGCCCTTGTCCATCTCAGCTGAGATCAGTGTGTTCAGCAACGCTCCTCGAACTATATTGAATGTCCAGTTTCCTTTTTTATTCCCTTTCTGTGGCAAACCAGTCAGGAAAATGAAATGACACCTAACCAAGGCAAACACATGCGAAATTCAAGCTTTAATGATTGGCTGTTAGAGTCCACAGACTTAAAAATAATGAATATAATCATAATATAGAGAAAAAGAATGTCAAAACTCTTAGGTTCTTTGTTAAAAGTATGCATAAAAGTGGTTCATCTGGAGAATTATTTCTGGAGTGAACTCTATTTTCCAAAGATGGCTGCCGCAACATCATGAACACCAACTTGCCAGCCGAGTGAGTGACACCTCACCAGCAGAGATGAACCATCCACGCTGAGCCCTACCCAAACTGTAGATTTGACTTCTTTTTTTTGCCTAGTTTGCTTCCTCCTCCTTCTCTTCAGAGGATCATCTGTAGTAAACATCTTGCCCCCCAAACTCCTCTTGTTGGCTTCTGGAGAACTCAACTTATGACAACACATAACACCCAACCCTTATCCTGGCAACTTCCCTTCTTAGGTATTAGAAAACATAATTTGTACTTTCCTCAAATTCAAGCATTTGAATTACCCAAAAGGTTAAATAAACCTGGCTAGAATTTAGACCCAACTACAAAAAAGCTTACATTCAGTGTAAGAGTTATTTAGGAAATTCCAAATGATACTCTTTGTTGCTACGTGTAGTACTAAATGGTGCTTTTCTGCACACGAGTAGGAGCTCTTTTCTCAGAAGCTATAGTGTAAAATATGTGTGACCATTCACTTAAAAGGTTTAGCAAAGAAAAGTCCTAGTCAACTGAATTTGAATTACTTCTGGTACCTTCAACCATACTTCCAGTCTACGAACATGGCAGGACAAGAGAAGGGGGAAGCAACTGAGGCACTTGAGTCAGGAACAAAGTTTGGTGGGATTCCAAAATAATCAGTCATCAACAGAAACGATGTTTTAAGACAATATTAAAAAAATTAATGCAAAAAATATCCATGGTGAAAAAAATATCAAAATTGTTGTAAAGATCGTCTTCACCTGACTGACCGAATGAATGGCAGAGGTTTGTGATGGGGTTACATACTTGCGGTCATCACCTCATCCTTGGTCCTTATAAATTGTTGATGACATTTTTTTCCGATTTGAAAAATAACAAATATACTTCACATCCATTAGGATGACTATTATAAAAAAAATCTAAACAAAACGAAAACGGAGAATAACAAGCGTTGGTGACAATGTGGCAAAACACAATGGTGGTGAGAATACAAAATGGTGTCATCACTGTAGTGGTTTCTCAAAAAGTTAAACATGGGATGACCATGCGATGATTCAGCATACGATGATCCTACATACCTAGCAGTTCCACTCCTACGTATACGCCCAAAAGGGACTCAATCCTTGGGTATATACCCATGCCCTTAGCAGCATTACTCACAATAGCCAAAGGTGGAAACAAGATAAATGTTCATTAACAGATAAATGAATAAACAAAATGTGGCATATATGTACATACAGTGGAATGTTATTCAGCTTGAACAAATAAAGTTCTGATAACATGCCACAACATGGATGGACCTTGAAGATACTGTGCCACGTGAAATAAACCACATGCAAAAGGACACATTGTGTATGAGTCCATTTATATGAGGTACTTAAAATAGGCAAATTCATAGAGGAAGATGGTAGAATAGTAGTCACCAGGGACTTGGGGGTGGGTGGGAAGCTATTATTTGATAGAGAGTTTCTGTTCAGGTTAATGAAAATTCTGGAAATGGGTGGTGGTGATGGTTCCACAACAGTGTGAATGTACTTAATGCCACTGAATTGGATACTTAAAAATAGAAAAAATGGTAAATTTTATGTCATGTATTTTTTATAGTGGAAATTACAAATGCTCATTTCATAAAGTTAAACAAAGAAGAAAATAAAGAATACATTTTAAATTAGTACTAATGCTATCACCCAGAGAGATAGCTGGCTCCAGACCTTTCATACAACACCTTGGGATGACCTCACAACACATGGCAACATGATTAAGATGTCCATTTTTTTCCCTCTGGATTTTCTCCTCCCCGGTCATGGGAAGGTAGCAGGCTTCGCTTGCATGGTGTACACAGGCAAAGCATAATGGCCTGAAAAATGTTTTTATATTGGCTGGCTTCCCCTAAAAAATCCTAACCTCTCTTGTCACTGAAGAGATTAAATGAAAGACCTTTGAGAGCAACAGGAGAAAACAGAAATTTGTCGGCTCCAGGAAGGAATGGGGACAGAATCTCTCACCTCACAAGGTCTGAGGGTTGGAGCCACCCACACACACCAGTAGCCAAACCTTGGATAGGATGGCACGAAGCGTCCAGCCTTCTGCAAACATTCTTCTATTGTGTTTCTGGCGTGGAAGAGGAGAGCTGAGGAACATCTCTGGACGTAAGCAATAAGAATGCCAGTAACAGACTTACTTGGTGCACTAGACATTTATCTCCTGTTGGGAATCCATTGACAATTTTTGAGAAGTCTTTGGGAAAAAAGGATAGAAGTCTTGGAGTTCTAGCAACTTTCCAGGACACCACTATTCCCATATCAAGGATCAGCTACAGCCAAATGTCTTGCCATGACAGCCAGAATAGTGTTCAGTTGTACGTAAAAAAGACGGTTCCATGATCTTGTTCATAGATTACTTGTGGGTCTGTGTTAGTGCTTGGGGAATAGTCAGTGAAGGATTCTACCGCTATGTGTCTTTCAAATTGGCCCCAAGTTTCACCTCCTTCAGAAATGATCCTTAATCCTTCAGTCTTATTTATTAGTTACATTTGCTTTATATGACTTCAAAGTAAGTTGCAGACTTCAAGGACTTTTCATCTCTCATCCCTGTGTGCGTGTTTCAGGACGTGTCATCCAAAACTAACACGCCAGTGTAACCACATCACCATTATCCCACCCAAGACAATCACAATGCAATAATATCTGGTATCTAGTTCATATTTGTATTTTTTCAGTTACCTCCTAATTGGTGTTTTTTTTTAAGGATTTTTTTTTTTAAGATTTATTTATTTATTTGACAGAGCAAGAGAGATTACAAGTAGGCAGAGAACCTCCTAATTGGTTTTTACAGCTGTTTTCTCCCCACCAAACCAGCTTCCAGTCAAGCTTCACATATTACATTGGGTTATTGGGTTATATGTCTTCAGTTTCTTTTAATCTAGAAGAGTCTCTCAACCTTTTATTTCATTTAATGGTATCCACTTTTTGGAGACCAGGCTGGTTGTCTAGTAGATGCCCTATATTCTCTTTTGACTGATTGTTCTTCCTGATGTTATGTCTCTCTCCCTTGAATTTTCTGGAACCCAGCAGTTAGGTCTATGGCTTGCTTAGATTCGGATCCCATGTTTTTGGTGGTAACATTTCATAAGCGTGTTTTGTATCGCATCCTACCAGCAGCACGTGTCAGTTTGTCCACTATAAGCGATGCTCAATTTAATTGGACTTCTTGGGTAAGGTGGTGACAAGCGTCTCTCTCCATCATAAAGGTCGTATTCCCCTCTGTAATCAGCAGGTCATCTGCGAGTGACACCGTGAAATGTTGGCAGATTGTCACCAATAATTTCTCCCATTTCTGTTAGCATGTGCTGCTCCTTCCCATCAAGAGGTAGAAATCTTTTTCACCCCCTGATTCTGGACTGGCCTTGTAACTCAGTTTAACTAATTACAATGTGGTGGAAATGGTATAGCCTTATTTTGGGGCCTAGGCCTTAAAGGGGCCTTGAAGCTTCTCTTTTTGCCCTCTTGGGTTCAAGCTGCCAGGTAAAGAAACCCAGGCTGGACTACTGGACGGTAAGAGACCCCAAAGAGGAGAGAAGTACCCCCAACTCATCTGGAGGCATTAGAGACAGGAGTGAAGCCATCTTGAATTCTTCAGCCCGGGTCAAGCCACCCCAGCCAACATCACGGGGAGCAGAGACAAGCCCTCACCATGGAGCTCTGCCTAACTTGCAGTCATGAGAAAAAATAAATGGTATTTTAAGCCAACATGGATTTTGAGTAGTTTGTCATTCAGGAAACATAGGCAACAAATCCCATGTAAATGTTCTGTTTCATGCGATAGTTTTAGCATCCATTGATATTTGCTTGGGTCAGTCATTTCATTGGGGTTGCCACAGGATAGTTTAAATTTTGTGGTTCTCTCTACAGGAGAGAGAGAGAGAGAGAAGGGGGAGAGAGGAAGAGAGAGACAAAAAGCATTAGTTTTCTGTCGACTTGGTATAAATTACTGTTCTTCCTAAGAATGGAGGGTGAATGCTTAATCTTTCCCATTATTAGTTTTCAGAACAAAAAGTTGAATAGTCAGCCCCAAAGGATGGCAAACAAGTTTCTCTACACCTCTACTTCTAGTCTTCTTTCGTGCTTGTCCTCCATAGTTGTGTGGGAGCCCACGCATATCTGTCATTGAACTCAAAGCATTGTGCTCTAATTGCTGATTCATTTGCCTATACGTTTAACTGAACTCTAGGTTTCCTGAAGGCAGGCACATCAGGGGCGAAGCCAAGTACGTCTAAGTTCTAAGCGAACCTAGATTTCTGTCATACTCCTACTTTTTTTCTTCGTGCATATTATCTTACATGGTTTAGATAATATCTGATAATTTTTTTAACCATGCAATTGCTTTATCTTTGGATGATTTTATGTTTTTTCATTTCATTTTTTAATTTGCCCGTAGTTATAAAAACAGTGGGCCGGTAATATAAATCAGCAGTTCCTGACCCTCAAACCCTCAACTCCACCAGGGGTAATCACCTTCAGTTTTTTTGGGTTTGGTTTTTGTAGGTCTTTTTTTTTTTTTTTTTTTTTTTTTTTTTTGATAAGTGGCCACGGTATCTTTCAACTCAAATGCCTTTTTCACAGTGTTGCCTTGTCTCCCAGTGACAGGTGGGATCTATAGCCTCTCCCCTTGAAACAGGACTTTTGTGACTGTTCCAACCAATAGAGTATGGCAGAAGTGATGCACTGTGACTTCTGAGACCACTCCGGGGAATATAATACTTGGATCTCGAAGCCTTCGTCCTGACCACCCTCGGGCTGCCATGCCGTGGGGAAGCCCCCACTAGCCCACGCAGACACTGCTTGGGGGGGCGCTGAGGCCTCATGGAGCCGCCCGTGGCCCCCGATTTCCGCGCGCCGCTATTCCAGCCCCAGCCGCTCTCTGACGGCACCTGTGCACAGGGCTCCTAGCTAGACCCCGTGAGCTCCTGATCGACAGAAATCAAGAGAGAGAATAGTGCTTTAAGCCATGATGGTCGGGCCTCTTGGAGGCCAGGCTTCGTTTTTTGGTTATACTAATGAAGTAGCACCTTCGTTTACTTGGGTCCCAAGGACCCCAGCATCACTGAATTATTGCTTACAATCTCTGTGGGGAAGATCATTCTAATTGTCACGCTCGCTCTATTGCCTTATGTGCTGGCCAAGTCCACTTGGCTTGTAGTGGTTAATGGACATAACCTGGCTTCTGCAACCTAAGGATCTTTTCAGCTCTGATGAAATCAAAGAGCCAGCAAAATAATTGGGAATGCATTTTCACCTATCAAAGGCTTGGTTAGGGGACTGGGTTACGGATCTTCTCTGGGAACAGTGAAGGTTCTCAGAAGATGAATCCACGCCAGCATTTCTATTTCCTAAAGATATTGGGTTCTTCCTTTCGCATTATGTATTAATGGAGTTCCGATTCGATTGTCGAGTTGTTTCTTCAACCAGCCAAGCAAACAATTAAAACCACTCCCAGCAGCTCAAACCGAAATTCCAAATTCAGAGTCTCTGTTGACTGAACCCACATCAGTAAGATTCGATCATTTCTGAAACTAGGCTCTCCTTTTCTCGACTGATCACCAAAATAGTCCGTTCCCACCCACAGTGCTCCAGGTATGTCCTGAGACTCAGAATCCTTCAAATCCTCACAAATATACACATCTCGATATTATGCACACTGCTCTTTGCCTCCCAAATTTCCTTACCTTCACATTAAAAAACCAAAAAACCCCACAAAACTTGTTGAATTTGAATTCAACTGCTATCACTTGGTAACTGGACAATTAAATATTAAGTTTCACTTGACTATTTTAATACTGTGAACGTGTGAAATGTTTATGGTCACAGAAGATCCCTGGGCTTCTCTCCCTGCCCTGACCTCAACCAGCAGTCCTTGCCTTCATTTTGTTCTGCAGTAGCCATGAAGGAGTTCCCCAGTGTCTTGTCCTCACTGGGCACTGCCTTCCATGGGACCAGACCATAATGTAATTAGCTGCCTCACCACAAGCTACCAGATTCCCATCAGGTCAGATGCTAGTGATGCCGCTACGATCCTGTTTTTAATGTCCTGCCATCTTTGTGGTGCTCAACGCAGATGGAGCTGGATGGCAGCAACGGATCAACCACAGCTGGCCAGGTGCCTGTGACGGCTGCCTCGCGATGAAGAAAAATAGGATGTCCCCACTTCGGTTTCGGTAGCGGGAGGCTAGGGGCATTCCCCAAAGCAGGAAGGCAGTTTGGATGAACAGCACTCTTCCAAAGTACATTTGTTTGATGACCAGTCTATGCCGTCCTGTTTTTACTCTATTTATTTATATATATATTTATTTTTTTACTCACCTCTTAAAAGCTGTTCTGTTGTTTTATAGGGCTCCAAAGGCGGAGACAAATTCCTGTGATCAGTTCTCAGCCCAACTATAATTCTTCCCTAAAAACTTTTGCTTATTTTGGGAAATTAAAATACTTAAAGATAAAAACAAAGGAAAACTTAACAAGCATCCATACTGCTGCCACCCAGATTTAGCCACTGTTAATTTCTTGATGTATTTTTCATTCCTAATTTTCTCCATTTAAAGTAAAAATGTGCGGGGCGGGGGGGGGGCAAAAATAATGCATGCTTATTGTAAAGTATTCAAACCGAGAAAAAAATACAAAGATTCATTCACTCAATCAATATTTATTGAGCACCCATCAGGCACCAGGCACTGTTCCAGATACTGAAATACAGCAGAGAGAGAAAAAAAAAAAAAAGACAAGAAAATCCCAGCTCTCACAGAACATACGTGTTAGTAGGAAAAATTACAAATAAGAAAAATAGGAAACTATACAGCATGTTTCATGGTAAGTGCTACAGAGGAAAATAAAGCAGGGATGGGTGTAAGGAGCATCGGGAGGGATTGCAATTTTAAATAGGATGACCAGGTAATGTCTCACTGAAAAGGTGACATCTGAAAATATACCTGAAGATAAAAGATGGAGAGAAAATTAAAAAAAAAAAAAAAAAAATCAACCAAAATCTCACTAACCACAAGTTAACAAAATGAACATAAGGTAAAAAAAATTTATTACGTTTCTACATATATGGACAGAAATACAGAGCTAGGAGAAATATACTATCATAAAAATGGATTCAAACTATAAAATATTTTTTCTTTTCAATCACCAATAAATTTATTAAGCATCTTTTTTTTGTTTTGGGGGATTAGAGAATATATACATAGATGTACAGAGAGAGCAATATATCAGATTTGAGATTACATTAAGTCTAGAATCAACCCAGTTAGAACTGATACTTTAACAGTTCTGACTCGTGAACAGGGCCCGTCTATTTACTCAGGTTTTCCTTTGTAATGTAGCCTAGTTTTCTATGTGAAGGTCTGCACATCTTTCAGACTTATTTTGAGATATTTGATGCTTTCTGATGCTATAATAATTGGTATTGTTTTCATAATTTCAATTCCTAATTGTTCTCGGATAAACACCATGATTTTATTAACTTTACATGCTGTATCGTATTAAATTCAAATTCTAAGTTTATATTAATTTGGATTTGCTACATATACAATGTTACCTGAGAATAGTTTTTTTTTTTAAGATTTTATTTATTTGTCAGAGAGAGAGAGAGAGAGAGAGAGCGCACAAGCAGGCAGAGTGGCAGGCAGAGGCAAAGGGAGAAGCAGGCTCCCCACCGAGCAAGGAGCCCGATGTGGGGCTCGATCCCAGAACCCTGGGATCATGACCTGAGCCAAAGGCAGCTGCTTAACCAACTGAGCCACCCAGGCGTCCCTCCTTTTTCATCTCTAAACTTAGAAATTCCTTTCCGAAGTTGAAAAGAAGTGGTGATAGCAGGGGAGTAGTTATCCATCATTCACAATTACGTATGATGCTTGCTACAGAGCTGCTTTTTCTTTTTTTTTTTTTTGTAGATGCCCTTTATTAAGAAGCTCCTTCCTATTCCTAGCTTGTAGAGTTTTTCTAAAAAAAAAAGTTATAAATGGGGCACCTGGGTGGCTCAGTGGGTTAAAGCCTCTGCCTTTGGCTCAGGTCATGATCTCAGGGTCCTGGGGTTGAGTCCCGCATTGGGCTCTCTGCTCAGCGGGGAGCCTGCTTCCCCTTCTCTCTCTGCCTGCCTCTCTGCCTACTTGTGCTGTCAAATAAATAAAATCTTCAAAAAAAATTTTTTTTAAAAGTTATAAATGGGTAGTGGAGTTTATCATATGCTTTTTATGACTCTAAAAATGTAACTTCTGTACTTTACTTTTGTAAATGCAATAAATATTAATTTTTCAATTACAGACAGACTCGGTTTTGTGTGGTACCATGTTAACTGCAACTTGATTTCTGTGGCGTGAACCCTCCCACCATAGCCGATTTCAAGCTGCCATAGGAGCTCACGGATCTCGTAAGTGGGAAGAGATGGGCGCTGGTTCTCATAAGCCAATAGGAGCAAGCTCTGGGCCACCTGACTTCAGTCCCTGCTAACCAAGACTGAAATTTACCATGTCACTGGACCGGCAAGAACAAAGTCACTTCAAATGATCTATTTTATAAGAAGTCTCACAGAAAATCCAGTAAGTCGGTAAAAGGACATAACTCCCTTATTTCTCAAGCCTTTATTAAGTACCTAATAAATAGTGTCTAGTATGGTGCTAGCTGCAAGTCAAAATGTAACTCTTTGACGAGCTTACAGTATAAATGATCTAAACAAGATTAACAGAATGGGCTTTGAATATAGCAGTAGCAACTTATCACTAAAGGAATCCAAAGGTAGGGCTGGGGGGTTTAGGAATTCTTCCTGGCAGAGAGGATACAGGCCATGAGCTAGGTCTTAATGGCAATAATGGGATCTGGACTAGCAGAGAAAAGACTCTGTAGGAGAGGAACAGAAGGCCGTGAAGGAAGGTGTGGAGGCAGGAAAGCACATCTACGAGAGCTCACAAAGGTGAGCGAAAGGTGGTGTCCATGCGGGGCACCCGTTGTTGCTTCATTTGCCACAGCGCCAAGCCACGTCTACAGCTGCAATGTTATAGAGGTGTGCCTCAATTTCTTAGCTATGCCAGTGACAAGTGGCTGAACGGTGCTTCACATTAATAATCAAATACACATACTCATTCTGTTTTACTGCATGTTGTCAGGAAACTCAAAAGTCAATTTTCTATTGAAATTCTTTCTATTAAGACCCCTACAGTTTCCAGGCTGAGGAAAAAAAAATGTTCTTCAACATCTAGCTCATCTCAAGAAGCCTCAGAAACCATCTACCCCAAATTTCCTAATAGTCCAAGTTCAGATGGGGCCTGAACATTGTGAGTACTTATCTGTCCATAAAGAACTTATAAGGGGCGCCTGGGTGGCTCAGCGGGTTAAAGCCTCTGCCTTCGGCTCGGGTCATGATCTCAGGGTCCTGGGATGGAGCCCCACATCGGGCTCGCTGCTCAGCAGGGAGCCTGCTTCCTCCTCTCTCTCTGCCTGCCTCTCTGCCTACTTGTGATCTCTCTCTCTGTCAAATAAATAAATAAAATCTTAAAAAAAAAAAAAAAGAACTCATGAGATACAGTGTATGTGCTACCATTTTAAGTCTAAAATTATTTGATTCCAGAAGTAGATTTAGAACCAGAAATGTAAAAAATGTGTAAGATGTACTATAGAAACCAGAGCCATGGCTGGAAGTGATTTGGTTACCGAGCTGCAGTTCTCAAAGCGCACATAAGATTAAGTGTGATAAAGTATCCATTTAGCATCTACACTGTATTTACCACTGGGTCATGTATTTTGTCAAATTAAGTAAAATACCTCCTCAAAACAAATTTGGGATTTACAAAAAATTCTGAATTTCAACTATTATATAATTATGTGAATTCTCCTAATGATATAATTAATAGCAATACTATATAATTCTAAGGCCGATAAAGAATATAAATTATTGTATAAGGCAGCCACAAAGAGCTGTTAGTCTGACAACTCCCAGCCCTCACATAAAAGTTGTTGACGACCAGAATTTTCATGTATGCATTCTCAATAATTTCTAATGATTTCTTTGTACCTAATCAATTTAGATAACAATTTCTCCTATACAGAAGATCCCAAAATAAAGAAGCATACACAGAATATAGCCAATAGTTGGTTATATCAATTTACTTCACATAAGAACAGCGTATTTCAGGCCTATAATTTCCACTTAGCATCAATGAAAACAATCTGTACAGAAAACCCAAAGGCAACCATAGAGCATTATACGTAAAATGTGCAAATATACTTTAAAATGCAAGTTATTCTATAGTATTTGCAAGGTAGAACTTTACAGTAATTAAGGAATCTACCTCCTTCCAGCTAACTGAATCATCCTTTTGCATATATAGCCAATGCAAATGCACAAGGCACAACTTAGTGTTGATGCTAAAGTGTGTTAACATACACCTTCAGATTTATTTGGATATTAGAATAACATATCATGTTTGTATTTTATTATTTAATGAGACATTAGCTCATTTCTAAAGCTTCACAAGCATTACGTTTGATAACATATGTGTGGCAAGGACAAACTGTTCCCTGGACTTAAAAGGTAAAAGACAAGACCCTTGGTAGCCTATATTAAAAAAAAAAAATTATATCTATATATATATGTACACACACCCCCACAAGAAACTTCCCATAATTCAAAGGGAGGCCATTCCTTTTAGCAAAGGTTCCCATTATAGTATTTCATGACAGAATTATTTAAAAAGTATGTATTTATTTGCCATCTATTTTGGTCAATCTTGCTACAAAAAGATACTGAAATAGACAATTTTCTTCTTCAAGATGAAGACAATGCCAATTTAGAAAGTCTTTCTTCTGAGATTGCACGGTGAAAGGTATTATTTAATTATAGAAGCTTGCTGCTTTTATTTTTTATTTTTTTTAGCTTGTTGCTTTTAAAGAAATTATTGAAACCTACACAAAGAAAAATGTTAGCCTATCAGAAATCAGTGAGACTTGGCTAGAACACAATTCAAAATCTTTCAAGCCCAATCACAGTGCTCTTTGCTTTTTTATTGCCCATCCCTGAGAAGATTCTATCATTTAAAAATTTTTAATAAAGTAAGTAAATTTTACATTGATGAGAATTATGCTTAAGAATTATTTTTGAAAATATAAAATAAGCCCTATTTCATTTTGGTAAAAAAAAAAAAGATAAAGAAAATAAGAAAAAAAGAAATGCTCTTTACAAATACCACCAATTCTAAATATCGGTATCTCAATCAATGTTAATCCTCTTCTGGGCAATTCCTATTTTTTGCCATTCATATATCGCTCATTTCCTTATTATCCATTATTTTATAATTTTTGTTAACAGGAGCATTTAACGGGTAATGGAGCAAAAATACGTATAAAATTAAAGGAACTCTGGAGTGAGATCTGTATTTCCCTGTGGTAAAAGGGTTTTACTGGAAATAATCTGAATGCCATCCAAGAAAGGCAAAAGTACCTATGAAATAAAGAACACACATGGTAAATGTCTTCCTCGTGGTCTTTGGTTAGCCTTCTTGGCCAAAATCTTCCGTAAACTTCTTTAATTTCAACAAGTCATGTTCATTGACTGTGGGTTTTGTGTTAGATAGTGACCGTAACATATCCGACTGTCCGGGAAAAAGAAGGGAGGAGTATTAGTAATAGATTAAATCCAATAAACATCACTGCATTATTATTAACTAACTTTCCACCTGAGGTTAAATCTAAGTATTTGTAGTGTGCCATAAGTTACTAACAATAAACTCTCTTATTCCTTCTAAAGGACATCTTTGATCCTATTCTTCCTTTGCACAGCAACTTTAAACTGCTTGCCTAGTCCTGACCACAGCTTTCAATGGCTCCCCATTTTGATATACTTCCCCATCAGAAGTATAATCCTTTTAAAGCCTGAGGATCAAGGCCCTCCAAAATATGTCCCTGATCTCTTTTCTGGTCTTATCTGTTTTTTCTTAAAACAAGAAGAGTTCACCAAGTGCAGTTCAAAAGGAAAATAGTCATTCACTTACAGAAGTTATTCACTTACACTTACGTGAAACACAGCACCATTTAATTAAAACCAACTAATCAGATTTTTTAAAAAATTATTTATCTGGGGGGGCAGAAAGTTACCAGGGGGAGGGAGGGCAGAGGGAGGGGTAGAAGCAGACTTCCCACTGAGCAGGGAGCCCAACATCATGACCTGAGCCAAAGGCAGATGCTTAACCGACTGAGCCACCCAGGCGCCCCTAGAATTTTTAACTGTTAACTAAAATCATGATCAAAATAGGAAGAAAATATGCTAATATCAGGGATTCATTAAAAGATTAACTTCTGGACTATGTCTCTTATAAAAGAGTATGAAAAATGGTCAAAGAACAAAATCTTTAAAAAGTAACATAGTGGGGCACCTGGGTAGCTCAGTCGGTTGAGCATCTGACTCTTGATTTCGGCTCAGGTTAGGATCTCAGGGATCCCCATGATGGGTTCCACACTCAGTGGGGAGTCTGCTTAAGATTCTCTCTCTCCCTCTCCCCCAACACCCCCTACTCCCCCACTCACTCGCACATACTCTCTTTAAAAGAAATAAATCTTAAAAAAAAAAACGTAGCAAGGAATGAAACAAAAAAGAGTTTCTGAATAACTTCTCAGAGAAGTATCATTAACATAAAAATATCTATACACATACTATGTACATATAGAGGTACGTGTATCTCTATAGATCTACGTGTACATATCATGTAATTAAGTTTCTCCTCTGGAAGTTACTGTTAATTCAGACATAAAGCTCTTTGAAAATGTGTAACTGAAGCAGATTTAAAAAACTGAGCATTCACCAATAAGAAAACATAAAAATAATAAATGTAGCTTTTCACAGTAAGCTTCCTATGCCTTACAAAATAAGTCTTAAGAATTATAAATCAGTAAAAAAAAAATTATAAATCAGTATAAACTATAGAAATGTTATTTTTTTTATCATAAAAATTGGGTTTCAGGACTTTTTCTTTTCCAAGCACTACATTAAACTTTCTACAAAGCCTGAGGAGGTCAAACAGAAAAACACCATTATGATTACTATGATAAATGCATGAAGGTTTCTGGATATTTTATAAAATCTTAGATTCAGAAAAGAAATTTCACCAATTCTACTTTTTAGTTAAGTCTTGACAATAATTTATGCCATATAGATAAGTATTCTGGTGATAGCATCCCAGCTATAAGACCTAAAAGCTTAGAAACCTGTGTTTTTTTTTGAAAAATAGCTTTTTCACTTAAAATTTAATTTTTCTTAAAACCCAAGAAAATATTTTAAAGATAATTATTTTTTATATTTTACGTTCAATTAATCTTTACAACTTTTTGAGCAGTTAGTATTACATAAACATGCTTAATCATACTGCTATTCTCCAGCTAATCCTATAAAACTGAAAATGTTTATCCTTGTCTCACAAATGACAAACTATAATGTTTTAAATTTTTTAAAATGTCAAACCATGCAAACAACTGGCTCCAAGAGTTTATCCCCAGGGACGTCCATCCATGTCATTTCAATGGCAGCAGGGTCACCAGGAGAACACGGTGTGAGCAGATCATCTACTATCTTGCTGGGATCAGCTCGTGAAGGTCCGCGCACCTGCAATAAATAGTTCTCTGAAATATTTACTTCAACAAATTAACTTTAATTAAAAGTTAAGATTTAGGCCATTATCAAGAAATTTGAAAATGTACTATTCTGTATTTTGTTAAAATGTTTACTTCTAAAAATAAAACAGATGAATATACGACAAAATGTAGTTATTTTTGGGTACGGGATAGATTTTGTCTGGTTTTAGTTTTTTTCTTGTTGCTTTCCTCTATTTTGAAATTTCCTACAATAAATTACTTATATGATCAAAGGATTAAAGGAGTTAAAATTTAAAAAAAAGAAATATTTGTGGTTAAGAATTCTTTTTTTCTTTAATGCTTATTAAATGGCCTTAAGAGTTCACAAAAAAGGCAACCTCAATAATTCTCATAAGTTTTCTCTATTTTCCAAAACTGGGAAAGTTCTGTGATATTTGGAAGATTAGTGTGAAACAACTCAATCTTTCTTTCTCAACAAAAATTCCTTCTTTGAAAGTAAGTACAAAATTAAGTGCTAAGTGTAATTTCAGTGCTATTTTGTGATTCATAACTGATTTAAAATAAAACTTTAATAACACCCAGAGACAGAACCTCTGTGACTCAGTCACATGCAAGTATTTTTTAGGTGGCAACAAATGTGTACTAAAATTGGGCGCTGCTTTCACATTTAATATTTATTTGACAATGATTAATCTTAAATATTACATCAGGATTAGAGCGATTAGTGCAAAAATAGAAACATTCTAGCTTTATTTATTATGTGTTTTCTATTGTCTGTCTTTCTCCCCAAAAATTTCAGCTATAGGGATTTGTGGTTTTGATTGTAGTACATTCTGACTTATCTCTAGGCTCAGAGTAATACTTTAGACATCCGATAAATAAACAGGCAATCTTGTTTCTGCTAATTGAAGTAATCAGCCTTAAGGATGGGAGCGAAGGGCGGGGCCGCTGGGAGGTCTGCTAGCTGGTGATGCAGAAGGCCAGCCGTTAACACTGGTGTGGCTGCTTCACCCTTATGCTCCTAAGAAGGACCTGGCTTCAGGGTCACAGAAGCTGTCCCTGGCAGTCATCTGGAGAACCGAGTGGAAAGTTCTGGGTAGGACAGGATTGAGTTCCTAAGAATCTAGAGTTTCTAAATGCAAAGAGAATTAAAAACAAAAACAAAACAAAACAAAAAAACAGCTGGGACATAAACTTGACCCTCAGCCTCCTGTATTTCCCCCAGTAACCAAGTGGGTACAGAAGGAAAAGGCTATTTCCCCCGGGCTACTCGAGTATTTTACGAGAACTACTTCATTTCTTCTCTCGATTGTACTTTGAGGCAGTGCTATCGTCTCTACTGCAGCGATGATAAAAACGAGACTTAAATGGGTAATACAATTTGCTCAAGGAGATATAACAAGTAAATTGTGGAGTCAGGCTTCAAATTCAGGCTTTAATTCAAGCTCATCATTTTTTAAAAAACGTATGTAACTTAGTCATGATCTATTAGTCTTGTCATATACTGCTGTATCAAGTTTGCTACTCGTTTCTCAGGATTTTCACATCGGTGTTCATGAGTAATACCGCATACTGCTGTCCTTAGCCACAGAGCTGGTCCAAATTACCTACTCCGCTGGTACTTAAATATCTTGGATGTCCCAAGACCATAGTCTTTTTACAAAATGCTGTATGCTCAACTCATTCAGGCAGACAAAACAGTGCATGGGAAGCGAGCCTTCAGATTCTAAAGTACACGTGACCCAGGGAAACTATCACAGGTCCACACCTCTCTGGTTGTACCTGGGCAAACCGTGTTAGCAGCCAAGTCCCAGTTTAATCATGTTAACATCTGAGTCTCAGATTAATGATCAACAGGTGGCAAGAGGCACCTCTTGTAGAGTTTTTGTGAGGACTGAGTGAAATAGATAAAGAATACAACACAGTGAATATTTAAATATTAGCTATTAGTATTTTTACTTTATTAATGAAGTGTAAATGCACCAGATTCTGCTCAAGAATATTCTAGTTATATCAGCGGTCGCTATATATATATTTAAAGTTTCTATACTTATAACAAAATTTTAGTAAGTACTTAAAAAATCATTGCATAAAAACTTTTAAAATATACTAAAACTATTAATAATAGCTATTAATAAACTTTGTAAACTTATTTTCAATGAAATGGAAATATTTATTCTATAAACCCACTATTTATTATATGAAACAGAAACCTTCCTGAAACTCTTTGAAGATAAATCAATGATGGTCTCCGAACTTGACTTTAAAAATATCTGACAGGATGGAGCAAAGCTCCTTACTTTTTTTTTAAAAGATTTTATTTACTTATTTAACAGAGAGAGAGAGAGAGAGATCACAAGTAGGCAGAGTGGCAGGAAGGGGGGGGAGCAGGCTCCCCGCTGAGCGGAGAGTCAGATGCGGGGCTCGATCCCAGGACCCTGAGATCATGACCTAAGCCGAAGGCAGAGGCTTAACCTACTGAGCCACCCAGGCGCCCCGCTCCTTACCTTTTTAAAATGAGTAGCTGACTGCACTTTCCGAACAGGCTGCATAAGTGCATCGCGCACGATGATACTTATGTCCGCCCCCGAATAACCGTCCGTTTTCTTCCCGAGTTCCCGGAAGTCTGTTTCTGTGAGACTGTTCTGAGTGGTCCCCAAGTGCAGTTTAAACATCGCCGCTCGGGCATGGGCCTCAGGCAAAGGAATATAAATTCGTTTCTCAAATCTTAAAATGAAAGAAATGTACATCAAGAATATTACTACATATATTTAATTTCAACGGAAAATTCAGATTTCTCAAGAAGAAACGAGATGCTCAGATATTCTCATTTATACAAAGCTAAGCTGAATAAGTTAAATGGGCCCAGATGTGTCAGAGTTAAACATATATATTTAGATTAAATAATGGGGAAATATCCAGAACACATTAGCAACTAATAAGTAAAACCAAAATAGCCAGAGAACCAGTCTGGAGTGATTTAATCTTTCTCACATGATTTTTGGGTTATTTTGGCCATACTTTTTATAATGTCTAGATTTCACAACATGCTATGTCCCAAAAGATGAGCTTCTCATAGAATCATATTCTAATCTCCTGATCCAGGGATTAATATGGTTAATCATATGAAATAAGAGAGGACAAAATAATTCTCTAAATTCAAAACGGTAAAGCTACTCAAAATCTTATCTAATAAATACATGTCTACACAAAATGTCCACTTTATTATAATGAGTACATTTAGAATAAATAGTTCTAGTAGTTCATAAGTAAACACTGTTTTATTAACAGTAACTCTGCTTGTCTTCTCAGAATTTCAACATTTGGATAGGGAAGAAGCAACGAGGAAAAATTAAGTGGCTGTGAAGACTTTTCATTCTTCACATAACTCTCTGTGGCCATGAGAATTTTAAATTTCCATTATTTTAGAGATGGGTTTAGAATTAGGCCACTTTCAAAAATAACCAGCAGATTTCCTTTCTTAATACTGGATGGTAACCTAGCATCCCGGCAAGCCATCAAGTGAATGGAACAAAAGTGGCAAAAACTGGTACTAATTTTTACCATGCAAAATTCAATGAATGAAATAGGGAATGGTGTGCATGAAAAGTAACAAGTCTGTATACCTTTCCTGTAGTTCAAGTTCAATAAGTAATTTAAAAATTACAGACATAAATTTTTTTAACAAAAATATATCTTGGCTTTAACTTAAATGACTGTCATTTTGCTAAAATGTTATGTGAAAGTTTTCCATTAAAATATCAAGCTACATTTGTACATTCTGAAGCATCAGTGCCTTATAGTAAGCTTAATTAGAATTAAAAGCATTAGGTAATATATTTTCCAATGTGAAAGATTCCATATACGAAAATCTATTATCTTCAACATAGCAAGCAAATGCCTGTTTCTCTTCCCCCAATGTAGGGGACAACATGGTTAGGGTACATCAAAAAAATTCTGAAAAGCTGTCAGAATGTCTCTTCACTGGACAAAAAGGGAACTGTTATTGACTTGTTACACCTGCAGTGAGAAATAAAATCTTCACCGTATCATCATACCTTCTTCTAATGGCAGAATCCAGAACCCAGGGTATATTTGTAGCTCCCAGAACCAAAATTCCATCATTGTCTACACCAACGCCTGCATCAAAATACATAATATTTTAAGTAATTTGTCACTTTAGCGTTCTTTTCAACCTCGTCTATATGTTAAGAGTGTGGTGCTTTGGGGCACCTGGGTGGCTTAGTCGTTAAGTGTCTGCCTTTGGCTCAGGTCATGATCCCAGGGCCTGGGATTGAGCCCCACATCGGGCTCCCTTCTCAGCGGGAAGCCTGCTTCTCCCTCTCCCACTCCCCCTGCTTTTATTCTCTCTCTTGCTGTGTCAAATAAATAAATAAAATCTTGGAAAAAAAAGACTGTGGTGTTTTAATGTTAAAGTGCTTCATCTTGAGAGCCTCTCTCTGAAAAAATGTATTTAATCAAATGTCACATTATTTAAATATGAGGCGAATATTCCCAAGAATCAAATCTGCTAAACTGTGGACAAATACTATTCATATTCTTCTCAAAAGATTTCATTTGAAGTCTACACATTCCTTTTGCTGATACTGTTCCTGGTGGGTTATAAGTGAACATGTGAATCTCCTTACTGTTTATGCTGGAGTCCAGAGTCCTACGGATGATTACAAGGGGGTGCACACTATGTGTGCATGTGCAGGACAATCAGAATGAAACATGGCACAATGAAAACAGTCTGCTAAAATGGAGAAATTCGGCTTGAATTTTTTCCATTATTATGATAATAGCGGTTATACAATAAACAGAAACTAAAAAGTCAGTACCCCTACCTTGCATTTGAACTAGGAACTCTGTCTTAATTCTACGGGCAGCTTCACTTTCATTTTCACTTCTTGAGCCGCACAGGGAATCAATTTCATCAATGAAGATAATGGAGGGTTTATTCTCTCTAGCAAGTTGGAATAAGTTCTTAACTAGCCTAAAAGTAAGTAAGAGGTTTCAGTTTCTTAAAAAAATGGTAAATGACACATGACTTAATGAAAAAAACTAAAATAGAATATATATAGTATTATAAGAACCCTAAAGTCCAGTCATGTTTTGGTCCAGAAAATAAGAATGCTACAGTTGGATAATTCAGCTTATGATTTACTAAACTATAATATATGTAACTGTACATCTGCTGTCTCTTCCCTATGAAATGAATTTCAAACGGACTGATTTGACAGAGAAATGAATACTTATACTACGTCAGTTCTCTGAATGTCTATGAATGATGTAAGAAGCCTATTAGTTTACAAACTGATACAATGATTACCAGGCAAAGAGAAACTAAAAAAAAAAAAAATCAACTTACTACTTACTTTTCACTTTCACCTAGCCACTTGGAGACAAGGTCAGAGGAAGATATTGAAAAAAATGTTGAGTTGTTTGCTTCTGTTGCTACAGCTTTGGCTAAATAGGACTTTCCTGTTCCAGGCGGCCCAAATAACAGAATTCCCCTCCAAGGTGTTCTCTTGCCTAAAATTTGCATTAGAAAAATAACATGAAAATCTCAAGACTTAATTTCTGTTACCAGAGACATCATCCATACTGAAGAATACTGTGAAGTGGTTTTTACTCTACAGCTATCAGAATAAAAAAATTTTTTAAATAAATCAAACTAAAGTAAGTATATCTTAGAATTATCTTATTTGCTTTTTCTAAGGAATACTTTGTCAAATGTGTTTGCACAGATATAATCCTTTTAACAGGGAGCTCATTTACTTCACTCATTCATCCAACCACTAGGTACTGAAACCACAATGTACAGACCGAGAACTATGAACACAAAAGAATCTCCGCTTATAGTCCATGGGCTTATAGTCCAGTAAGGGCTTTTAGTCCAGTAAGGACAGAATCGTTCAGTTAAAAGGCACTTTCTGATTGTCTGCTGTGTGCAATACTCAATATCGGAATATTGGAGGATAAACTAGATCCACAGGGCAAGGGCAGCTAGAAACATTTTCTTTTAAATATTTCTATTTTGTATAAATATTTATGATTCTTTAATATTAAGAATATTAAATATTCCTTTAAATAATTTGGAGGAATGAAACTAACACAGTCTGGCTGATCCCTCGCAAAGCTCTACTCAACTCCTGATTTCACAAAGAAGCACAGGTCACTATTACAGAGAGCATATTTTTATTCAGGAGGTTGGGTAATGATGAGGCGACTCCCTGAAATCCTAGTTTTCCCAAAATACAACAAGCGAACAAATCGACTTTTTGTATTTCAATTTTCCTAACAAAAAATCATAACACTGCCTAAAATAAAACAGGCTGAGTTATATCTGGCAAAAAAATATAAAATATACATTTAAAAAATTTCTAGGTTCAAACTGTGGTTGGGTACATGGAATCTACAGAAGAATGACATGTAGATTACTAATGGCAAAACTAAATACTGTTGTATTTACTGTTATGAAAGCGTCGACTTTGACCTGAATTCTATCTTCCTATTTAAAATGTCTACAACTGTAAGTCACGTTCCCTTAAGTGCGGTGTATATGACTGGTGGCACAGGAAGTGCTTTTCAGGTAGTATACAAATACTTTTTATTTAAATCATTTTTAAAATAGAAAAATACAAATTTTTCTTTTTAAAGTAGACACAAAGCTATCTTTTAAAATAAGTTACTACGGAAAAATAAGAAAGATGATTTGTAAGTTCAAATATAGGCAAAATGATCTACAGTGTTAGGAGTCAAGAGAGTGATCACCTTTGCAGAGGAAAGATCTGGCAGAGGGACTTGTGGGTTACTGGTATCATTTCTTGATCTGTGTGATGGGGATTACACAGATGTACTTATTTTCTGATAATTTATGAAGCTGAACACTTTTAGATTCCTACTGGTCTCTGTATATTTTTGTTATACTTTAATAAAGATTTGCTCTAAGAGTGAGTGATTTAAAGAAAAATATTTAAAGAAAAATATTTAAAAATAATGGTACACATATATGGAAATAATCATAAAGAAGACACATAAATGATTTGTGTTTGGAAAACACAGGTCTAAGTAATATAAAATGAGCTCACGCATACTTTTGTGCCTTTACAGGATCATGATGTCAACTTTTACACTGTTAATTTCATATTTCTAAAGTCAGGTTGTAAGTCATACCTCGCTTGCTGGACACCCAGGGGCCCACAGGGTCTTTGTTCATCACTCCTCTATATGACATCACTTCCCGGACCTGTTCAGTTTGAGGCCAACACCACAGATTTGCTCTCTACGTAAACCAGCTTGTTTCTAAAAGGGACACCCAGTTTCACGGTGACGCTGCGGGTACAGCCGCATCACCGCACAGGCAGGCTATCGGTCACAAAAAGGACAATGTGAAGGAATGGTTCAGCCCAGACACATCACCTGCTGCTGCAGCTGTAACTTCAACTATACCCAGACGGCTGGGTTAGCAATCCTGTCCTCACAGTGAGAATGAGCTGTCCCTGGAGGACAGGCACTTCGTCCGAGAATGTTAAATAATTTTTGCTCCCCTTTTCAAGAAGTGGGAAGAACTCTTATACAACTAGAACATGGTCACTGTAAAAATTTCAGATGGAAGTTCAAAGAGAAAGTAAAAATTACCCATCTTATCTCTTAGGCAGAACGCTAGCATTTTTATGTCACCCTGTCTACATTTACTTCTCAGTGCACACATTCATTTAACAAATGTAGACTCATACTATACATATTTATAGTTTGTGTTTTCATCTTTATGTATATATGTGGACATCTTTCATGTCAATTATAACACAGATCTAAATTTCTTAATATAGACGCACCCTCTATTTGAACCAGCACACAGCATTCCGCTGAGTGTTGGTGATTCACCCTTTGCTCTACTGGCTGACATTTAGGTTTTTTGCAATATGCGTACATTGCAAATATGTGTATGAAATAAGTACCTTTGTGTAGAGGTATATCACTATTTAAGGTGCTAACTTATAATATGGTGTCAAAAATTCACAATGCTCTACCTCAGTCATCAATATATTTTTAAAACAATCATCAAAAAACCTATTTAACAGTCACCTCACCTGTAAAAAGATGAGGGAATTTAATAGGCAAAATCACAGCCTCTTTAAGTGCCTCTTTGGCTCCTTCGAGACCAGCAACATCGCTCCATTTCACATTTGGTCGCTCTATAACAATGGCACCTACAAGAAAAGTATGTCATCTTTAAATTAAGAAGACTATTCCATCAAATGTAGAAGACAACATAACATAATAACATTAAAAAAATACAGTATAAATTGTCTGGAAAAGTTTTATCTATTAAAAACCTTCTTGAAATCATGTGATTAGGAAGTAGTTGTTGGGGCGGAGTCAGCAGTTGTCAGAAAGCTGGGCTGGGTGACTGGCTAACCTAGGGCAGGTCACTTAACTTTTCTATTTCTGCTTCTTCACTGTGAAACGAAAAGAATACTGTCTGCCCAAACTACTTAAGACAGGTTAGTGGAGGGATCAGATGACATAATGAGTATCAGTGTTTGGAAAAGCACCAAACATTACATCGAGTGGTTAATGCACTGATTCTGAAATATCGGAAGTACCTGTTCAATGGGGACTGATCTACTACAACTTTTTTTTAACAAAAATACCCAAGGATGGGGCGCCTGGGTGGCTCAGTGGGTTAAAGCCTCTGCCTTCGGCTCAGGTCATGATCTCATGGTCCTGGGATCGAGCCCCGCGTCGGGCTCTCTGCTCAGCGGGGGCCTGCTTCCCCCCCCCTCTCTGCCTGCCTCCCTGCCTGCTTGTGATCTCTCTCTCTCTCTGTCAAATAAATAAATAAAATCTTTAAAAAAAAAAAAAAAATACCCTGGGATCTAATGCTCTCCTTAAACACCAAAAGGAAAAGATACTTAAGAACTTTAACCAGTGATAGACCACAGACAGAGGGATGGAAAGATAAATCGTAGGGAGAATGGGAGGGAGGGGGGGATGGAGGATAGAGAGGCAATGTGCTCCTGGAGATCTGCAATACTTGCCCGAGACTTGCCAAACTTTCTTTTGGGCCTCTAAATAGACCTACTTAAAAGTTTTGCACATTAAAAAAGTTATCTAAATGATTTAGTTTTTCAATATAATATATTCAGAGCCACAGAAATTGTCACAGTGAGTCCATAAAAGGTTTCTTCTAATATAGCTTATTGGCAAAAGTTTTCAATCCTCTCTTAACAAAAGCTGGTTCTAAGGTGATGTGTAATTGTTTTAGGTATAGCAAAACACCACCACTTACACAATTCACTGATTACCAATGAAGTTAGTTTTGTGGATCATTTATTATAAGAGTAGTTATATTATACAACATACTTAAATTATGAAAATCTTTAGCTATAGATTAAAATTAAATGAAACCCCAGGGGGCCTGGCTGGCTCAGACAGAGGAGCATATGACTCTTGATCTCAGGGTTGTAATTTTGAGCCCCATGTTGGGTGTAGAGAATACTTAAAAAAATAAAATGTTAAAAAATAAAATAAAATAAAATGTTAAAAAAAATTAAATGAAACCATAAATACTTACTGCATTCTAAAAGTTCACATTAAGTATAAATTAAAGCCAATTCACTTTTTCTTTTCTATGTTCCATTCAGTTTAGTAACCCTACATGAGGAAATATTTACATCATCTGATAGGATTTTGTGATAGTTTAAAAAAAAAAAGTCTAATTTTCTTTCTATATAAGCAGCATCTGGTCAACTAAAGAAAACTAAAGTTTTCTCTAAGTATGAATTTTCCAAATATGCTAAAACTTATCTTTAACTAATACTTTTCAAAGTTTAAAGGTCACTTTGGATTGTTTAGTGACAAAAGATTATTTAGATTTAAGTAATATTAATAAAAGTAGTAATTAAAAAGGGAAGAGGGATTATTAGGAATAAAAGCCATATGACTTGTGACTTGTTTCCAATTAAATAAATTTATCCAGTCTTTGATTATACTCATGTTATTAAACCTCAAAAAAGTCACAGCATCAAAATAGTTCACAGAAAACTCAAATCATAAATTCTTTAATTTTAATAATCAAGTACTACACTTAAAGTCGTAACTTAGAACAGAAGATTTAAAATACTTTCAGATAAAAAGAAGAAAGATCTAGAAAAGGATATTATACAGTGAAATCCATGAGCAAACTATTAAATGAAAAGACGGAAAAAAAGACTCTAAGATATGAAAGGCTAGGACTCCTTTCATACTCTACCCTGAAATTCCAAATGAATTTCCTCATTTAAATATTTCAGCCTTTGTATTTTTGTACATCTCTGGTTCTTATCATTACTGATTTAAAGAAAAATTCCCTATTAAAAGCTGGCTCGTATCTTTTCCACAACTAAAGACTCACTCCAGTTTTTACTCTGCGGGGGAGAGAGGGAAACAAAACCAGAAGGACAGAAAAAAACGCCTCTTGCCTTACAATCAAAATAAGGCCACCTGGCACACGCCGCTGGGCCGTCCAGCAAAACCCACCGAGTACAAAGCGTGTGCGCACACTGCTCCAGGCCGCGGCGGTGTGGCAGCAGAAACTCAGCTTTTCCCTTTGGACTTTATCCACCCTTGAAGTTCTCATTTTTCAATTATCCTTACTAACTGTAGTACTTTCAAGATATTAACCTTATAGTATTCTCCCATATAGCCCAGTGGGGCTGGTAAAACCAATAATAGAATAAAAATGAAGAGACTAATTAGTACAGCAAGATTAAAGGACTGGCCAAGCTAGGTATATTCACCATTCACTAACCCAGGCTGTGCCTCTATAATGGAAATCCTTCCCAGTTGTGCATTCTATTTGGCAAGATTCAAATTAACAAAATACATAAAATTCAATCCCAAAAGTCACCAGTTAACTATCAAAAAAACAATCAAGTCTCAGTACATAGCCAGCAATTAAAGAGGTGCCGCTGCAGATACACATAGCTACTACCGTTGACTGAGGCCCTTAAATTTGTCGGATCTAACACTGGCAGTTTTTACTCTGCCATAATCTTCTAATTGCCCAGAAAAGAAGGTATTAGTGATTTCCATTTTAGAGCTGGGTTCTTCTACTCTGAGAGGTTTGGGAACCCGCCCAAGATCAGACAGCTTTTCCGCAGCAGGCCCTAGAGGGGACTCTGGATCAGAATGGAACCAAAATCCATGCCTCTCTTCGTGCCACTATCCTACAAGCAAGCACAGGAGAACAGAAGGCTTTTAGAGGTATGGAAGGTAAAAATAGAAAGCTGGAAGAGATAAATGTAAATGGCAACACTGAAATAGGATAAAATACAGATGAGAAAGGTCTGGAAACATGAAATAAGCTATCAGTGAATCAGCTACAGCAACAGCAATAAAAGCCAAGTATGACCCCCAATTCATTCTGCTCCTCTGACAATTTGGAAATTTTAATACCGTCAGATTTTGTAATGTGCTAGTAGTTTAAATGCTACCTTCTCTAAAAGGGGGCAAATAAGACAAAATGAAAAAAGAGTAAGTTGACGGACAGGTTTTTTAAGGCACATATAAAGCCAAATAATATTTTACCACATGGGAAAAAACCAACCTAGTAGAGACCCTACAGAGCAAATCCTATGAAAATGGACAAATGAAGTCAGCATGTGACCACTGGGAACCAAAGCCAGTTCTTGAACCTCATTTGAATACGGGGGGGAAAAAACAATTCAAATAACAATTCACTATGAGGTTTTTTAAAAAAAATAAGGTAGTAAATTTAACAATGAAATCTAAAGCAACCTTGAAGTTGATTCTGTAGTTTCTTTTTTTCAGGATCATCAGATTCTCCTTCCCCATCACTGTCATTCCTAATAAAAAGAATTTAATATATTCAAATGATCACTCATTGCTATCAAAATAAGGCAAAAATGAAGGAAAAATTAATCTGATATATTTGTAACTTAAGTGGCAAAATAAGACATTCACATTAAAAGTTATGCTTATTTTATTACTTTTAAGAGTATATTAAATAAAATAGGAAGCAGGCATATTACCCATCAATATGGAATCATAAAACAGGAGAGGACCAAAAAGACCAGAATGAAGTCAGGAACCAGCTCCAAATTCCCATGACATACCTATGTATGTACAAATTCATAAACGCATGCCCCCGCACCTCATTCCACAAAAGACTTAAGATGGATTACAGGAGAGTTGTGAACGACATAAAAACACCAAACCAGGCAAACTACGTATCAGAACAAGAAGCCATAACCAGGACAGAAAAACCCAGAATATTAATTATTTAAGGTATAAAGGTCTATAATCCTTAGTCTGAGGGTTCCAAAGAATAGATGAAGCTACTGATGGAAATGAACTGAGACCAAAGGACAAGTAAATCAACCCAGATATTTCATATCTGAGAATTTATTCTGAAAAAATACTTTAAAAGGAGTTCAAAGATTTGACTACAAGGATAATCAGGCCCCTACTGTTCCCAAAAGGGAAAAAATTAGAAATAAAGTATGTTCAGTTACGGGGATTAGCATATGAGAGACTACACTGCAATCTTTAAAAATCATGTTGTAGAAATATTTACTCAGCTGTTTATAATACAATGTTGAATGAAAAAGTGATAAAGCAAAAAACATGGCATTACATCATTTTTTACATATAACGCATAAAGGGAGATTTAAAAGCTTGACAGATTTTTCCCCAAAATGGGACTGGCTGGTTCATCACAGGATGGCAGGCTTATGGGTTAGAGGTAGGTAGAGACGGCCCACTGATTCACCTGACATTCACTCCAACCTTGTCCGACCATGCTTTCTTCTACAATAAAGACTGTACTTATAAAAAGTTGCCCTTTCCAGGCTTCCTTGCAGCTAGGGCTCCACATGAGACCAAAGTTCCTCCAGGAAGGTGGAGGCAAGCAACTGAGATGGCAGCTGCATGCGAAGGGATCCCACCTTCGAGTGAAAGCTCTCGCCTGCTGAGGGAGATGTGGCAGAGGTCCTGGGGCCCCTACCTGGCATCAGAAGGCCTTGACAGGGGCGCTGGCAGCAGTGGGATCCCTACCAGAACAACCCTGGTGGAGGTGGGCATTTCTCCTAACGACATGGAACTCCCACTTGATTCCCTGTCTCCACCCCAATCTATAAGGTCAATACTCTTTAAGAAGCTCCTTTTTGCTTAGCCAAGGTGGGTCCTGCTATTCAATACAGAATTGGCATCCCCCTGCTAGGTAGCCATCTCAGGAGGGGAAACTACAGGGTCTTCGAGCAAGACCAGAAAAGCCTCAGCTCACAGGGAGGAGAGGACATTTCTGCTGGCAAGAAGTCTCAGGAAGAGTCGGGGATTCAGGCACTCAAGGTTAACGAAATTTTTCCCAAGAGTTTCGTTTTAATTTTGGAGACCCAGTCTTCCATTAAATGTCCCAACCTTCATATAAGAAACCCTAAAGTTGACTCCATGTTGAAATTCAACAATCCGTAAGATCAGCTGGGGTCTGATTTTTGTTATGTCAACGTTAGAGGTACAGAAGATAAAATATTCTTAGGTGTCACAGGAACTTCCTGGTTCCCTGACCATGTCTTGAACAGATAATATGAAACCTTGAGCTTGTAATTCTTTTCAACCTCTCCCATGTGGTCAACTCTAGTTCTTCCCACTCCTATGTCCTTCAAAATGGCCTTTGGTAGCAGCCACAGAGACCCTGCAGCACTGCCTTCAGAAGACACTCCATTCCTGGTGACCACAGAAGGTTGTCTAAGTACCCTGTGCCACTTCATCCCATGAACTAAGAGTATCATATCCTCTAACGCGAACCAGACCCTCCTGCCTTCAAACCCAACCAGGCCAGATAACCCCATCCCAGAGTCTCATTCTTTAGACGTCAGAGGCTATGTTTCAATAAAACTATTTACAAAAACAGGCAGCAGGTCGAATTTGGCCTAGGAGTCATGGATTGCCAACACCTCGTTTAAACAAAAGAAACTGATTTGGCAAATTAAATGTTATTTTTTCTTAATTAGATATAATAAAATCTAACACTCTAAAATACATACCCCTTCTCGTCAGCTGGACTCGGCTGTCCCTCTTTCACTGGCTTCTGTGGATTTTTCTCTTTCTTTTTCAGGTACTCCTTTAGTTTTTCTGCTCTATCAAGATATTCTGTACACTTTGCCCTGATACTCTGCTTGGCTTTATCACCCTGCGCTTCATCTATTAAAGGGAAACGAGAGAGATTTTTCCATTAGTATTCTAGGTTTTAACATACAGGTTTAAACTTAAGACACAATTTTGAGACAAGGACAATCTAGTTTGTGGGAGGGAAGAAGAGCATCTCTAGCTCAACGTAACCAATGATCATCAACCCTTTTCTGCTTCCTCCAGCATGGATGGAGGCCAACAGTGGGTCTCAGTCAGAAAAGAGATTTGAGCAAAACACTAGGATATTTTAAGTTAATGCTAAATAATAAGAAGAAATTATTTAATATTCTGTGGGTTTTACTCTTCCCATAACATTTTGTGCAGATAGTTGAAAGTTGCTTGTCTCATAGAAAACCAATTATAAGACAAACAGAAGTAATATTAACCATTTCCATTAATATCTACATAAACTATTTCATAGCAAAAAATTGACAGCAATCTCATATAGTACATGTACCACTAATACCGTAATTTGACTATACAAAGGCCTCTGTGAGAGTGATTTCAAAAGCAGACTTCAGCAGACTTCTAGTCCCGCCCAGTGCATGGGACTAGACCCACATATCTTATGATTCATTCTTAGTTTCACTTTTATTTGACACAAAAACCTTAAAATGAAATGGAGAAGCTCAAAAGAAAATCCTAAATTATCCAAATGCTAAAACTGTTATTTAAAAATTACTATAAGAAAGACACTTTTTAAATGCTCAGCATTAGGTTTAAGATCAACGAAGGCAGTGTTTTTTTACCCATTTTCCCCTCACTGCTGTATCCCAGTGCCTACAACAATATCTGGCATATAGGAAACATGTAATACATAATTCGAAAATATACGAATAAAATGTCTCCCAACCTTTTTTTTAAATGTACTTAAGAGTATTTTTAGAGATGCTTAGAAAATGTGAGGTTCATGAGTACGTTACCAATAAAATAAAACTATTTCCATCGACTGTGGCATTTTAATATGTTTAGGTATATAAAGTAATAATAACTAAGATAACTGTGCACATTTGTTTGCTGAATAGTTAAAAGTTATTAACAAGCTGGGGGAAATTTTTTACAAATGGATGGTTTAGAATTTTCTGGCATTGTATTTCAATTTTTATATGTAAAATAGAATAATCTTTGCCTTTAACATTTTGAAATAAAGAGCAAACTATGACCTTACATTTAACTACATGAAGAAAATACTGAACAGCATGTTGGTAGAGCTGAAGAGCTTCCTCATAGTTCCCAGCTTTGTCTTCCTGGGCTGCTTTGCCAGCAAGATCTATTGCTTTCTGTTTGAAGGGAGGCAAAATCACACCATCAAATTCACATATGCATAACTTTGAAGTAAATGAATAACTTTGAAGTAAATGATCATACTGAAAGTTTTCTTTTTTTAAATAAAAGCAACTTTAAAACAAACCAATCTGTTTTCCCTAAATCTCAATGGCATGTTATTATAAATCGTAATGATTTATAAAATGTAAACTGTATTTGTTATATGGGTAAATGCTATCTGATTTCTACTTTTTTTTTCCAGGAATCTTTTTTTTTCTTTATGATTTTATTTATTTATCTGACAGAGAGAGAGAGGCAGTGAGAGAGGGAACACAAGCAGGGGGAGGGGAAGGGGGAGAAGCAGGCTTCCCGTGGAGCAGGGAGCCCAATGTGGGGCTCGGTCCTGGGCTTCATGACCTGAGCTGAAGGCAGACGCTTAACGACTGAGCCACCCAAGCGCCCCTGATTTCTACTTTACCCAGTACCAATCACTAAAATTCTCATACAATTTTCATTCAAAAGTCAAGCTTAGAGCTAGTAAAGAATAACTGAATAATATGAAAATTCATGTTAAAATCACTCAGGGAAATTCTCAAAAATCCACTGCTGTTATAGATAAAGTACATACCAATAGTAAAATATAAATGGTAAAAAAACCCCTTCAGAAGCAATGGGGCAATGAAATATCAAGAATCTGAAAATATCCAATCTTTTAATCCAGTAATTATCTAAAAGGTTTACTGAACGAAGATAGTAACCAGAGGGGTCTTTTAAAACAAAACCAAATCTGAAAACTGGAATTTTAAGCAGCAAAAAGATGCCACACAATAGGTTATTATAGGATCATTAAAATAGCATTCACAGTAATATAGAAAATATGTTTATAACGGAATTTTTAAAAAAGGCACAACACAATTTTTATATGTAGCATGAGTTCTACTATTTGAAACAGCAAAAACAAAAATACCACAGGAAGAGGATGGAAAGACAATTTAACACAGGCTGTCTTTGCTAAGACTCAACATTTTCTTTTTCTACTTTTTCGCATCTATTCAAGATGCCTATAATGAATATGGGCTTTTATAGTATCAAAAAACCCCCCAAAAAAACAAAAACAAAAACCTCCTAAAATAGATCCATACCAACAGGCAAAAGCAAGTTAATGGTAGAAGAAACAGTGCTGAAGACATTCTAATTAGACATCTACAAGAAAAAAAAAAAAAAGACAGACACAGAGACTAAGAATTTTTTTTTTTTTTTAGCAGGCTCCACACCCAGCATGGAGCCCAACATGGGGCTTGAACTCACAACCCTGAGATCAAGACCTGAGCTGAGATCAAGACTCAGACCCTCACCTGACTCAGCCACCCAGGTGCCCAGAGACAGAATCTTGACCCAAACCACTTCGTACAAAATTTAACTTACTATATTTTTCACCCAAAACTAATATTACTTTGTATGTTAACTAACTGGAATTTAAATAAAAACTTTAAAAAAAAAATCACATATGCTCTTAAAAGCAGAGAATTTTCTCTGGTTGAAAGTAGGAGATAAAAGGTGGAAGGAAAGGTCAGAAAGAACAGAAGCAGAATGAAAATTCAACCAACCACACAGGATGGAAGAAGAAAGTGGTAATGTGTCAGAGTACACAGGTGGCTTCTTCTAGGGGAGAAATCACTCTCAGTTGACAACCAGGAAAAAGAACCTCAGTCTGACAACCACATGAAACTGAAATCTGCCAACAACCTGAATGTGTTTAGAAGCAGATACATACATCCCTACAGCCTTCAGAAACAAACAAACAAAAATGCACCCCTGCAGACACCTTGATGTCAGCCTGGTAAAACTCTGAGCTAGAACCCAGCTGAGCTACGCTGTACCTGGACTTCTAGCCTGTTTAATTTGGAAAAGAAAAAAAAAAAAAAATTAACTCACAATGGATTATGGACTTAAATATAAAAACTTTAGGAAAAAACAGAAAATCTTTAGCATTGACGGCTAGGCAAAGGGTTCTTGGACTACATACCAAAAAGAACAATATATATATAAAATAAGAACAATATGGTATTGGCATAAAAACAGACACATAGATCAATGGAACAGAACAGAAAGCTCGAAAATAAACCCACACGCATGCGTGGTCAATTAATTTACCACACAGGAGCCAAGGATATCCAAAAAGAAAAGGATAGTCTCTTCAATAAATGGTGTGATGACTGGGTGGCGCAGTTGGTCGGGGCGTCCGACTCTTGCTTTTGGCTTGGGTTGTGATGTCAGGGTCATGGGATTGGGCCCTGCATCGTGCCCCGTGCTTGGCAGAGAGTCTGCTTGGGATTCTCTCTCTCTCTCTCTCCCTCTGCCCCTCCTGCTCATGCTCTCTCTCTCTAAAGTAAATAAGTAAATCTTAAAAAAGAAATGGTGCTGGGAAAACTGGACAGCACTATGCAAAAGAATGAAACTGGACTACCATCTTACACCATCCATGAAAATTAACTCAAAATGGATTAAAGAGTTGAACATAAGACGCGAACCCATAAACCTCCTTAAAGAAAATATAGGCAAGTAAGTTTGAACTTTGGTCTTGGTGATGATTTTTTGGATTTGATAAACAAAAGCAAAGGCAATAAAAGCAAAAATATGTGGGACCACATCAAACCAAAAAGCTTCTGCACAGCAAAGGAAACCATCAACAAAATGAAAAGGTAACCTACTGAATGGTAGAAAATATTTGCAAATCGTGTATCTGCTAAGGGGTTAATATCCAAAATATAAAGAACTCATATAACTCAACAGCAAAAGAACCAAGCAACCCAATTAAAAAAATAGGTAGAAGATCTGAACAGATATTTTTCCAAAGATGTAACAGATGCCCAACAGTTATATGAAACAGCATTCAGGGGGCACCTGGGTGGCTCAGTGGGTTAAAGCCTCTGCCTTCGGCTCAGGTCGTGATCTCAGGGTCCTGGGATCGAGCCCCGCTTCGGGCTCTCTGCTCAGCAGGGAGCCTGCTTCCTCCTCTCTCTTTGCCTGCCTCTCTGCCTGCTTGTGGTCTCTCTTTCTCTCTGCCAAATAAATAAATATTAAAAAAAAAAAAGAAACAGCATTCATATTCCTGACTAATCGTCAGGAAATGCAAATCAAAACTATAATGAGCTATCAACACACACCTGTCAGAATGGCTATTATCAAGAAATAGCAAATGTTGGTGAGGACGTGGAGAAAAGGGAACCCTTGTTCACTACTGATGGGACTGTAATTGGTGCAGCCACTACAGAAAACAACGGACGTTC
The DNA here is from genome assembly GCA_028534135.1 of Potos flavus. NCBI lineage: Eukaryota > Metazoa > Chordata > Mammalia > Carnivora > Procyonidae > Potos > Potos flavus. The sequence goes on along the minus strand of CM052889.1, from coordinate 11,209,540 downwards.
CTCAAAAAATTAAAAATAGAACTACCTTATGATTCAGCAATTTCACCCAACTATCACCCAGAGAAAATGAAAACACGAACTCAAAAAGATATATGCACTCCAAAGTTCACTGCAGCATTATTTAAAATAGCCAAGATATGGAAACAACCCATGTGTTCACAGAATGTGAATACAGAATATATATACAATGGAATATATATACACAATGGAATATTATTCAATCATAAAAAGGGGAAATCTTGGCATTGTGACAACACGAATAGACTTGAGGGCATTATACTAAATGAAATAAGTCAGAGAAAGACAAATACCATATGATCTCACTTATGTGTGAAATCTAAACAACAAAAAATCCACAAACAAAAAACCCCAAGCTCATAGAAAAAGAGATTGGTAGTTTTAAAATGTGGGGAAAGGTCAAACAGGTGAAGGGAGTCGAAAGATACAACCTTCTCATTATAAAATAAATAAGTCATAAGGATGTAACGTATAGTATGGTGACTACGGTTAATAATATTGCATTGCATACTTAAAAGTTACTAAAGGATTAAGTCTTAAAAGTTCTCATCAAAAGGAAGCCATTTTTGTAACAAAGAAAGGTAACAGACATTAAACAGACTTTTTGTAGTGATTATCTCACAATATATACAAATAATGAATCATACTGTACACCTGAAACGAATGTTATATGTCAATTATACTTCAAAAACAAAACAAAACAAAACAAAAAAACGAAAGAAAAGAAAAATGATAAATTGAACCTCATCAAATTAAAAAACTTTTACTTTGTAAAAAATCCTGTTAAAAGGCTGAAAAAGACAAACTACAGATTGGGGGAAATATTTGCAAACTACGTATTTCAGAAAGGAAGACTAGTATTTAGAATACAGGAAGAACTCCCAAAACTCAACAGCTTAAAAAGAATCCAAGTAGGAAATCAGCTGAAGACAAGAACAGACCTTTCATCAAAGAAGTAATACTGATGGCAAATTAGCACACAAAAACATGTTTAAAATCATTAGCCTCTAGAGAAAGGCAAATTAAAACCACCATGAGATATTTTAAAACATCAGCATGGCTAAAATAAAAAAAAAAGTGACAAGAATACCAAATGCTGGTAAGGATACAGAGAACTGAACACTTATACATTGCGGGTAGGATGTAAAATGGTACAGCCACTCTGGGAACTGGTTTGTTGTTTATAAACGAAAACATGCAGCTACCATACGAACCAGCAACTGCACTCCTGGGTATTTATCCCAGAGAAAAGAAGACTTGTGTTCACACAAAAATTTATACACGATCATTCCAGATGTCCTTCAACCACAAAGTGGTTAAACTGTGATACCCCCATAGCATGGAGTACTACTCAGTAACGAAAAGGAACTACCTTGATCCACAGGACATGAATGAATCTTGAGAGAATTATGCTAAGTGAAAAGAACCAATTCCAAAAGGTTACATATTCTATGAGTCTATTTATATAACCTTCTCGAAATGACAAAACTAGAGATGGAGGGCATATTAGTATGTCAAGAAACAGGAATGCAGGGCAGGGGAAGAGAAAGAGAGGTGATGGTTCTAAAATGGCCACAGGAGGAATCCCTGTGGATATAACTATTCTTCGTGTGGATAGAACTATTCTTCTTCTTTTTTTTAAGATTTTTATTTATTTGAGAGAGAGAGACTGAGAGAGAGAGCATGAGAGGGAAGCGAGAGTCAGAGGGAGAAGCGGACTCCCCGCTGAGTGGAGAGCCCAATGCAGAACTCGATCCTGGGACTCCAGAATCATAACCTGAGCTGAAGGCAGTTGCTTAACCAACCAAGCCACGCAGGCACCCCTGGATAGAACTATCCTGTATCATGACTGGGAGAAGATACTTACCCACGTGACAGAACTCTGAACACACACACAAAATATACATGAGTACAGGGGCACCTGGGTGGCTAGGTCAGTTAAGTGACTGCCTTCGGCTCAGGTCATGATCCCAGGGTCCTGAGATAGAGCCCTGCATCAGGTCTGGCTCCCTGCTCAGTGGGGAGTCTGCTTCTCCCTCTTCCTGCTGTTCCCCCTGCTTGTGCGCACATGTTCTCTCAAATAAAATCTTTAAAAAATACATATACACGAGTACAAGTAAAACTGGAAAATCTGATTAAGACTGGTGGAATGTATCAACGTCAACATCCGGGTTACGAAATACTGTAGTTTTACAAGACACTACCACTGCGAGAAATGGGTGAAGGGTACACAGGATCTCTGTATTATTTTTCACAAGTGCACGTGAACCTATGGTTATCGCGAAATAAAATTTTCACTAAAAAACTATTTTTAATATTTAAAAACATACACATACATATAAGAATAAGCATGGTTTATTAAAACATTCCACCTGGATTCTTCCAGGTAGTAAAACTATAGTCAACGGGAATAAGAGCCAGTAGAAAAAAGGATCATGGTGATGCTACAGTAAAAATAAGCATATAATTAAAAGAAAAAACAAATCATTCAAACAATCCCAAACCAATCACATGAGAATATTATATTTTGAAGCGGTTGCTATGGACTGCAGATAGATGGAATGAAAACCGTATATGGGAGGAATAGGCCTTCCATCTGCTGTAGCAGGAGGAGGAAAAAAAAGAAATGGTGTTTTAGCATTGATAAAATGTAGTGGTACATATTTCATAGTTCGAATAGCCTGAACTTGAAGCTAAATAGTCAAAAGCTTGGTAAACCAGGCAGGTTATAAAGGGCAGAGTCACAGCACTCATACACACGGTCAACCGGTGGTCTGGCGCGCCTGGTCATTTAAAATGGACGCGGAAGACTCCATGGCTACGCCGTGCAGAGGAAATAAGTTCTTTCTTATTCTAGCTACAATTTTCTTTTACTATTTTGAATTGCTGAGCCATTCACCTCTCCAGCTACATACTCCCCTCACTGGCAGTTATTCGTCTTTTTGGCACCACAATGATAGTTAAAGGAAAACTCTTACAGTCAATACTTAATCATCTAGCACGAAATATGGTACTAAAGGCTTTAAACCAGCCTTTCTATCATAGACGTGACGGTGTCTGCACCGTCCAAAATGCAAACCACTATCTACAGTCGGCTTCTGAGCACCTGTGGCTAGTGTGACTGAGGAGTTTTAAATTCTGAGTAAACTTTAAATGTAAAGAGCTACATGTAGCTACTGTACTAGACAGCACTCGTCAAACCTTTAATCAAAGACGACGACTTGAGAATATGCGTCTGTTTTTCCCTTGCTAAATACCCCACTTCACCCTTGTTTCTGTTAGCATTTTTCATCTGAAAGGAAATTAACAGTGTCTTGTATGGTTCTGGAGTGCCAATTGCTTCCGCACTCAACACCCTCAAGTCCTTACGGCAACCCGTGAAGGGCCGCCCCCCTGATGGGATTCCCACTGCTGGGTCATGGTCATGGTCTACAAGGCCTTTAATGACCCGGGCCCTGGCTCCTTCTGGGAGCATCTCAAACCCGCTAGTGCACTTTCATGCAGGAACCTGTGCAGTGTTGATCCCTCTGCCTAGAATGCGCTTCCCCGCTCTTCCCCCATAGATGCAGGACAGTCTCCTTTTCAGTCACACAGCAAGTGCCAAGTCCTCAGAGAGACCCTCCCTAGTCTACTTCAGAGGCTGTACTCCCTCCATCCCTGCTTTCGGCTCTCCCCTCACCCCCATCCCATCATTGTGGTTCTCGTTACATTTACCTGTGGATACTCCCGCACTGCCTATCTCCTTTAATAGGAAGGGCGGTTCCATGAGCACAGGGACTTCACCTGCAGCGCTGCGCTATCCCCAGAGCCTGGAACAGAGCCTGGCACACACTGGGTACTTAATAAAATTGTTGAACAAATGAAAAAATCCCCGATTGCTTTCTCGAAGTCGTCTTCCTTTTGGTTATTCTACCTCTGTAATCTCTAACAACGTTCCTCCACAGGACATTTTCCTCTGTCAATGCTATGTCGTTTCCCTATGCTCTGGAGACCATCCCCACCTTCCTTCCCTGACATTCACCCTATCAATTATATGCCCCTCTACTGCTCTCCCCAACCTAACACCCCCCTCCCCAACCTAGCCACCCCCAATCTTTTTCTGTTGTTGCTGGGGCCTTCCTTAGCATAAACATGTATATAAAGTCCTACTTCAGACTCATACCTACAAAACACACTGGCCCTCCCCAGTTCCTAGGTTCCTCTCTAGTTACTACCTTACTCTTCTTTTCACTTCCACAGCAAAATCCCAAAAAGAACTCCAAGTTCATCATGGTTTCTTGATTCCTCCATGGCAATGCTTCCTGCTGACTACCAAGTCTCACACTTACCTAACTCTCTCTCCACAGAACTTAACCCTCCTAAGAGACACCTGGCCGTTGGGACACCTGGGTGGCTCAGTCGGTTAAGTGTCTGCCTACGGCTCAGGTCATGATTCCAGGGTCCTGGGATCGAGTCCCACATCGGGCTCCTTGCTCAGTGTGGAGCCTGCCTCTCCCTCTGCCTGCTGTTCCCTCTGCTTGTGCTCTCTCTCTCTCTGACAAATAAATAAATAAAATCTTAAAAAAAAAAAAAGAGACACCTGGACATGGCCTCCTCCTCCTTTGGCCTCCATGACACCATTCTCTCTTGGTTTTACTCTGGATTATATAGTGATTCTTTTTTAGGCTCCCTTTTCTCTCTCCTTAAATGATACTATTCCAGAGTTCCTACCTGTTTGTTTTTCCTCATTCTATGAACTCTCCAGGATGCCCACAACCTGTGCTACCATCCATACACTATTAACTCTCAAACCCTTGTTTCCTGCCTGGGCCCCTCTCTGTAGGTCTACATAGCTAACTAAAGAGCTGGCTACATATCCAACCACCCATTGAACATTTCCACTTGGTTGTCCCCAAACACATTTCAAGCTCAAAAAGTTCAAGAATAGCTGCCCCCAAATAAGTCCCTCTTCTTGTAATCCCAGAACCAATTCCTCCCCATTCAACCCAGGGACCTGGGAGAAAACCCAGACTCCTCCTGCCCCCTCTTTTGAAATGCAGAGCCAAGCCTGATTATTCTTCCTCTTCAATCTGTCTCTGATCAATCCTTCTTCTTCTTTAACAGGTACTACACTACTCTGGCCCTCACCAACTCCCATCACACAGAACCCTGCCTTCCTAACTGGTCTCCCTGTTTCCAGGGCTGCTACTAATCAAGTTGTCCCCTGTACACAGAGGGTAGTTTCCTTCTAAAACAAAAACCTGCGCATATTTCCTTCTGATTCTCCATCTACAGTAGGATGAGGACGAATCATCTCTGTGTGGCACACACCTCTCCATGGCCTAACTAGGCCTGTCCTCCCACCTTACACACTCAGTCCCAGTCATACCAAACTAGTGGGACAACCCAGACAACTCAGACTTCAGGCCTTTGTTTACGGTATGCTGTCCACCTGCAATATACTATCCCACTATTTCGCTGTAAGACTCCAGCTTCTCCAAGCATCAGCATGGTTATGGTCTTCCCCCTCCCCCACACCCCCAGGGTGCCTAGCCTATGCTTCCTCTAAATTTCCACTGCCTCTGGTACATACTTCCAAAGATCACACAGTATCCCCATCAGCCACGGTACATGTCTTATCATATCAGAATATAAGCCTTTGGAAATCAAGGGTGATATATTACTTTTATGATTCCCTAAGACTTAGCAAAATGAATGGCATATTTAGAACTGAGAAAACTTGAGTTCTATGCATACTGCATTACTCGCAATTTCTCCTACCCTCTCCAAGGTTTATTATACTGAGATATAATAAATTTTGACTGAGGTATATATTCTTTGTCTTTACCTGAAATGAATCCCATTTTCTTGTCCAAAAAGGCGTAACTTCATAGTGAAAGAAAGCACAAACTTACAAGCAAATAAACCTGGATTCAAAACTAACTTCCATAACAATTAAAATCACAACTTTAATAAACTTTGGTTTCTTATACTGCGAAACTGAAGTAATATTGAAGAGTTGTTTTGAAGATTAAATAAGATCACACCAAATACCAGGCAGACAATTAGTGTCAGCACCTTTCACATTATCTAAGCTCACATCATCTCCTCTATGAAACACTTCTCATTTATCCTTAAAGAATTAGATAAGCTCTTCCTTTCTGCCTTATCACACTCATCTCTAATTCTATTATAGCACTACTGTGTTATTTTATAATTTTGATTTTTAGTTATCTGCATTCCTCTATTAGATTAGAAGCATCTGGTTATGTGGAGTCTTGCCTTGTTCGGTGGAAAGTTATTTGTTACTTGAATATTCTCCATCCAAATTTCCTAGGTTAGAACGTTAAGAAGGTTGAATGAGAAAGGGTACCTATGACCCAACCATAATAAAATTATAACTCAACATTTCTCCATTTAACACCAGCAACATGCCTTTAATACGTGTCAATCTCTGATTTATTGAGGAACACCTGCCCCAATTCAAATACGATGTAAACTGACTACAGAATGAAAGTGCAGTTATTACAAAAGAAAAAAGGTATCAGTAAATGTTTGAAAATTATGTTGTGGAATGTTCAAATTACATGCAAGGTCTTGACAAATGAAAAGTCAGTGGAATAAAAGGAGTTAACTGACAAACCAACAAGGATGAAGACAGCACTTCAAAAGAAATCGCCTTTGATATTCAAAGGAGACAATACTTTTTCCAAGAACATTTACCAAAAAGACCCTTTCTGAATGGGGCTACAAAACAAAAACAAAACCACAATGTTAAGTAGAGATTATTACATCTTATTAAATGCAAGCCTGTTGGAAAAGACACACATAAAAATCAACATATGACCTATTCTTGATTCTAAGGAATAAGTCACCGTTGCACAGTGGCAATTATGTTTTGAGATATACAAAATGTTTACTTTCATAATCCTTCGGGTACATGTTCAAGGTAAAAGTCCCAGGAAAGCTCCTCCCTCCCCCAACTTTTATTTATTTATTTACTTATTGGGTGAATTTTTGAGCTCTATTTAAACAGATCTACTTTCAGTGGTCTTTCTTCAGGATCAATTCCCCTGGTTTGAGCAGGTCCTCCATTATCCTTGGAGCTTGCACCAGGCACCAATAAATGTCTGATCAACTACTGCAAAACTATGACAAGGATTCAACCCAGGTATTTTATGCTGATCTTTTTCCCAAAGTGACCTAGTGGACCGGGAGCCCTCGAGGCCAAGACATATTGAAACCTGAATGTGAAACCTCAGATCCAATCTAGGTATGGGAGGCACTATTTCAGAAATTTCTCTTTTTAAATGAATTCCATAGAGATCCAAAAATTGTCTAAAAGTTTAGGAGTCTATGATCTATGTACAAAACACCGTACTCGCTGCGGTAGGAGCGGGAAGGTGGAGCACAAATGAGCTTAAGACAACTCGCCGATTTTGAATACATTTTGGGAACCACAGTAGAGTGCACATGAATGCACAGCTCAATGAATTCACGGATCCCTCAAATTCTAAGACTGTCCTCATAGTTCTTAAAGAGAAAGGCTTTGCTATACCAGCTTGAGACACGGAGAACTGAGACCACCTTATCTTCAACTGGCTCAGAGCAGTACTTTGCAAACATTACGTTCTTTTCTCTCTCTTATAGTGATTGGAGCATCTGTGCCTCTCGTTCAAAGCTCTGCTCAGTTCGGTTCAAAAAAAAACCCCACCTCAATCAAAGTGAAGAGTCTCACATAGCGAGTGGGCTCCGGAGACCCCGGAAGCTGGCGGAAAGAGCCCGACCCTCCCGCCGGCGGCTGGGCGCGGGCGCCGCCCTCCTCCGCCCCGCACCAGGGACGCGGCCGCTTCCACCTTCCTCCTTGGCCCCCACTCCTAATCCCGCGCCGCCCCTCTGCTCCGGCTCTCCAGGGGCCGGAGAACAGTGATACCTGGAGGTTGGGCGAGGTGGATGTCATGGCGGAGATCGAGGAGGTTCTCTGGGGAAGAACGAGGGCAGAAGAAGCCAACAGCGGCAACGTCGAGTCGCGCCCGGTGCTGCCCGAAACGTGCGCAGGCTGGTGGCTCTCGGACCCCGAGCGCGGCTTCCTTTCTGGAACTTGTTCCAAAAGCGCACGGCGCTCCGAGAACCACCCGACCCTTCTCACAAAACTTCCGCAATCCTAAGCCCCTCCGGCCTCTCACCCCGCCTTTGGCCACAGCACTTCCGCTTTCATCATCAGCACGCGCGCTACCGGGTCTTCAGCCATCCCGGTCTCGCCTCAGCTCCGGGATCTCGCGAGGCCAGTAGTGACACTCCATGAAGCCTTCCCGGACCCTGTGGACGTCAAGCTGGGCGCAGGCGCACTGCGGCTCTGGGCTAGGGGCAGAGAGGACGTATATAGTCAAGATCTGTTCCCTTTTCTTCTTTTTCCAAATGTCTTTTACTTGAGATGAATTATTGGTTCTGCCCTCTCACTCCACGTCATGGAGGGTGCTCTGTAGCTCTATGGCTTTTGAGCGGAAAAAGTCATCCATTTCCAAGACCCACCAGCTGAGGACTTGGGCCCCTTACTGCGCGAAATGCGGGTAATTATAGTACCTACGTCGGGATTGTGAAGAATGCTAAAAGCATGCGATAGCATAGCGTTAGGTGAACAGGAAGGTCTCAGTAGGCTTCAGGGCTTATTACTCAACACTTTACATTCCATCGAACAAGCATTTTTGAATGATTGTCATGGCTCTGTGAGGCCCTGGGCATGTTAATAAAAGATATGTATGGCTGCTGCCCTCGAGGAGCTCACGTTTTTAGTGGGGAAGCAGGCTCCTGAACACAAGTCTCGTGAAACTGGTAGATCAGATATCTTTTAATACCTTTTCTAAGGAAGGTTAATGACTTGAGAGGTTAAGCGCTTTATGTGAGATCACGTGTCAGGCATTCGTCTTAGAACTAAAATAAGACCTTTCCTCAGCCTTTTCTATTGTTTGCGGCCAAAATCCTCTTCTTCCTTTCACAGTTAAGCTTCCCAAAGGAAAGTGAATAGATATTTATTTAATCATGCCTTCATTTTATTTACCACTCGCTCCATAATTCTTTCCAATCATCTGGTGTCTCCTAAGTAATTAAATTACTTCCTGCTCTCTTCTTACTAAGTATTGTCAACTACCAAGTTCTAATAGTATTATACTGATACAAATTTCTTAGTTTTGATAAATATACAAGATAAGATGTTAACAGCGGGGAAAGTCGGGTAAAGAGTATGTGGGAATTCTCTATATGTCTTTGCAACTCTTTTGTAACTATTATTTTATTTTTTAAAGATTTTATTTATTTAAGAGAATGAGAAAGAGAGCCTGAGATGGGGGAGGGTCAGAGGGAGAAGCAGACTCCCCGGTGAGCAGGGAGCCCGATGCAGGACTCCATCCTGGGACTCCAGGATCATGACCTGAGCCGAAGGCAGTTGCTTAACCAACTGAGCCACCCAGGCGCCCCTGTAACTATTATTTTAAAATAAAAGTTTTTTGTTTTTTTTTAAATTCCTGGTCTTTGGGAGCTTACATTCTAGTGGGATAGAAACTTGTTAGATTTTTCATGTTTAAAATGTAAATCGAAAAATGTTACATGTGCGATGATTTATAAAGTACTTTCGCATACATTATCTTATTTCCTAATTCTGTGAAGTCGATCTTAACTATCCCAAAAGAGGAAAACTAAACGTGAGCGACATAGATGTTCCTCAATCCA
>CM052889.1:11124340-11199317 GCA_028534135.1 Potos flavus | reverse complement strand
TTATCACTTTTTTTGGCATGAAAATTTAAGTTTCAACACAGTTACAGTTATCATTCTTTTTCTTTTTCTTTTTTTGTTATGTTTAGAACAATCTTACCCACTACTAGATTTTTTAAAACAATGACAATATACCTGTATCTTTGTACAGTACTTTCAACATTTTATTGTTGCATTCAGTCTTTGACCTTTCTGGAATTTATTTTGGTGTAACAACTGAGGTCAGGATCTAGCTTTGTTGTTTTACTTTTATTTATTCCAAATTGGTAATCCATGGGCCCAATATTATTTATTTAGCAGCCATTTTTTCCTCTACTCATCCGAAAGTCTACCTTTAGCATCTAACAATTTCTCACAAGGATTTGTCTGAAATCTTCATTATGGGTTGTTGTTTTTTTAAGATTTATTTATTTATTTGAGAGAGAGAGCATGTGCCAGGAAGAAGGGTAGAGGGAGATGGAGACAAAATCCCAAGCAGACTCCGCACCCAGCAGGCAGCTAGATGCAGGGCTCATTCCCACCACACGGAGATCATGACCTGAACGGAAATTAAGAGTTGGATGTTCAACCAACTGAGCCACCCAGGCATCCCATGAAATCTTGATTATGTTTTAATGATTCCTTTTCACTATCTTTCTTTTGCCAGGAAAACTGTTTTTGTTACAGTAGTTTTGTAATACACTTTAGTATTTTGTGGAACTGCCCGATTCATTCTAAGCAGAATGGAAAACTAAGGGTTCAGGCTCTGATGTTGGAATGCTTGGTTCAAATCTTGGCTTGAATGCATATCAGATAATTACTTATCCTCTCTAGGATGCTGTTTTTGCTTCTGTAAAATGAGGATGATAATGCTACCTGTCCAGTGGGGCTGTGTGAAAATTAAATGAGCCTAGCATATAGTAGAATTGGGCTTGGAATATGGTTAACACCCACTAAATGTTAGCTATCCATAATTTTTAGGATAGTTAAGATTTTCTTATATTTATTCATCCATGTCAACTTTGGTATCACTTTGTCAAGTTCCACCTAAAAAGCTTATTTATTTTGGAATTGAAGTGATAGATTAATTAGGGCAGGTGAACATCTGTATGATACTGAATATCCCTCAGATTTCAAAAACATATCTTTATTCAAGTCTTCTTGTATGTTTCTCAGTAGAGTTTCATTGTGTTTTTTTTTTTTATATATAGTATTTCTTCTAGGCTTATTTCTAGGTATTGTATTGTGTCACTATTGCTATCATAAATAGTATAATTTCTTCTCTTTATATTTTCTCGCTGATTGTCGTTTGTATGCAGGAAGCCATGAATATATGTAGGTTAGTTTGGCACATACAGTGTTTCTAATAGATTAATAACATATCCTCTTGGGGGTTCTAGATAAACAATGAAAACATCTGCAGACAGTGATACCTTTGCCTCTTTTCTGTATAACGTTCAAAGTGTCAAGAGCGTTCGTCCCAGTTTTCTTCCTTATTTAAAGGAAATTCTTTAGTGTCATAAATAATTATTTTAAATGCTATTATATACATTTCTTATTGCTGCATAACAAGTTACCACAAACTCGGCAGCTTAAAACAACACACTCTTAGCATCTCCCAGTTTCTGTGGGTCGGAGGTCCGGCCTGGCCCTGCTGGATTTTCTGCTCAGGGTCTCACAAGGCTGAAATTAAGATGCAGGCTGGGTTGTTTGTTCTGCAGACTCAACTAGGGCAGGATCTGCTTCTAAGCTCTCTGAGGTTGTTGGCAGAATTCATTTCCTTATGTCTTTAGAATTCACGATAGCTGGCTTCATCAAAACCAGGAATACACATGTGTGTGCACACACAATCCGTGTTGCTTCAAGTCTCTGACCTCAGAGAAGGCTCAGACCCTCTTTTGATAGTACTTACCTGATTAGGTCATACCCACCCAGGATAATCTCCCTTTTGATTAACTACAAGTCAGCCAATTAGGAACCTTCATTACATCTGTAAAATCCCTTCACTTTTGCCATATTCTATTGGTTTGAATGAAGTCACAGGTCTCTCTGCACTTAGGGAGAGGATTATTCAAGGGCACGACTCATTGGGGGTCCTTTGGAGTATGTCTACCACAGTAATACTTTACAAGACATCTCTATAAAGGAGATAGGAGAAATTAATAGTCTGTTCTTAATATCAGAGAAATGTGTAAGATTTCATATTACAAATACTACATTCACAGGCAACTATACAATTTTTGTTGGTAGTCTCTCTCTCTCTCTCTCTCTATATATATATATAAATATAAATAAATATATGATTTCATATATATACATGTATATATATATGAATGATTTCTTTTACACCATTATGGTAATTATTACATTCATTAGGGTAACAAAAATAGATAATAAAAAGTGGAGTGCCAAAAATAGATGCTTATAGGGCACTTGGGTGGCTCAGTGGGTTAAGCCTCTGCCTACCGCTCAGGTCATGATCTCAGGGTCCTGGGATCGAGCCCCGCATAGGGCTCTCTGCTCAGCAGGGAGCCTGCTTCCCCCTCTCCTTCTGCCTGCCTGTCTGCCTACTTGTGATCTCTTTCTCTGTCAAACAAATAAATAAAATCTTAAAAAAACAAAACAAAAATAGATTCTTATAAAGAAAATCTTCATGATCACTGCCTTGGAAAATTGCATGGAACAGAAGCATTTGGTTTAGAAAAAAGAACCACTTCTCTGTACCTTTGAAATATGCTGACCAATACATATTCTAGCAACAAAATTGACTTGGACCTAGAAGTTCTTATTGTTCACTGAGAGCTCCTTCTCCAGAATCCTATCCTGTTGTCTTTTGAATAGGCAAAATTTCCCAAAGATGCTACCACTGAATCAACATGGAGATCTGGGGGGAGAGTGTTGGGTGGAATCGTTTTTAGTCCAAAAATCAGCCTCCATTTACTTCTCATGGATTAGTTCCAGAAGAAGGATTTAGAGGAGAATTTAGGTTCAATCTCAGAACAGCCCCCAGCACCAGATAGCAACAATGCCATCATCAAGCTAATGACTGTCTAGATTAGCAAAGAAGATTTGCATTTTGTTATCTAAACGAACATTTTCCCTGGAATTATAGTCTAAATCAGTCGTTCATTGTCCCATGTGATTGCTAAATTAAGTCAACTCAAAAACAAGATTAAGCAAAAATAAAATGAATACACCATAAGAGTAGCAATTACGTGTTGTACCAGAGAGGGCTTGAACGTGATGTCTGTTTAGTAATGCTTTTTTTTTCTCTTCTGAAATAGTGTAATGCTCCCTTTACTCTTTTAGAAGCTCATTAGTATCAACTTGAAGCAAATCTCTCCAGACCTTAAGCTTTACTTCCATCTTCATTTTCTTCCTTTTTAGACTTACATCTGCAAACATTTTCAAAAAGATATCATTGTGTCAGGAAAAAAAGTTGGCCGTGGTTTTGTGTAGAACACATAGAGAAGCCTCATGATTTAATTACGAGCTACACATTTAGTAAATGGCAGTAAGGTACATTTTTGAGTAACAAACGAAGATAATACTCTGGGTAGAGGAGAGTGTGGGGGGCAGGACTGGACCTCTAAGTAAAAGGTCAACCTGACCACCTTGAGATTGACAATCAATTGGCAACTTTCTTCTTTGCTGATTCATCAGTTTCCCTGTTCAGGATTTAAAAACAAATTTGAAACTGATAAATGCCAGTGGCAAGAGGACCAGCCCCAAATTGCCAAGCCTAAGAAATGTTTTATTGGAAGCTGTTGTTTCTTTTTTTTTTTTTTAAGATTTTATTTATTTATTTGACAGAGAGAGAGAGAGATCACAAGTAGGCAGAGAGGCAGGCAGAGAGAGAGGGAGAAGCAGGCTCCCCACCGAGCAGAGAGCCCGATGCGGGGCTCGATCCCAGGACCCTGAGATCATGACCTGAGCCGGAAGGCAGAGGCTTAACCCACTGAGCCACCCAGGCGCCCCGGAAGCTGCTGTTTCAACGCACCTTAAGGTCAATACTTTAAAAACCAGGTAAGACATTTAATCTCCCATTCTTACTCTGTAACTGTGTTGAACTTTGGGATCCAAGTGTGTGACATGGATTTCTTATTTATATATGTAAATAGAAGGAAACCCAGAGACTCTTAAGAAGAGACAATTGAATTAGTAACATGCCTATGTTTGAACCAACACTATTTTTCTTAAAAATTTTTTTAATTTGTGTCTAGTCGACACACAATGTTACATTGGTTTCAGGTGTGTGTGATAGCGATTCGACATCTCTGTACCTTATGCTGTACTCATCACAGGGTCCCTGTCGCCTGTCATCACACAGTTACAGCATCATTGACTATGTTCCCTATGCCTTGAACCAACAATATTTTGTAATCACTCAACCAACTGGTGCTGATTGAACTTCAGTTAGGTATGCAGCACCCCAATCTGATATTGAAGTGAATCTACATGAGAAGTCAAACTTAGCCCCTTCTCCCAAGGACTGCTAGCGTGGAAAAATAAAGCAGCTGCAAACAGAAAGCAGTCTTCATAGGCCAAAATGCATGATAAATATACCAATGTGTCTAATGAGTTGAAAACAAGTAGGGAGAAACGTGGGCTGCAGTGATCATAGAAACAGTTGGGCTTGAATTGTGCGTAGAGAGCAAATTTAGATACAATGAAGGAATTTACATTTATTCATATAAAGACACTCTGTGCTCCTGAGGAGAGTTGTCCTTTCATATTATTCAAATTATAATTACCAAATGGGAGTCTTGAAAGCTTAAGTGTTTATTCGTAATCTTGGCCAAAGTCCACCCTAGAAGAGTAAGGATAGGTTAAAAACCACAGCCAATTCAATTATTTAATTTCACTGTATTAAAGCTCAAGGTTGCCAAATGATCTCATTACCAAATTATATCCTAAGGTCATGCTGGGAAAATTAGCAATTCTATGCCAGACGAACTACTCCCGAGGGCAATTCCTGGCCAGTGATATTGTGAAGTTGCAAAATGGCTGTTTTTCATTGGAAAATTCCATCCTCCACCCCCGGTGCTCGAGGAGAGTTCCTCGACTTACCTAACCTCGCTCAATAGAGTGCTGGGCCAGACAGTTAAGTAAAAGACACTCAGGTACGGGAGAATGACAACTGGTAGCAGTCTGAAGAGCAATTTTGTAATAGACTTTGTAAGGAGGGAACTTGGGTCTATAAAAATCACAGGAGAAGGCAGCAAATTGCAGCGTTAATGACAGGTGCTTTCCATATGTTGTTATCATCAGGTCTTCACAGGTTGTTAAAATACTAGAGTAAGACATGTCATGCCTGGGGAGGTGATAAATAAAGTGTGAAAAGACGGAAATGTTCAGCTTTGATGGTTCATGTTTTTGGGCCTGTTTTTGAAATGGTGGAACTTTGTAGAAGCGAAAGGCTCAAGTTCTTTCTTAAAAGAGAAAGTATACTACCCCTATCGAGGCAAGGAATACCCCCCAAGAAAGTGGTTTTATCGTGCCAGTGAGAAATTCCAGAAAAGGGATATTATAAGAGCTTCCAAGGGGCAGATTTAGGTCAGGGGAAATATGTACCTTGGAGAGAGATGGAGACATTAACTTATTTAGAAGTCGACTCTCTTCAAAGACCCCAGAGTGTAAAGTATGTAATTGATCCAAGAGGACAATATGTCAATCAACAAATCTAAATCGAGTTGACTATTATGTGAAAGGCATCTAACCCTCCAAGCTCCTTCTAAGTTTCTCGAATGAATAAGGCCAGCATTGTGCATTGATTGTCTAACTAATGGGTATTACAAGACAAATATATTTTAGAAGTGCCAACAGTGATGTTGTAATTTTATAGTGTGGTGGAAAGAGCTCTCTCTGGGCTTGGAGTCCTGATGTCCGGGTGTTAATCTTGACTCTCCCAGTCAACAGCTTTGAGGCCTTTCTTAGAGAGTTAAAAGAGGGGTTTTGCTGCAATGTGGTGTGATTTAATCAGAAGATCCTCGTTCTCTTCTCGGCTGTGCCACCTCTTTGCCTTTAGACCTTAGCTAGGTCGTTAGCTCCTCTTGTCTGTAGTTCGCTCGTTTGCAAAGAGGTTGAGCTAGATCATCTCTAAAATCCCCTGCTGCTTTAAACCGATCCCTCAAAGCACAGCATAATTACATTACTTGACATTACTGTGGATGCTTAGATTTGCATCTTGGCTCACAGGCCGGATTGTTGAGGCTCTGTGGTAGACCAGAAACTGTTAGAGATTCTGAAGTGAGACCCAAGGTCAGGCACTTAGTGGCTCTGAAACCTAGTTCTCTTATCTTAAAACTGGACTAGTAATTCCTCCTTACAGGGTTCTTGCAAAGATGGGAGATAATGACCTATGATATCTGGCCCGTAGTGGCCATTCAATAAATGGTGGTGCTATTAATTTTTCCCTCTATGAATGACTTGATGCCAAGGTGTCGCATTATTCCTGTGGGAAAATAGAATGGACCGTCTCACAATCCGCGGTTTCTAGGGCATTACTGGGGCTGACACGGTATAATGCTATCTGTAATTTAGATGGTGATCGGGGTTAGAAAAACCTACTAATGGACTCCGCTAGGAGTCCATTACTTTGCAAAGGTATTGGATGTTACCTTTGTAATGTCTTTCACTCAGATCTTACTGTTAATTCTGACACTTAATGCCCATGGTTTCCACAGTGAGGGCGGCCCGGCAGGCCCCGAGTTCATGTGCAGGCTGTAATATGGACCAGATGAAGCTCCTCAGTTTGGCATTTTTCTTCCGTTATTTTCAGGCTCCTCTTTCCAGCACCATCCCTGGCACCCGGGGTCCCCACTACTCTGTGCTTCTGCATCTTGGCCACATCCAGATGCTGTTGGATATTTCCTCTTTCTCTCCGGCAAACAGAGCAACACACAGGTTTCTGCCAACCTTGGCTGCTTCCCTTCATCTCATTTGCACCAACAGTGGCCGTTATAAGGTGCAAACTTAGAAACCCTTTTGGCTGGGTACAATCATGTTTGATTCTGGAACCTACTTCAGATTAATTAACTTACCCTGTATTTGAGCACCTGTCACGCACTGTTTTTGAACTTCTTACTGGCGCTCCCAAATGAGCACTGATGGTAGTGTTTCCAGCTTTGACGGTTGCCCTGGCAACTCCCTGTAGAAGGCCCCGCCCTGTTTTCAGAAGGCTTACAGTCCCATCGCACAGGGAGACACGAGCCTCAGACAGTCCCAAGAGATAAGCTCGAGCTGTATGTTATAAGCAGCAGATGCTGCCGGGGGTGGGGGGGAGAGGAGATGGCTGTGGGCTGGACCAAGCTGGTTAGGAAAGGGAACAAACCTGGAGCTGGCTCCTGGTGGTGAGAGAGGAGAGGCCTGGTCAGCTGTGGGGCAGGATGGGCCGAACATGCGGTTTGTGCAGAATCTTCCCCAGAGAGGTCTCACGGGCTGGTCTCACTTCCCAATCAGCTGATAAGCTCATCTTTGCTGTGCATATTCTTTTTAGCCTA
The DNA here is from genome assembly GCA_028534135.1 of Potos flavus. Classification (NCBI taxonomy): domain Eukaryota; kingdom Metazoa; phylum Chordata; class Mammalia; order Carnivora; family Procyonidae; genus Potos; species Potos flavus. The sequence goes on along the minus strand of CM052889.1, from coordinate 11,191,839 downwards.
ACACGGCAGAGAAAAGTGGGGGGCATGCACTGCGTGTGTGAGCTTGGCTAGACCACATGTCTAATTCCAACTTTTTCAACAGGTACAGCCGGCCTCGAGGCTAATGTGACAATTAAGATGGAACCCATTCTACGGGGAGAGAGCAGGCCCTTGACTGACGTGAGATGTCTCTTCTTCCTCTGCCCCACAAAAGTATTTCTGTGACAGGTGAAATTGGGTCATATTTATCTCTATAGTTTATTCATTTTATATTAGAATTTATTCACAAAGTAATGAACACGTTTAGGTGAATAAGGCCAAATGTGGTAGATCTGTACATTTCCTAGCTCTTTGTTATTTCTGGAATATTTCTGTGATGGATTGAAAAAGATGAAAAAATAGTTTTAAGGCAATCTTGTCAAGCGTATAAGCACAAAAAGCAGAAGACTGTGTCTGGGGTTTTTGGTGACCCAGCTGCCAAATAGCCTTTTCTTGTTTAGGGGGCCCCTGACGTTTGAGTCTTCTAGGGCCGCTGTAAGAAAGGACCACCAACGTGGTGGCTTCAAGCAACAGATATTTATTCTCTCACCGTCCTGGGGGCTGGAAGTCCAAATCCAAGTGTCGGCAGAGCCTTGCTCCCCCTGAGGGCTCACCTCGCCTTCTGGTGGGGCCTGTGATCCTCAGTGTTCCCTGGTTTGTAGACAAATCACTCTAACCTCTGCTCGGATGTCACATCGGCTTCTCCTGGTGTCTGAGCCTCTGAGCCCAGATTTCTCTTTTCTTGCAAGGACACCGGCCATCTTGGATACAGGGCTCACCGTATCCCGCGCGAGCTCATCTCGATTTGATGACTTCTGCCTCGCCGTGTGGAGGCCGGGGTAGACAGTGTGGCGGGGGCAGCCTCCCCACTGTGTAGGGCGTGAACTCACCACCTCAGCTTGGGTGCTCTTGTCTGAGCTCTTGAGTCCCGTGCAAGGGGCCCAAAGCCATAGGGGCAGTGAGCTCGGATTCCACAACCCAGCCGTGAACGGGTGGCCCCATGCGCCACCGTGACCGGGGGCAGCTGCTCACGGGCAGGTGAGTGGGGAGATTTCTGGTCTCCCTCGGTTCCTGCTTAATTCCTGAACTTGATTTCTCTGGCCTTCCCTTCAGTTCTACCATCGTCCCAATCTCCTCTCAACACAGTCCCTCTCCTTTGTTTAAGTCAGGCAAAGTCAGCTTCTCTTCTTTGCAGGCAAGGACTCGGAGTAGCGGCAATATCAACAAGCTAATTTATTATCCAAACGTTACCAGAAGGTCCCAAGGAGAAGCAGAACCCAGAGACAATTAGCTTCAAAAGAGTAACCGCCATTAAGAACATTAGTTATGACAGGACATAAAATATTAATCGACTACCAGGTCACCTTTCGTTGTGAATATTTTATACAAATGGCAAAGGATAGAGCTCCTTTATAAATAAAGTAGTTACATCAGGAAATTTTGGAATCTTCCCTCAATGTCTAGAAATTTGAAAAATAAAATTAAAATTATTTTAAAAGTTGTAATTCAAAAGGGTTTAGGAAAAAATCTAAAAGAGAAAGAGTTGAAATATTGCTCCTTTTAATTATTGTTGGGGCGTCAGAACAGTTCCCTAATATCAGATCTGTCTGCGAATTTTAAAGAAATTCTTCGACTTAATATTAGTGAATAAATTTTCTTAGTTCCATCAATCTGTTAATTAATAATTTGGAGTTGGTTAAAAAGAATTTATATTTCAAACAATACACGTGGTATGGGGTCCCTCTCGTGGCTACTTTGGAAACTACAGTTCTCTACCTAAGGCCCCTGACAGGATTTAAAGGAAGCAGTTTCCCTTTTCTTGTACCCTCTCCTTGAAAATCAGCAGGCGTAGTAGCCTCAGGGCAAGAACAAGACCGGGCACTGTTTAGGAAACAAGCTCTTGGGCAAATCTTGGCCACAGCTCCCTGGGTTGAAATGAAAAATGCCTCTCTATAGAATAATGTTTTCCAATCAAAGAGTAATTCAAGGCACAAATGTGAGCCCCACACATAATTTTACATTTCCTAATGGCCACATTAAAAAAATTAAAATGAAACAAGAAAATTAATTTTAATTATGTATTTTTATTTAGCCTAATATATACAAAGTATTATCGCTTCAGCATGTTATCAATATAAAAAATTAATGAGATTTTTTTTACGCTCTTCTTATACTAGGCCTTTGAAATCTGGGGTGTACTTTGCACTTGAAGCACATCCCAGTTTGGACTAGGCACATTTCCGATGTTCAGTAGCCCCACGGGGCTAGTGGTTAATTAGCACAGGGCTCGAGAAACTCCAAAAGCAAGAACAGGAACACGAGGGATATGGCATTAGCGGTTTCATAATTTACCATCCACCGCTTAGGGCATCATGTCACAGTCTGCCCAAAATCTGTTTAGAAAAAGACCATCAAGTACAGATAAATTGACTTGCAAGAGCCTAGCGCCTAGAAGTTCATGTTCCTTTCCCGTGTATCATTGCCAGTGGAGGCTATGTTGTAGAAGGTGCTGGAAAGTAGTTTGAGGTTATGCACTCAGAGCTTTCAACCATTTAGACCCTCTGTGCCAACAGCAATTGCACTTGTGAGAGTGGGGTTTGGGGGCCGAGCTCCTGGCAGATGGTAGGTAACGGCTCTTTGAGCCTCCTCCAGCAGCTCTTGGGATGGCTGTAATCTTCAGCTGAAGAGCTCTACCCAAGCCCGTGTCCGGGCCCAGGAACCCAGACAACCTGGAGACTGCTGGTCACATGCTTCGCTTGCTTTCCCTCCCCTTTCCGTGGGCTCTGAGGCTGGGTGGGCTAGTTAAACATAAGATACATATGTAAAATTAAACTAATGCATCAATGTATGTAATTTAATTAAAATAAGTCTATAATTAAACCGATTAAATTTACTATTGATCATGACGGGCTTTGTCCTCAAGGGCATTTTTGCTGGGTCTAATTAGAAGGAGCCATGGGTTATGGTGGAAGGGCGTGGCTTTTCTAACAGAGTTGGCCTCCGAATGGGAATCTACCCCAGGGAGGTAATCAAAGATGCAGACCAAGAGATCCATGGGTCACACTGTTCAACATGGCCTTATTTTATGAGGCAAAAACAGAAGCAGCTTAAACATTCAACATTAGGTGACTGCTTAGCTGTATCCCCATATGATAGATATTACGCAGCTTTCCAAGTAAGGCTTCGATGAATGTTCTTCCTCTTTACTTTTGGTTTTTGGTTTTGTCAGCGATAGCCAAGAGTTCTGAATGGTTGGTTATGGAAAGCATCAGCCCTCCCCTTGCTTTCATCTTTCCTCTTCCTAGAGGACCCCTCTTTCACCTCTTCTGAACTGGCCATTTTAAAGACTTACTTATTTGAGAGAGAGAGAGAGAGAGAGGCATGGAGGGGCAGAGGGAGAGGGAGAGAGAAACTGTAGCAGACTCCGTGCTCGGCGTGGAGCCTGACACCAGCTCCATCTCAGGACCCTGAGATCACGACCTGAGCTGAAACCATGAGTCTGGGGTTGAATGGACTGGGCCACCCAGGCGCCCCTGAGCTAGTCATTTCACAATTTCCTTCTAGTTCTCCAAAGAGCGGGCATGTATTTCTACTTCTGCTTTTTTCAGCTTTAGTTATTATCTTTCGGCTTTTCACTCTGGAAGGGGAGGATTCAGCCCTTTCCTTTCCTGTCCCCACCACCCATGCTCCCCTTTCCCGTTTCCTAGCCCGTCTTCCTCTCTGAGCTTCCGCCCCTCCTCCAGCTGGGTTGCTGCTCTCAGTTGACCCCACGCGCTGCTCTGTCTTATCTCTTGCCCCACATGAGATTATAACCATTCACTGGGTTCATCGCTGCACTGGGAATCTCGGAGGATAAGGTCCATGCCTTTCCGCTCTAGGTCTCAGGTGTTTAAGACATCCCAGACAAGTTCGAGGAATACATAAATTAAACAAGGCACGTGGCAGTCTGTGGGCTGTTGCAAGAAGGGTATGAAACGCCAGTGGCGATGAAAAACTCCCCACAAGGAATTCATTAGGCAAGGGACTTCCATTTCTCCATACCTGTTACTGTATCTTAACCAGCATCCCTCCCCCCCATCCCCCGACCAACCTCCCCTGACTTTGCTTCCACTTGGAGGTTCCTCATATTTCCCCATCTTTATATTGGTCAACTTTGTCTGCAAGTTTGTCTACAATTAGGAAAGCTAAAAGTAAATCATTAAGGTCATTTAAATTGAGTGTTCTCATTGAACTATCCCAAGTGGAACTGTGTTTTCTTCTGAAAAAAGAGAAACGATTAGGACGGTTTTCAGTTAGGATTGTTTAAAGATTCAGGACAATGCCAGAAGATGGAGATGGGGCTTTTTTTTTTTTTTTTTTTCCTAGAAATGTGTCCCAAGTAGAATCTGTTTGTGACCAGCAGCATCAGTTGTGTTCCAGGAAAAGCCACCCATTTGCTTTCACTATAAATTAACTCTACTTGTGTTGGATGTTCGACCCTAATTTTGTTGGTGATTAGATTTGATGCACTCTTGCCTTCCAGAGGAGCATGTAGGTGTTTGTGGAGGTTTGTGAGTTGTAAGTGTGTGAGCAGAGGATCTACCAGATTCTGCTGAATACCTAGCATAAGACAGGCACCATGCTGGACCGTGGGATAGATGCAGTCAAAAAACAGGGATCTTACAGTCCAGTTGATGAGATAATCACAATGATAAATTAGTAAAATAGATGATCATAGACAATTACAGGTACAATAAATGCTATGAGGAGGATGTGGGGAGTAGATGGGAGAGGGGAGTCACAGAAGGTGTCCCTTGAGAGAACTGGATGTAATTCAGCTTCCACTGGTGAAGATTGTAGGGATGTGGTGTAGTGGTTAAAAGTCAAATTCCAAGTGCTTAAAGGAATGGAGATAGAGCAGCTAGGACAAGGAAACGTTTAAAGATACAAGGCAAATTGTGCATTAATGTGATGAACTTTCAAAAATTGGACCTAAAAATGTAAGTCTCTGGATAATTGAATTTAATTCTAATAAAGAGAAAAGAAAATAGTCTGGCTACTTATAGTCAACTCAGCTGCGGTACGTCCCGTCGTTCGGAGGGGGGCATTACTGATTTAAAACTTTGCCACTCCCAGAACAAACTCAGTTACATTCAACCTTCCCATTCGGGGCGCTCTTCCCTTCCCCAGGGTAGGTATTAGGATGTGATGAGTTTGTATCCCAGCCCCCTGGAAGGGGGTGGCCGAGGCCCGCCCACACGCCCTCCGACGTCCACACACACACTCCTGGAACGTCAGTTTCCCCGGAGGGCCGCCCCACCTGGTAACCCCAGGGAGAACCCCTCCACGCCGCCAGCCGTCCTGTCTCTGGCAGGATTTGAGGCCCAGGCCTTGCCCGTTCTCGGATTCTGAAACTTCAACGAGGCCTCGATCGTGTGCTTCCGCTGCTCCTTCCACCCCCGACTGGACTTGCCAAGGGATAGGCGTATTGTATGGCTCCCTCACGGAAAGTGACCTTCCTTTTCACACCTTCCTCCTCCTTCTTCCCCAAAGAGAGCGTCTTGTATTTTACTGGAGTGGGCCTGGGGCCTGGGGAGCCCAGCTCTATTATTCCTCCTTTCTCATCTTTTCTGCTTCGCTCCTTTCAACCCTGTGGTTCTTTAATTCTGGCCAAGCCAAGGCTAGGGCACAGGCTTGAGAGGTGAATGAGAGACGCGGGTGGAGGGTGCGAGCCACCTGCAATCCTAACTCGTGAGCGCCCCCTCTGTTCACAAGAGAACAGGGATTTCAAAGTGGCCCGACCTGGGCGGGCGGGGGTGATGGGGTTGTGGGGAGAGCGAGAGCTAATGGGACAGAGCAGGGAGCTTGGGAGGAAACAGAGTCAGAGGTCTGCACCAGGAACCAGTAACGGTGGGTACTGGCATTCAGGGAAACTGAGTCAAGATCAGTGATGTGCTAGCAGATGTGGAGAAATTCCAAGTAAACAGAACTTAACCTGTATTCTGCTTTATGCATTGGTTCTAAAATTTTTATTTATTTATTTATTTATTTTTTATTGTTTCAATTTAAGTGTTGTGGTTGAAACAAGATTGCTCACTTTATTTCTTGGGCAGGAACGCTTGCTTTCTTTTATCCTTGAGTAAACGCCGAGACGTTTGAAAGCGCAATAAATTAAAAGCATGTGGTAGCTTATAAAAATATGACTTGCCCTTCCCAAGCCCAGTATGTCTGAGCGGGTCAAACTGAGTGTCTCCTTAAAATGTGCTGTCTGAGTGGGGCAGCGGTGATGTCACTCGTTGGCCATGAACCCAGGAGGGCCATCATTGAGGCTGACAGGACGTTAGAAGAAACGAGTCCCCAGAGAAACCCAGTGCTCTGCCTCTCCTTCCTTGAGATGTAAATACGTCTCTGGAAATGCCTGCGTATATGCATGACTTCTTATCACCACATCAATCTGTGTCCCTGAGGTAGAATGAATGTCATGGCAGATCAGTGTGGTCAGCATTTATTCCTCAAAGGTGCAGTTCAGGAGCCCCACTCCTGGGGTGACCAGGCTAGAAAATAGGATCCTTTTAAAAACTCCCCCGCGTGGCGCCTGGGTGGCTCAGTGGGTTAAAGCCTCTGCCTTCGGCTCAGGTCATGATCTCAGGGTCCTGGGATCCAGCTTCGCATCGGGCTCTCTGCTCAGGGGGGAGCCTGCTTCCCCCTCTCCCTGCCTGCCTCTCTGCCTACTTATGATCTCTCTCTCTGTCAAATAAATAAATAAAATCTTTAAAAAAATAAAGATGAAAACTGTCCCCCGAATTCCCTCCTTGCCCTTCCTCAATGTGAGTCCATTGTGTTGAGCCCAGATTCAGTGAGAACCACAGGGCTTGCCCCATGCCCTCATGAAACGTTCTTTTCAAATGCGTAACAGAGATACACTCATTCGTACCGCATCCAGTCTGTGGTTTTCTTGCAGGGGCCTGTTGGGGCGATCCTCTACTGGAACAAATCCCATGGGAGCCATGCCCAGATCCTGGGCAGAGAACCTGCTCGCTCACATCTGCATCCAGGGGCCAGCTGTCTTGTCTTACGAGGAAAGGAGCATGTTCTCCTAGACGGTTTATGATAACAGTGGGGAGAGGGGTGCGTTGGATGGAGGCGAGAGGCGGCATGGGAATTCAGTTTGCCCCACTGCTGCTGACGTTAATTTTAACCCCTTGATTAGGCCTCTTGTTTTAATATGATGTCTTTTTAGAGCAGTGTTAGTTTCATAGCAAAGTTGAGAGGAAGGTGCAGAGATTTTCCACATATCCCTTGCCCCCCCACACACACACTCATTGTCCTCCGTCGTCAGCATCCCTCGCCGGAGTGGTACCTTTGTTACGACTGGCGAATCTACATGGACACATCATAATCACCCAAAGTCCAAAGTCTGCAGTTGTCCATTCTATGGGTTTAGATAAATGTACAATGACATGTATCGATCATTAGGGTATCATACAGAGTATTTTCACTGGCCTAAGTATCTTCTATGCTTTGCTTCTTCATCCCTCCCCTCACCCACCCTCTGGCATCCCTACAATTTTGCTTTTTCCAGATTTTGCTTTTTTTATGGTTGGAATCGTGGTATGTGGCCTTTCTGAATTGGTTTTTTTCACTCAGTAATCTGCACTTATGTGTCTCCCATGCCTTCTCATGGCTGGAGAGCTTTCTTTTCAACGCTGGACAGCATTCCATTATCAGATGGATCACAACTTATTTATCCATTCACTTACCAAAGACATCTTGGTTGCTTCGAAGTTTGGGCATTTATGAGTAAAGGTACTATAAACATCTGTGGGCAGATTTTTGTGTGAACCTATGTTTTCACCTCTTTTAGGTAAATATCAAGCAGTGTGATTGCTGGATTGTACGACAAGCATATGTTTAGTTTTGTCAGAAAAGTCTCTGTAGTTTTCTTGTAATGTCTTTATCTGATTTGGGTATTAGGGTAATGATGGCCTCATGGAACGAGTCAGAAACTATTCCTTCTGCTTCTATCTTCTAGAAGAGATCGTAGAAAATTGGTATAATTCTTTTTTCCTCAAGATATTTGGTAGAATTAATCAGTGAACCTATTTGGTGCATTCTGTTTTGGAAGGTTATTCATTATTGATTCAATCTCTTTATTAGAAATCAACAGACTCAGTCTATTTCTTCTTGTGTGTGTTTTGGCAGATTACATCTTTCGAGGAATGGGTCTGTTTCATCTAGGTTATCAGATTTATGGGTAGCGTCTCTTGGCCTCAGTAAACCCATCTGTAAAACAGGGAGGCTAATTGCTACTTGCTTTCTTCATGAAGGAGCAGGATTGTGGATTAATAGCATGACCTTCTGACAACAGAGGCGCCGGATACATAAAGGCTTTATTCTCATTAGTAGTAACGATCTCGTTGTGTTTTCTCTTCTTCCATTGACTTAACATGAAGACTAAAATTTGTTTCTCTCTTGCCTCAAAGAGTCATGAGGCTTAATAGGGCTTATGGGTGCTATCTTGTCCCCACTTGAAAGGTGCTATGCAAATGGTAAATTGAAAATACTAGCCAGCAGCAAGGTCAGATTCTAGGCTTCCTGGCCCACTGCCTGGCTGAGCCAATTGAGGCCGTTTTTAATCTCTTTGGCTCTCAGTTCCCTCAACTGTAAAAGAAAGAAAATAGGATTTTGTCTATGTGAAGGCAGTGACTGGTCCAGGCCATTTCTTTTTTCCTTTTTATCTATATTCAATTAATTCAATTACTGATACACATACTCAAAATCACATTATACAGACAATACATTCATTTAGAAATATCACATTTCCCCAAATTCACATTTCTGAAGCAATTTTATTCTAATTCTTTCGTAAATCCCTACATCAATGTCTTCTTTACCACCAGAGCCACTTCCTGAGTCAGACTTTTCTAGAGCACACGATGGCTTTCATCTGGATTGTCTGAAATGCTGATTCTGTCTGACTGCACTTTGAAACTGCAGCTGGCCGCCAAGCCTCACGGGCTTTTCCATCTGTTTTATAGGCATCGTAGCTGCGACCTCTGCTATGTAACCACATATCCTACAGGTTACGTTTGAACTTTGATTTCCATTTTTATCAAAATAAGACGTATGCATAGTTTAAAAAGTCAGTGTTTCAGCAGGCACACCACAGGAAGTCCTTACAACCCAGAAGCAGCTACTCTCAATTCCTTTGCCTCCATCATTGCATGGCCCTTGTCCAGGTAGGTCGTCCTGTCTTCTTCCCTGTGTGTGCATTTTTGTGTCCCAATTTCCCTTGTCTTATGAGGACACCAGTCCTACCGGCTTAGGACCCATCTTAACCTGATTACGTCCGCAAAGAGCCGATTTCCCAGTAAGGTCACATTTAGTTATTGGGGGTGGGATTTAAGAATATCTTTTTGGGGGGCACAATTCAACCCACAAGACCTAATGACTTCCTTTGACGGTGGACAAGAATTTTCTATCTCTTACACTTTCACCTCTTTTTCCTCCTCACATCCTCCCAATATAGTCACATCACAATTCCTGGTTAAATCCGCACGACGTGTTCATTCTTACAACGATGTGAGTGATCAAAATTACCTGATGACCTATGAATTCCATAGATCATTGTTTGAAATCTTTCTGACTCTTGGCTCTGTGGTTCTAGCAATTCCTTAGGTCCACTCTCAGTGTTTTGGGAGACATAGCAGACAGCATTTCGTTAACTCAAAACACAGCTTGTAAATGTCTGGTTTACCCCAGAGGGTAACTGGTAGGATGGAGCCAGCGTCTCCTGGAGATAACACAGAGACTGTTGGCCATCCTGAGGGCAGTTGCTCTTGTGTCATCGTAAGTTGAACACTGGCTTCGGTTGTACCCGAGGGAGAAATAACTTGTTTCTGGTAGGGAGATGGAAGGGAAGAAGGCCATTGAGACGGTAGTTGTGGGAAGAAGACTTCTCATTTGAGCTAGACGTTAAAGGTGAGTATGTGCTCACCAGTGGACGGAGGGGAAACGGAATGTTCCAGATGCACGGAATGGAAATGGCACAAAGTAGGAAAACAAATGGTTTATTCAGAGAACAGGGCATTCTCCTTGATCAGAATAGAGGCTCTAGATGGCGATGCTAAAAGTCAACTCACTTCACTGAAGGATCAATTCACCGAAGGAATATTCTCAAATAAATTCAATGAATATATGTGTGTGTATATGTGTGCATTTATATGTGTGGCATATATATTCATGTATGTATATATGTGTATATATGTATATGTCCACGAATATTTAGTTCTAATGGATATATTGCTGAATCTATTCTTGAATAAATATATTACGGTTTTGCCTTTTCTCTTATTGAAGCTGGAGAGGTGGAAGAAGTTCAAAAGGGAGAGGGAAGGTGGGGAATCCCAACAGATGAATTTACATTCCTTCCCAAATGAGTAGGCAGCTCAGTCTCCCACATATTCTTTCATGTTGAAATGTGAGAGTTAAATTGGTTTAAGAGTATCCTCATCCTAAATACAGATTGTGGATCATGTATGATAGAGTTAGTTGGTCCTTTGTATCTGAGTGATAGAAGTGGTGGAAATGTAGATGACTGAGTCCCAAACCTAAAAAACACATGAAGAGATGTAAAAACAAGATAATCTTTTCTGGGAGTGGGGCTCAGAGAAATGTCTTTTTAATCAGATTGAGGAAACATTGGCCACACCAGCCTCCTGCTCCCCATACCTCCTTCCCAGTCTTGAATTTTAGTACATTCTAATTAGCTAGAGAAGTTGTTAAAAATGGAGATTTGGGGGCTCTTTCCAGAAATTCTGACTCAGTAAGTTTAGGTGGAATCCTTGTGTTACAACCAAACCAGGTGATTCTGTTGGATCACAATTTGAGAACACTCCTTCCTATCCAGTGATTCTCAACCCTGGCTGCTGTTTAGAATCTCCCAGGAGCTTTTTGCAAAGTACTGATGCCTGGGCCCCACCTCCCTCCCTGCAGATCAATTACACAAGAGTTTCTGGGGGCGGGGCTTGAGGTCTGTCTTTGTTAATCTCTCTCTGGTTAATTCCAACATGTAGTTTGGGCAAGGAGGATCCTAGCTAGGCAGCAGAATCCTAGGGTGAAGTTGGCATTCGATTGCATATATGGAGAAAATGGTGCTTACTTACAATTTAATGCGTTTCTTTAAATCTCACAACAATCTATGAGTTTGGTGTAATTATCCCCATTTTATAGATAAAGAAACCCTGAGGCTCAGAAACGTCGTATAATTAATCTGAGGGTATATATCTTATAAGTATTGAAACCAGCATTGGATTCTGACGCCAAAGATCTCTTCTCTCTCTCGCTTTTTTTTTTAAAGATTTTATTTATTTATTTGACAGAGAGGGAGAGATCACAAGTAGGCAGAGAGGCAGGCAGAGAGAGAGGGGGAAGCAGGCTCCCTGCTGAGCAGAGAGCCGGTTGCGGGGCTCGATCCCAGGACCCTGAGATCATGACCTGAGCCAAAGGCAGAGGCTTTAACCCACTGAGCCACCCAGGCGCCCCCACCAAAGACCTCTTGTAATAATTTTTGCTACCTCCTTCCACCAAGAGATGCTATGGAAGAATGAAAAAGAATTTGATTCAGTTTTGAAATTCAAATGAACTGATAATCAAAATGCCTTAATGGAAAATTGCCCCCATTAAAATCTATTTTTAAACACTGTTTTGTAACCTAGGTAGGTCTCATGCATGTACTGTGATGAATGATCAACCAGTTGGACACAGCTTTGTTAACAAATAAAGACAGTGTTGCTGATTTATCAGGAGTGTTATTCTTGGTAAGGAGGGTGAGGTCTAGTCCGCCCCCCCCCCCGACCTACCAGTGACTTGTACTCACTGTGGCCAGAGACCCCTTCCAGGTAAGTCAGTCAGCTCCTCCCAAGCAGGGGCTGCCCAGAACAATTGCCTCTTGTTTCTCCCCATTTAATAGTTGTTTTGAGTTTCAGTGGACATGAATTCATGTATAATAATTGAAAGAAAATACTTAATCACTCATGTCCTCATTTGCAGTGTTTCACACTGACCTGGCACAACTTCTATGGAGGGGTGTGACCCCAGCCATCATTGGCTTCCTCCTGGCCTGTGACATCAGTGGCTGTGGGACTAATGGGACTTGGCCTTGACTTTGGGCAGATTGATCCTTACTCTCGGAGAGCTTCCAGTAGCCTGGGGCTGTTTGGACACCACCATTAACTGCCCCACCCATTGCTCCATTAACTCCTGATTTAAGAGAAAGCCTCTCTCTATAGTGCTCCTTTTTAATTAAATATAGCAATGTTGTATATTTCAGGCATTCGCATAAAGTTTGCATTTTTCTGAGTAGATCACAACACAGGGACTTTGATTTTGAAGGCAGACGTTGCGTTTGAAAGAGGGACTAATATTCTAGGCTTTGGACTTTTCAGTAGTGCTCTGGAATGATATCTGGAACGCTACTGAGAAGTGTTGCTCGCGTATGATGTTGCAAAACAAACCACTCACCGGCATGTCTGTCCAAAGTGTGAATTTCTCATTCTTCCTCTATGTGTTCTGCAGGGACACCTTCAAAACAAGAGTTGGAGGGCTGCCCCCCATGCGCTCGCGCTGCCCACTCTGTCTTCCAGTGTTAGTCTCTGGTTCCTCTTGTCTGGTTTCTTATCTTTCCAGGGCCCCTAAAACAGCCCCTGATTCTTTCAAGGAGTAGCTGGCTTGTTACTAACCTTTATGGGTTACTCTGACTTTATGGAATTCTTTTTTATTTTTATTTTTAAAATTATTTATTTATTGATTTTTAAAATTTTATTTATTTATTTGACAGAGAGAGAGATCACAAGTAGGCAGAGAGGCAGGCAGAGAGAGGGGGAAGCAGGCTCCCCGCCAAGCAGAGAGCCCGATGTGGGGCTCGATCCCAGGACCCTGAGATCATCACCTGAGCCGAAGGCAGAGGCCCCAACCCACTGAGCCACCCAGGAACCCCTGGAATTCTTTTTTAAATAACTGCTTTACTAAGATATAATTCACATTAAAATTCACTCTCTTAAAGTGCACAATTTAGTGTTGTTGTTGTTTTTTTTTTTTTTTAGCATATTCATAGAGTTGCACCACTACCTGATTTTAGACATTTTTATTAACCCTAAAAACACCTGGCATCCATTCATGGTTACTCCCCAGTTCACTCCAACTTCCCCTCTCCTAGTCCTAGGCAACCACTAATCTACTTTCTGCTGCTTCTTCGTTTTTTTCTTCTTTTTTAAAGATTTATTTATTTATTTTAGAGAGAGTGAGAGAGCAGGGGAGGAGCAGAGGGAGAGAATCTAAAGCAGACTGTGTGCTGAGCACCGATGCCCCCTCCCCCACCCCCCATGCAGGGCTAGGTCCCATGACCCTGAGATCATGACTTGAGCTGAAATCATGATCAGACATTCAACCAACTGAGCCACCCAGGTACCCCTCTACTTTCTGCTTCTATAGATGTGATTATTCTAGGCATTTTGTATGGACAGAATCATACAATGTATGTAAGCAGAATGCTTAGCATAATTTTTTCAAGCTTCATCCATGCTAGTAGCATGGATCAGTATTTCCTTTCTTTTTATGGCTGAATAATATTCCATTGTATGACTAGACCATATTTTATTCATCCATTCATTAGCTGGTGTATATTTGAGTTATTTTTATTTTGACTACTATGAATAATGCTACTATGGACATTTATGTTCAAGTTTTTGTGCACATATGTTTTCATTTTGGTGGGGGGTATATGCCAAAGAGTGAAATTGCTGGGTCATATGCCAGATTGGTTTCCAAAGCAGTTATACCATTTACATTCTAACCTGAAATGTCTGAGCGTTCCAGTTTCTCTACATCTTTAATATTTATTTTCTGTCTTTTTAATTATAGCTATTATAGTGGGTGTGAAGTAGTATTTCATGGTTTTTATTTGCATATTCCTAATCATTAATGAGATTGAGCATCTTTTCATGTACTTATTGACCATTAGTATACCTTTTTTTGGAGAAATATCTATTGAAATCCTTAGCCCACGTTTTAAAAATTTGGTTGTTTGCCTTTTTATTTGAGAGATAGGAATTCTTTATATATTTTGGATTCAAATCCCTTACCTGATTTGCAAATGTTTACTCCCATTCTGTGGAGTAATTTTTTTTTTTTTTTTTTGTCTTTTCATTTTCTTGGTGGTGTCCTTTGCAACACAGAAGTTTTAGTTGTGATGAAGTCCAGTTTACAGATTTTTTTCTTTTGTTGCTTGTGCTTTGATATCATATCTAAGAAACCACTTAATCCAAGGTCACAAAGATTTCCTCCTATGATTTCTTCTAAAAGTTTTATAGTATTTGCTCTGACATTCAGGTCGATGAGTCATCTTGAGTTAACTTTTGTATATGGTATGAGGTAGGGGCCCAACTTTATTCTTTTGCATGTGGATATCCAGCTCTCCCAGCACCATTATTTGAAAGGACTCTTCTTTCCCCCATTAAGTTTTCTGAGTACCTGCATTAGTCAGCTTGGGCTGCCGTAATAAAATACCCTAGACTGAATGATTTAAACAACAGAAATATATATTTCACAGTTGCAGAGTCTGGGAAGTCCAATATCAAGGTGCTGGTTGATTCTGTGTCTGATCTCTTTCTGGCTTGTAGACAGATACCTTCTTGCTGTGTCCTCACATGATGGAGCGAGAGAAAAATCAGTCTGTCGTCCACCGCCCCATAAGGCCACTAATGTCCTTGCGAGGAACCCATCCACATGAACTAATCTAACCCTAATTTCCTCCCATCTCCAAATATCATCATATTCAGGTTTAAGGCTTCAACATAGGAATTTTGGGGCATCACAAACTTTTAGTCTATAACATTATTCCCCTAGCCCCCTCAAATTCATGTTCTTGTGTACAAAATGCATTTATTCCATCCATAGCTCCAAGACTCTTCACTCATTCTAGCATCAGCTCTAAAGTGTAATGCCCAAAGTTTCATCTAAGTATCATCTAAATCAGATATGGGTGAAACTTGAGGTATGACTCATCCTGAGGCAAAATTCCTCTCCAGCTGTATATCTGTGAAACAAGACAAGTTGTATATAATGGTGGGACAGGCATAGGATAGATATTACTATTCCAAAAGGGAGAAATGGGGAACAGGGAAGGGTGATGGGTCTCAACCAAGTCCAAAACCTAGCAAGGGGAATTCCATCACACTTTAAGGCTTATAAACAACAGACCCTTATAAACAATAGATACTCCTAGTTCTAAAGGCTAGAAGTCCAAGATCAAGGTTCCTGCAAATTCAGTGTCTGATGAGAGGACCTGCTTTCTGGTTTATAGATGGCTGTCTTTTCACTGTGCCCTCACATGGTGGAGGGGACTAGGGAGCTCTGTGGGGTCTCTTTTTATAAGAATACTAATCCCATTTATAAATACTAAGCCCATTTATAAGAATACTAATCCCATAAGAATATTACTCTCTAGACTCATGACATAAGCACGTCCCAAAGCCTGCACCTCCTAATATTATCATATTGGGTCTTAGGTTTCAACATATCAATTTAGTAGGGGGCATAATATTCAGCCCATAGCAAGTGGAGAACTCAAGTGCTTCTCTGTATGACAGAAAATTCTAATATCCATATATATTTCTTATGTATATGTATTTTTTCTTCATCATTCTAGAATTTTCTTTCACACTTGAATGTTTTTCTAATACTATGAATTGCTATATATTTTGGCTATAGGTAAGTTTATACAAAAGTGCCGCACATCTTAGGTGAAAAAAATCACAGCTTACATAAATGGGATCTTAGGTGTTAACAAACATGTTCTAGATCAAAAGAGATATGAAGAATCTGTGAGTAATCATGCTGGCTACCTACCCCTTTCCTTACACAATGCTTACAATTCCATTGATCTATGACATCCATAGCTCTTTCATAACTGTTAGACATTCTAACTATAGCATTATAAAAGATGAGATCTAGATTTTGTTTCTCTTATGTGTTCAACCCAATGTATAATCATTTGTATTTTTCTGAAAGAATTCTGAGAAAACTCATTTTCATATGGATAAAGAATTCCTACAGGTTTATGTTATAGTTTTATATAAATTTTTAATTTTTATAACACATCTAAGGTATTATTCTGATCAAAGTAATAATTAGTATATGTAAGTTTTTATCTAGAATATTTTCATGAAAAGCAAAAGTATTGGTTTCTGTTCTTGTTGGTAGTGCTGTGGAATCTTAATTATAAAAGCTATGTGTGTTAATTGAAATACATTTGAAAATATAAGGAAATGAAATGAAACACGGAAACATTGTATAAAGAGTGGGTACTTTTGACCTACCCCAAATTACATTGCTTTGGTAATTCTCATCCATTCCAGCCAGGTTCCAGAACTTTGTCTTGATGCTTCTGTGGGTAGGGAGAACAGGGATGGGAGATGGGAAGTTGGAGAAGAGAGCTTGATTTCCTCAGAGCTAGACTTTGAATGGAAATGACCGGCCTCCGAGTTTGCCACACCCCACTTTTGTTTGTTGGAGGAAATAGTTTTTCAGACCCTGACCAGTGGACCACCCTGGTTTCTTCTTGCCTAGGTGGGACCCACTAATTCTTTGCTCTGGAGTTCTGCTTATTTGAATATTCTATCTCAGGTTCAAAACATTTGATTCGATGTTCCCAATTCATTTACATTACTGTATAAAGTGAAATAAAATCACAAGTTTTGATTATATAATTCTACTTACTCTAAGGTTGCTCAGATTGATTTTTTTAAAAACTTTTCAGGCTTATGGAAAAATTATAATAATAATACAAGGAATTCCCTTATATTCTTCACCTAAATTCTCCAAATATTATTATTTTACCTGATTGCTTTACTATTCCTTCTCTGCCTCTAACACTTGAGAATAATTGCAGACATGTAGCCCTACTACCTCTAAATATTTCAGAATGTGTTTCCTCAAAATACGGACATTTTTTTCCATATCATAGTACAAGTATTATAATCAGGGAATAACCATTGACATAATACTGTTATCTTCCCCTCCCAATTTTTATTTAAATTCTAGTTAGTTAACATATAGCATCATATTGGTTTCAGGAGTAGAATTTAGTGATTCATCACTTACATATAACACCCAATGATCATAACAAGCACCCTCCTTAATACCCATCACCCGTTTAGCCCATCCCCCACCCACCTCCCTCCCTCAACCCTCAGTTTCTCTATTGTTTAGAATCTTTTATGGTTTCCTTCCCTCTTTCTCTCTCTTTTTTTTGTTCCCTTCCCATATGTTCATCTGTTTTGTTTCCTAAATTCCACATGAGTGAAATCGTATAGTTTTTGTCTTTCTGATTTTGTCTTTTCTGATTTATTTCACTTAGCATAATACACTCTAGCTCCATCAATGTTATTGCAAATGGCAAGATTTCATTCTTTTTGATGGCTGAGTAATATTCCAGTGTGTGTGTGTGTGTGTGTGTTCACCCTATCTTCTTTATCCACATAATACTGTTATCTAATACACAGATCTCATCCAAATTTTTCCAGTTGTCCCAATGTTTCAATAATGTCAACAGGGAGTCTGCTTGCCCCTCTCCCACTTCCCTCTCCCTACATGTGTTCTCTCTTTCTCGAATGAATAAATAAAATCTTTGAAAAAGAAGGAAATACACAATGTCCAGTTGTGTCTCCTTCTGTGATGGTATCAACCATTGATGATCATGCCCTACATGTACTAGTTCACTTGCGGTTATAAAGTGGTGCTCTAATCCTATAACTTCTTTATTCATTAGCTGGAATACATCTATGAAGCGAAAACTCTATCAACTGCCTGGTTATCCGAGATTTGCATAGAAAAGGCAAAATAAATATTGAGTTCTTTCCCTTTTGCTTCCGTTCTCAAAACAGTAAATTGGTTAGGAGAGTGTATTCTTTAAGACAGTGGAAGAATGTAACTGTAGACGGTGTTTGCTTATTTGCAAGAATTAAGCATACAAACTCTTTATGGCAGTTTCATTTTTGGTTTTCCTGAAGAACATGCCAACGCAAATGGAAAAATCGGCATGTTTTGCCAGACAATGGGCACCAAGAGTCATGTGGCCCTTTTCATCTTCAAAGCATTTTAGGGATAATTATTTCTCTCATCTCCCCAAGAGGTAGGTGTTATTAACCTCATTTTAAAGATAAGAAAAGTGAGACTTGAAGAAGATACGAGAGCAACCTGCCCCAAGCTAACAGGGCGTCAGGAAAGATGAGAATATAATTTGTGTATGGCTTAATATAGAATTTCATACAGGGAGAGCCAGAGAAAAAGAGAATAGAGACCACTGAGTCAGTCCGGGCACCATGAATTGTGTATGGTGCAGAAATTTGAGGACTTGCTGTGCCATGGGTATTATCAGGGAAGCATTTGACATTGTAATGCCTGATGGATGGCAGGTGACGAGCAAATGTTTGTCAGATGACTAAAAATAAATATCTTGCCACTTGTTGCCACTACGAATATCCCTGTAGTGTGACGAGGACGGGAAACTCTCCACTAGATTCAGGCCCCACAACTATTGTACACCTGGCATTTGGAAGATGATGATTTTTTTTCTAAGTTAGAATTATTTCATCTACACTGATCACTTCTTGTGTAAAGGAAAGATAGTATTTGTGTGAAAGTTTGAACATGGTTTCTGCTGATAGATCACATGTAGTTGTGAGACTGAATCAGACAAAAGATGATACAATTCTTGGGAATCGGGTCTTTTCAACATCAGCGTTGGCACTCAGATTTTTCATCGTAGAGATGGTGAAGTTAAAATAATCCCAGTACTTTGGAGCTGGAACATACAAAATTTGTGTTCTCCACCCAGGTTAATTGCCTCAACAGCCTATAATTGCTTAGACCGTGGGCAAGCTTGTCTCATCAGCACGAACATTTCTGCCAGTGGTACGAGAGAGTGAGGTGAA
The DNA here is from genome assembly GCA_028534135.1 of Potos flavus. Lineage (NCBI taxonomy): Eukaryota > Metazoa > Chordata > Mammalia > Carnivora > Procyonidae > Potos > Potos flavus. The sequence continues at coordinate 11,172,850 of CM052889.1, read as the reverse complement.
AAGCAAGCCAACAGAAGGAGTTTTCCAAAAGGAAAAAACCCAGAAGCCTCCCTCTAACATTAGGTTTGTCTTATTAGTCACCTAACCACGCCTTAACCTAAAACCCAGCTGGTGAGCTTAATGATGACCTGGGAGTTTATCTCCTCCTTGAACGGAACTGCTAATACATTCCAGGTACTATAGACTTTTAGTTCAGGAATCAAATTCTACATGTAAGTCTTCCCAGGTGAGAAATGTCAGTTTAATTTGCACTTCCTGTTTCTTCTCTATTTTTAATTCTCAATTCGTGTGCCAATAAACCTATTTATTGACTTAAATTTTTTTTTTTTTTTTTTAAGGAACTGCATTCCTTCTTAGCTTTTCTCCTTCCCTAACCTAAAGCTAGCTTTGATGTTACTTACGGCTGCTCAGCTGTTTAAAGGCACCCTTGTAATTTTTTGGACAGGAAGGAGGAGGGATCCTGCCCATCTAACACGGCCTCCTCCTACTCCAGATCTAATCAACGCCTTGCTCCAGTTTCCTTAGGCTCCTCCTTCTCTGGCTGATGCTATCTTCCTGTGAAGTCATGACTGCTAACAGTAAGCTACCACTGGTTTCCTCATTGAACCCGGGAGTACTAGAAGCTTGAAGAAAGTAGGTTGAAAACTAATATGAAGGACACATTGTTTTACACAAGGAGAGTGAATACATCACCTTTTTAATATTAATAGGTGGTGGAGCTGGCAATATAATTCAGCTTAGGGGTGTGCAAGAATCACAGCTCTATCACTGAGGGATGTGTGGGAGACACCCATTCTGGAGGGCAGCCATGACTCCTGCCAATGAATGGCGCTTCACACAGGGTGTGGGAGGGAGCTTGATTCTAACCAAGTGAGTCAGGATGGTGGTTTGGCTTTGGGGCGAGTCTTTGGGCTTCCTCTTCAAAACTCCTTTTGGAAAGAAAACTGATAATAAATGTCAAGGGATTCATCTTTGATTCATTTATTTTCTTCCATTCTTGAGCTATAATTAGGACTCCATACTTGTTAACTTTTTTTTTTTTTTTTTTAAGCAGTAGAGGTGGTGGTGTATTTGTAAAGCTCAGCCTTTGGAGTCTGAGTTCTGGGTGTGAGCTTAGCTCCCTCTCTCACTAGTAATTACTTAAATTTCTAATATCACTTTTCTCATTTGTAAAATTGGAATCATGATAATGTAACTGGCTTGAAAGAGATAGTATACACAAAATTGCTTTGGGGAAAAGGCTAGGTGTGCAATTAGAACTTATAAGTTGCAAAATATTGTAGGTTGTCATAGGGATAGTAATAATAAATATATGATTTAGTATGAAATATTAAATATATACTCCCCTTTTCAAAGTCTTTTTTTTTTAAGATTTTATTTACTTATTTGAGAGAGAGAGAGAGAAAGCACAAGTGGGGCAGAGAGCAGCAGAATCCCCGCTGAGCAAGGAGCCCAATGTGGGGCTCGATCCCAGGACCCTGAGATCATGACCTGAGCTGAAGGCAGTCACTCAACCAACTGAGCCACCCAGGTGTCCCCCCTCTTCAAAGTCTTAATCTTCCTCTCCTACTACTAGTGAATTCCACTTTTATTTTTGTTTTTCATATTTTTCTTTTGCCGTTGCTCTTTGCTACTTATAAAAAAAACCCAGACCTAAATGTAGAAAGGGAAAACCTCATATAAATTAGGTGTGTATGTTTGTGGATATATGTGTGTGTGAGTGTATATGTCTGTACATGTGTGTGGTACAGCCAGTGATTCTTAGTTCCTCTCAAGCTTTATAGACTTAAATTTTCTTCCATTAAAAAAAAATAATCTACACTTTTTTTCTCTGTATCTACTATCTAGGTAACATTAATTTTTCTGAGGTTTGTAATCTCATGACAAGTTTTAGCGAGTAAAAATCATGATGGTTAATATTTATTAGACCTTTATTGGTGGCAGGCACTCTTTTTTTTTTTTTTTTTTTTAAAGATTTTATTTTATTTGTTTGAGGCAAAGAGAGAATATGAGAGGGGAGAGGTCAGAGGGAGAAGCAGACTCCCCATGGAGCAGGGAGCCTGATGTGGGACTCGATCCCAGGACTCCAGGATCATGACCTGAGCCGAAGGCAGTTGCCCAACCAACTGAGCCACCCAGGCACCCAGTGGCAGGCACTCTTCAAGGCACTTGATAAGTGTTCTCTCATTTCGTCCTCATTATAGCAAGAGTTGTTAATGTCACCCCATATTACAGATGAGGAGAGTGGGGCAAAGTGAGTTTAGTAATTGAGGCCACAGAGTCAGTAAATGGCAGAGCTGGGAATCAGCCAATCTCACCGCTAACCATTGGATGGCCTGTGTCAGCAAGAAACCAGACAGAAGCCTGTGATTTTGAAGGGATGATAGGTGAACAAACAGTCCTGAACCACTGAAAGGAATTCAGATTCCAGGGCCTAGACCTACTGAATCACAGTGCCTGGAGATTTGGATCTGGGAATCTGCAATTTAACTGTACTTCCTCTCCTGTCCCTCTCTCTTCATCTCCCTACTACTGCCACCCTCCCCACCCCCCAAGACTCTGATACACAATGGTATGTCAAAGAACCAGTAGCATAAGTATTTTGATCTAATTAGATAGAAAAAGAAAACTTTGATTTACTTACTATAATTTTTAATTCTTTATGTTTGAAAATACTAAAATAGCAACTCTCTTTCTTGGAATTGGACACCAGTTGCTTTCATGACGGTCATTGTCTGCACCTGCCATTGCTACAGATGACTTATTGCTTTCCTACTATAGATTTCTGCTCCTGTGTTGTTTTCGCAAATTTAAGATATGTTTATTTAATGTAAGTGTGCAAAGCATTGTGTGAGTTCTAGGAAGGGGAGTAGAAATGTAGAGATAAAGAAAATGTGGTCCTGCTCTCATGTGGCTTGGGATCTAGAGGGGAACTGAGCTCAGATACACATGATATAGGGGTGTGAATAAAGGGTACATGCACAGGATGGGGCTCAGGGAAGAAAGGCTGGGTCTCAAGTTTCACGTTGGGAGGATCTGGAGCTCCAGCAAGCAAATCCCAGAGTCCTCAAGGTGTGGGGGAAATGAGGACACTGGATAGAAAGTTCCACCTGTAAATCCCATCTTAGGAAGTAGAGCCCAGAACTAGAGTTCTCTCGTGAAGAGCCTGGCATGGTGCCTTATTTGCAGAGTGTGGGTTGATTCATACATTTCTCCTCCTCCCCCCAAATTCCTTGGAGGCCTCCTTGAAAATTTCCTCTTTTTCCAAGTGAAGCCAGTTGACTTCATGTTTCTGAGACATGTAAATTCTTACATTCGCTCTCTCATTTAGTTGGTCCTGCCATCACAGAGCCAATGCTCATTCGAGGAAAGAGTACTTCATATATTTTACACAATATATTCCATCGTCCACATGAAATGGGTACGTTAAAATTCGGCTTAAACTGAGAGGATGGTGCTTCATACAAGAGTATAGTGTATTTGTTAAGGACACCACCTGAATTTAAACCGGAATCTGGTTCCACCATTTACTAATGTTGTGACCTGGGGGAAGTTATTTAATAGCCCCATCCTTCTGAATTTTTTTCCTTTTTCATTTATAAAATAGAATAAAAGTAGAACTTATATAAAATAGGTTTTTATAAGGCATGTAGTAAAAGATCTTACATCACTTTTTTTTTTTTAAAGATTTTATTTATTTATTTGACAGAGAGAAAGAGATCACAAGTAGGCAGGGGGGGTGGGGTGGTGGGAAGCAGGCTCCCTGCTGGGCAGAGAGCCTGATGTGGGGCTCGATCCCAGGACCCTGAGATCATGACCTGAGCCGAAGCAGAGGCTTAACCCACTGAGCCACCCAGGCACCCCTTACATCACTTTTAAAAATGGGCACACAAGACAGTGTGGGCTTAAGTTTCACTGTTTGGAAACAAGGGATTTGGACTTGGTGATGGCTAAGTTTCTTTTAGAGCTTTGTGTCGGCTTCTCCTTGACATGCTTTAGTTGCATCATGTAGCAAAGGCAGAGAGCAAGGGCCGCAACTGAGTCAGCAGGGCAGCTAATGCTGCGGGGGAGGAGGTGGGAGGAGGGAGAAAGAGGGTCAGGCCTGTTCCCACTTGTACTCCCCTCCTGGGGCGGGGATCCTCCTGGAGGAGCTTCTGGGCCCCAGGGTGTTGGGCTCCTGTCCTCCTTGGCCTGGCTCATCCAGGGAGGGGTTGGGCCTGGTTGCTGGGCTCAGGAGTGACACCAGCTTCCGCTGGGCTGCTGAGCAGTCCTGGACCTCATCAAAGGTCAAGCTCTGGAATTTCTGCTTCTTAAAAAACACCATTTTGCTTTTGAGTTGCGTAGCCTTTATTGCATGGTGCGGGGAATTATTGACTCCAGCTAGAGATTTATCATGCAAATGCTCAGTTGTGGCAGGTAGCTTTTTTTGAAAGTAACTTGTCAAGAAACATAACTTTCGATCATAAGAAATACAGAAAATTTGGCAGATGCAGGGAAGCATAAAAAGAAACTAAAAATCACTTTCAATTTCATCAGCTGGAATGATTACTGTTAAATTATTTGAGGCACTGTCTTTAAGTCTTCTGAGTATACACACACACAGGTCATTTGTCAACCTCAAGTGCATTACAGCAAGAACCAGTCTCTAAATACATATATGTATATATATTTCTTAGCCTACTGTTATGCAACTTAATCTTGTGGGCACTACTCTTTAAAACATATATTTAGTTATTTTCCTTATGATGGATATTCAGCTGGTTTCTAGCTTTTCTGTTATAAATAATATTACTGTGGATATTTCTGTACATGAATCATTGACTTTATCTGTAATTATTACCTTAAGAAAGATTTCTAAAAGCTGTGTTATTGGGTCAAAGGAGGTGAATATTAAAAAGATCACATATTGCTAAATTGATAGTATTATTTCCCAGAAGAGTTGACAAATTTACCTTTCAACTGGCCATATTGAAATTCTTATTTCTACCAGACATTTTGGAAAGATTGTATTTTGATTCATATATTTGTTCCTTTTGTCTTGTAAGAATTACATATGAGAGGAAAATTATAAAATAGCTTATATATACAAATATTTGAAAAGCTGAATGAGAATTCACCAGATCATATAACTTGATTACCTAATGAATTAAAACCCAGTCATTAATGAACTAATATATTGAATTTTCATTTCATTTTTATGTCATGTTCAAGGCACTCCATACTATTCATTTTCTAGAGTCATTGAGCTCTTTTTGATTAGGTAAAGGCAAGTTTCATTCTCTGACCTTTCTGTCTACAGGGAACATTAGAACCATGGGTCCAACCCCTCTATCCTTTTTACGTTGCAGGAGCCTGAGGCCCAGAGAGGCTAAGTTTCTTGCTGATGATTAATACTTACTGAGCCATAGACTGTGGCTCAGAATGGACTCCAAGATGACTTGAATCCTCTTTCCCACACTGTCACCTTCTTTTCTTCTTCATCCATCAACTGAATATAAGTGACTTGATATTGAATTTTCTGCTTGGATATCCCCTGACACTCAGTAGGAAGAATTGAATCAGTCATACTATCTGCTTGTGGTTTAATTCTGGAGTCTTGCTTTACCCTTTGTTTGTTTTTTCAGTGTTAGTTTTTTTTTTCCCCTGTAAGTTTGCATCTTACAAGTAGAAATTTCACGTGAGTCATTTTCCATTACAGGTTATCGTTTAATATAAAATTTCTTCTATACAGAATTTTAGGCTTCTCAAACACTAGATGTTGACAAGTCACAAAGCATGAAAGCGTATTAAGCTGTTGGATTCTTGAAATGGACATAGTTTGAGTAAAGGATTATAAATCTGGGGTTTTGAACACTTTTTTTTCTGTCTCAATCAGAAACTCTAAGGTGAAGTTGCCTTTTTTTTTTTTTTAAAGATTATTTATTTATTTATTTGACAGAGAGAGAAATCACAAGTAGGCAGAGAGGCAGGCAGAGAGAGAGGGGGAAGCAGGCTCCCCGCTGAGCAGAGAGCCCGATGCGGGGCTCGATCCCAGGACCCTGAGATCATGACCTGAGCCGAAGGCAGAGGCTTTAACCCACTGAGCCACCCAGGTGCCCCAAAGTTGCCTTTTCTATTTAGTTTCTCCACATGTGAAAAAGAGGCGACTCTTCTCAGGGACTGGGTTGGGGCTTTATCCTGTGATTTCTGTGAATAGTTGGAAACGTACACAGTTCTCATTCTTCTGTTGTGCGGGAGAACTATCATACGCATAGGTGGAAATCACACCTATCAGCGGTGCAAAGAAACTCTTGGTGATTTGTAGATATCTGGGGAGAGTACTCAGGAATTCTTGGCTGAAATTTATCTTCTTGGAAGAGAAGACAGAGAGACAGAGAGAGAGACAGAGAGAGAGAGAGAGAGAGAGAGAGAATTCTAAGCAGGCTATAACAAAGCTCCTTTGAATGGTTCCTGGGAGTGCCCGGGTGTGGCAAGCCATCCATCAGCCAAAGTGCTGAGTAATCAAGTTATGATGTTTGCAGTGTTTCAGACTGCGGGTAAGAAAAAGCACCCACAAAATGGTCTCCTAGGTTATTAAATATTTGGGCTGATGATTGTTTTTGTTGAACTAGAGAAAATTAGGTCTGATAAAATTGTTTGATGACCGAATGGATAATTCATTCTTAAGCTATATTTCTTCTCTCAAAAAAAAAAATCTACTCTTCAATGCAGAGTCCCACACGTGGTTTTTGTGGCAAATGAAAGAGAAGAAAATTAGAGGTCATGTGGGGAATCATAGAGCAAATGGTATACTTCCTACAAACAGGCGGATGACTTTCACTAAGTATTTTTAATGAAATATTTATTTCCAACAGAATTATGTTCGGGCTTCCTTGGGCATTGCTGAATTCCCGTCGCCGGAAGCGTTTCTGTCCAGGTTTGACAAGCACCGAGCAGGAGTGTTGGAGAGGGAGTTCAAACATCAAAAGGGAGAAGGGACAAAGCTCTCTGATTTAAGCGCAGTTCTCTTAAAAAATCTTTCGGTCACAGTGGCAAGCAGGCAGCAGCTGGTCAATAAATGATTACGGTGAATTAGGTGTGAAGCTTCTGCACCAGCCTTTGGGCCATTACGAGTATTCCCTGAGCCCGTGCCTGCCTGAGGAATAGGCAAAGTGGTGAAACAGTAAGTACCGTCATCAGGGAGCACACGCCGTGTGCCGGACGATTTATGTGTTGTGTCTTCGTGTATATGTGTATTTCATTTTACAGACGAGGACACTGAGGTCGGAGTGGTTAAGCGCTTTGTCTAGGATAGCTCAAGCGAGGAGAGGTACCGTGAGTCTCCCAATGTATGACTCTGCCCCTAAACCCACATTTCCCCACTAGGGCTGGAGAGTATTATTTCTGAGAGGCATCCTGCCCACATCACCCTCTGATGACCTTCTTACCTCCACTTGCCCCACTGGTGCCTGAGAGTCAACTTTCAGAGTTCAACTCATTTAGTTTATGACTTTGATCCTGGTTAATAATAACCAGGCATCCGGGGAAGGGAAGCTATCTGACAATCTTAGTTTGGCAAAACGAGGTTCTCTCATTCATTTAGACAACCAGCATTTATGGACGGCATACTGTCTATCAAGTCCGCACCGAGGGTTGGTGTCACAAAAATGAACGAGGCTTGGTCTGTATCGGGAAGATTCTCATCGTTGGATAGAAAAGGCTGTGCAATAAACAGCTGACCGTGAAAGTGTGTGGTCAACGAATAGCAGGGAATCTTAGGTGAGCGCAGCAGGGAAGCAGTTGGCTTAGTTGCAGGTACTTTCCTGAGAACAGATTTGCTAGGTAGGGTGTAGGTCCCACCCGATGAAGGAGCTGCAGGGAGGCAGGAAATCCGGACTCTGCAAAGAGCAGGCTGCACGACGAGCGGAGCTGTGTACCCTTCATCACTGGGAGTTTCACCCAGCATTTTGTCCTGTCAACTTGGTATTACATATTTTGCTAAGCAGAATTTATTTAATTTATAAACCCTCTTGTTTTGTGATTGCCTCTCTGTTTAATGGGTAGTACCTCTCTGGCATTCTAGCAGGATGAGCTAACCCAGTTGATGTGGAAAGGTAGAGGTTAGAGAGCTTTTTGGGGCACCACCCTATTTGCGAAGTATGAATCATTACAACCATCACATATTCCTTCTATTTCATATATTTCATCTTCCGGTCCCACGTGGCCTCCCAGGGTTGCCCTTAGCTACATAGGGATGTATGTATTTAGCCCAAGGCAGGATCCACCGACAACCCTTCCTGCCCGAGCATGTTGGAGGCCTTTGGAAGCTGTGCAGACTACAGCAACTTCAGCCTGAATCATTTTTTTCACTCAGGGACCAGCTGCCAAGAGGCGTGAGTAAGAGCTGGGGAGTGCAGCAGTGGGAGGGCGGCGGGAGCGCAGGCTGGGAGCGGTCACAGAGGGCGTGGTGTGGGTTCAGGTGAGCGAGCCTCGCCTCTGCCCCACAGAGGGTTGCTCTTGCAAGGTCCTTCCTCGGCCCTCACTTTCCTTTTCCCTTGCGTGCATTTTCCGGGATAACTAACTCCAGGTAAGCAAAGCGCGGTGGCAGGGCTGGTGATTCCCCCTTTCAGGAAGATTCTTACAACCAAATAATGATTTGAGCTGCTTCGAGATGGCGAAGGAAGTTGACATAGGGTTATTGTCAAGGACAGGCTGTGAGCCGCCGTGCTGCTGCCTGCCGGCCCCCACACCGGCAGCACTTTGAGCTCTCCGTCCTTTGGGAACCAGGGATGCCATGTAGGGAGCGAAACCACTTAGCTGGACCGGGTGGGAATACGAAGAGATAACACGGCTTGGAAGTTTGGGGAGTGGGGGCTGTGCGACAGTGATTTCTGGAGGGGAACGTCTTTCTGAGGACCTTTGCAACCCTACCTGGGAATTCAAAATGAATTTTGGAATGCTAGTTTTCAGAAAGGGCGTGGTGCTGAAAACCTGGAGGGACTCGAAGGCATTTGAGCGTCTGGCGCACCTTCCTGGCCGGGTGAGGGTCTGATTTTGGAACCGCTCTTCTTTTGGCATTTTTAAGCAGCCAGCCAGTGTTCGCTTACTAGCAACCGCATTCTTCCAGGCAGGGAGAGAGAACACTGGGTTTCAGGACGCTCGAAACAAGTTACACATTTCACATGTGTGTTCTCGGGCAACATTTCAAATAGGCTGGTTCACAGTCTCTTCCTCGCAGACACTATGGTTTTTATGGCTTCATTGAAGTGTGTCATATTAAAGATCAATTTAACAGGCCAGGCTGTTCTGTTGGCTTGTAGTCAGATGAGGTACAGATTCGCGGAGCCGAGGGGGTTACATTCCGGCTCAGCCCTTCACGTTGTGGGTGAGGAGTGGAGGGTCACAGAGGTGACGCGGGTCCACGGTCACACAGCTTGTAAGTGCGGAGACGAAGTCGGATCCCGGGCTTCACACTCACAGCTTGTGGACTTTGCCATGACGCCCCAGGTACTCTTAACGGCTTGCTCACCCCTACATCACCAAAGAGGTTTTGAATAGAAGCAGGTGGGTCTCAAACCTCAATCCCCACCAGGGTGTGCAAGTGTTTGATGGGCTCCTTGATGGGCGGAGAGGTGGATGTCTGCCTGAAGAAAGGATTCTCCCTATGACTCAATGGGTTTATTTCTTTGCTTCCTAACGCCTTGAATTCTGCTACTTCAATCCCTCTGCTTGACTTTGAAGTTATGCAGTCTGAGCGCTTTCGGTCATCCTGGTGTGGCAAGCCTGATTCCAGTTTACTGTTGGGCAGCTCAGTGGTCAAGATCAGGCTTCCAAACAGAGTATCTGAGCACAGGAGAGGGCCTTCCCCCACCCCCCCGCCATTGGCAATTAAGCAATTGACCTTATTACTAATAGCTGCCTTGTTCTCTCTTGCTAACAAAGCACTAGTCACACACATCTACTCATTTCATAACTTCATTTAATCTTCATGAGATTTTTCCACACTGCAGAAGCTGCAAGATCTCCTATTTTCTTAATCTAGCTCTGACTTTTTGTTCTCGTGAGTGCAGACAGCAGAGACTGTGTTTTCAGGCATTCTGTTGTTGTTATTATGGTAGGCAAGCTTCCTCAAGACCTTGCCTAGGGACTGGCTAGACCACATACTGATTTTTTTTCCACCACATTTTTCTTTCTTCATCTGTAAACTGAGGCCGGCTAGGCTAAATGATATCCACAATTATGTAACACAGTGAAAAATAGTTTTTAAGGAATGAGAAAACCATGCATGTAGCCGTGTATGTGTGTGTGTGTGCATGCGCGTACACGCACATGCGTGTAGAAGAATGGATCTATATGTAGGGTGAACTTATCTTGTTCAAATACACATTTGAGAGTGAAAGGGGCACTCTTGGTAATGTCGGGACAACACAGATAAACCAGGACTGTCCCAGGCAAAGTGGGACATATGGTCAGCCTACCCACAAGGTCTTTATCTCATCCAAATAGTCTACAGATGAAAAGCTTGAGGGCCATTGACTTAGATGCATTAAAAACTTTAGGAATCTTTATGTGGGGGATAGTGACCAGATGTAGGTCTAGAGAAGTGAGCACACTGACCTGCACACATCCTAGTTGTGTGTCTCCACTCATTTGGGACCACCTGCAGTCTCTGAATTGCATCCGTTCTCTCTGGCACACATTTTTGCATGGCTAATTCCTACTTCTCCTTCAGGGCTTGCTTTCGCGTGACTTACCTGGATGGAACTGTCTCTGAAGAGACCTAAGATTTTACTGTGAGCGCGCCGTCTCCCCTGAGGGCTCCCCCAGTAGCTGGTGCCCCCATCCAAATGCTAGTCACGCCATCACACACGTCCTGCCACGTGGCAGCTCCAAAGAGGCAGGAACCGTGTGTGTTCACGCGTGACTTCCTAGGGTCTAGCTCAGTGCCTGACACACAGGAGATCCCCAGTTAACACTTATTACATGAAAGCGATATCGAATTCATAGTTTGCAATGTAAAGAGCAGGAAGAGAACAAGAGCTTCTTGGAAAATGGGGGAAAAATTTTGTGTGGATTAAAAAAAAAAAACTGTGCAAAGTCTCTCAGTATCTCTGGAGGGGTAATCAAGGACATGTAGGATTTTTGGAACTCCGAAGACTTCGGAGAGAACACATGCCAGCGAAGACTCGGTTACCGAGAGGGAAGGTGATGAGGTGTGGTGGGGAGTACACAGCTGGCAGCTGGTGGAAAGGAAGGTCTGGTTTTGCCACTCTCACTCGCCGTGTGGGTGGCCTGGGACAATCACTTCATCTCCGCCCGCCTTACTTTCTTCATCTGTAACGTGAGGGGGAGGAGCCAGACTAGATCCATTCCAAGATCTTGTCCCACTTGAAAGACCTACGATTTTAGGATTCAATGCAAGCAACAGGCCACTTTGCAGTAAATTCTGACAACTCTTTGTTTGTTGCATTTGCATTTCTTACTTAAATTTCCATTTCACTTTTCTCTGGTTAACATAAACGTGCCTCTTAAATATTTAAGTGATGAAAAGATGTAGTGTTTTCTCTGTTGGAGCTGTAATGGAGATTCTCTTTATTTGTTACAACTGTCAGAAGGTTTTCATGAAAATGATAGAAGTTCCCTCGTAACAAAGTGAAAAGTAAAACCAAAAAAGTTGCAGCGATTTAGCACTCTGCACATAGGGCATTAGACATGTACGTTTATTATGTAGGACTTGCTAACCTGTACTCTTTTCTTTTCTAATTTCTACTCTCGTACGCATAATTTTTATAGCATTCCTTACCCAAAATGGTCCATGTAGGACCTGACCCATTTCCCCAGGCTCGTGTTGCTAACATTGCTGAGATTTGTTTGCATGCATAGTCTTGCAGCAGAGAGAGGTGGTAATGGACTGTGGCCAAAGTCATCCCTTGGAACTATCTCAGATCAGATCAGCCCTAAGTGTTTTAGGTCAGTTGGTACTCATCACCAAGCCAGGGGTCAGATTTACCATGCAATGTCTGATTGATTACTTGCTTGGTGACTGTTTACAGCAATTTCCACGTGCAGTCATTTTCTGCTTCCCTTGTCAAGCATCAAACAAGGTCATTGTCTCTGGGACCTCAGATATTAAAGGGCTGCATGACCCTCCCCAACCCGAAGGAGACTTTTCTGGGAAAGGAGCTTGTCAGCACACGGATAGGAAGGCACACCTCACACACTGAGGACTCTTCAGGCAGAGGAGCAGACTCTTGAAAGGGAGGGCCTGCCCTGTTGGGAAAGCCACAGCTGATGGACGTGGACTGATTCATATTTTCCAACAGAGGCCTGACTCTGAGGCTTGAATTGCAACACAGTGTTAATTATATTGTGTAATCAACTGTACTAAAAACCACCACGATCTTGTACTTGCATAGAACTGTTTAGACTAAATTTATCTTCAAATGCTATAAAGCATGAATGAAGAGTGCTTCGCTTGAACAAAAGGAACATTTCCTTACTCTTCGATCCATGTCCAGGTGTTTGCAGTCAAAATTCCCTTAGCAGATTACTCCAAGGCCTCACACACAAGAAGGAAAACAAACTTGAAAAGTAAAGTTTGTTATCAATTATGCAAAATTATTTGAATATTTCTTCTGCGACGGTAGGAAATACGTGCTGGGAAGAACTACTGATGTTTGTTCAAGCGGAGCTGATATGTTTTCATATTAGTATTAATGTGATTAGGCCTCAAGTTGTAAAAAATTTGAGAAGTTCCCAGTAACCTGGGTTGAGGCTTTTTTCTTTGGTGAAGAAATAGCTCATTTAGGCATCTCTCTTTGATGGAAAAATAACTCATGTTGGATGTTAGGTGTAGATGAAGTCAGCACCATCAACGTTTAATTTGCTGCCGGAGAAAGCCAGACTTCTTGTCCTGAAAGTCCGTGGGTTCTCCAAACCTTTTGTGAAGTTTCTTCTAATTTCCCTGCGGTGGTCCTACTCCTCCAAATACCCCGTACGCATCCGTTTCTGTCTCACTGCCCTCCGCACACCTGACGCTGGGCTGCTCCTCCTGGGAGTGGGCCGTCATCCCGCGCGGAGTCACCCCTGAGGAGAGAGGGGAAGGTCGTGGGCCCCGGAGAAATGTAAGACTGAAGGTTCCCTCGTAATAGGTTTCCGGTGAGAGCACTGACCTAAGCTCACTTAGCTGTTCTTATCAGGGACATAAAATGAAGGAAGAAGGTGACCAGCGAGCATGAACAGGTCAACAAAACTTTTTTTTTCTAATGAACTTGCTGTTCCAGACTCCAAGATGTAATCTTTTGAATCCATCCTACACACGAGCCACATGTCCCATAAAAGCAGAATTCTGAACACATATTTGTAGACGAGGGGCTCATGCCTTGATCTTATTCTTGCGTCTTCGAAGTTTTAATTTCTGTGCAGGTATAAGGTACGCAATTGAGATCCTATTCATGTATTGACTCTAAGAGCTCTTTAGGTCCTGTTGGAAGGAAGCCCTCTGTCCTGAGTGCTGATCCTTTGACGCCAGGGAGCATGTCCTCCCAGAGGTCCTTCAATGTCATGTTCATTCTTTGTGTCTGTGTGTGTGACTACACAGTGCCCGATGGCTTTGGGGGAACGCTTCAAACCCTGGCCTGTGCACCAGTCAGCCAGGGGTAGTAACATTGTTCTATGGCCCTTAGACACATTCTATCCTGGGCTGGGACTGAGCCTGAAGAGTCCACGAAGCTCTCCTCTGTTCTAGAAAGGGTTATGCCCCAACTGCTTGAGTTATCCAGGTGCCTTCCGGCTTGATTGTTAACTACCAGATTGGACATATAGATGGACCTTTCAATAGAACATTTGTCAAACTTTTAAATTTCAAGACCCCTTTATACTCTTAAAAATTACTGACGATCCCAAAGAGTTGTTTTTCTTTTTTCTTTTCTTTCCTTTTCTTTTCTTTTCTTTTCTTTTTTCTTTTCTTTTCTTTTTTTGATGTCGGATATGTCTATCAGTATTTCCCAAATTAGAAATTAAAACTGGAGAAATTTTGAAGTATTTACTAATTTATTAAAAATGACGATAATATAGCCATGACATATTAACATGAATAACATATTTTTATGAAAAACAATAGTTTTCTAAATGAAAAAAGTGCAGAAAGATGAGTAACATTGTTTTTTCTTTTCTTCAAATCTCTGTAATATTTGGTTTAAGAGAAGACACATCAAACAGCCTCTGGGAAACTCTGCTGCATATCTGTGAGAGTTTGAAAATGAAAAGACAATGTCCGAGAGTTATTATGAAATGAAAAAAAAAATTAGTTATTCTCTATGCCCAACAAGGGGTTCGAACTCACGACCCGGGGATCGAGAGTTGCATGCTCCGCTGACTGAGCCAGCCAGGTGCCCCTGAAAATGGACCCACTGAAGAGGTCTTAGGGACAGCCAGGGGTCTCTGGATACCACTTAGAGAACATGCATCAGAGTAAGAGTCCTCAGACAAGACTAGGTGCCTACTCACTGTTCTCTCTACTTCCCCAGGTGCCATATTTTTAGCTGAACCCACCTTTTCTCTTTTCTTTAACTCCTCTGTGACTTGTTCCACTGCTCACATGTCACAGGAAGCCCCACATTCTACTTATTTGTCTCCGTATCCGCCCAAAGGGATTGCAGACTCAGAGAAGGTGGGACTCAGTTGATGCCTCTAATACTGTGTGTGGGGTCTTCCACACCGTAGGTGTATACTCACAACAGAAACAATAACAGCTGTGTTTGTTCAATATTGCTATGTGCTAGCCGCCCTCCTAAGCCAATACTGGCTGTATTAGGCTGCCGGGGCTGCTGTAACAAAGAACCACAGATCACGTGGCTTAAAACAATAGAAATGTATTCTCCCACAATTCTGGAGACCAGAAGCCCAAATCAAGGTGTTGGCAGGGCCCTACTCTCCCTGCAAGCTGTAGGAGAGAATCTGTCCCATGGTTTTCTCTTAGCTTCTGGGTGTTGCCTGGAATCCTTCTGGTGTTCCTAGAAGCATCACTTTGATCTCCTCGTCTGCTGTCTGTGGCCTTCTCCCTGTGTGTCCTCACACCATCTTCCCTTTGCACATGTCTGTCTCTATGTCTTTTCTCCTGTTCTTACAAGGACCTCACTCATAAGGGCCACCCTAATGACCCTAACTTGATTAAATCTGCAAAATCCTGTTTCCAAATAAGATCCCACTCACGGGTACCCAGGAGTGGGACTTGAACATATCTTTTTTGGGGGACACGATTCAACACATAACATTTACTAAATATTAAATTGAACCTTGCAGAACTGTTGTGATTTGGCTGTTTTTCCTCTGCAAAATGTTAATTTTGTATGGTTTAACCTAAATCTTAATTGAAACAAAATTGGCAAATAAAACCAACTGATTTTGATCGGTGTTGTCGACTGTCAGCTGAAATAACCTCATCCTTGTCCTTTGCTCCAGGCCCACAATGGATGCTCTACGACTGGCAAATTCAGCCTTTGCAGTTGACCTGTTCAAACAACTGTGTGAGAAGGAGCCAGCGGGCAATGTCCTCTTCTCTCCAATCTGTCTCTCCACCTCTCTGTCCCTTGCTCAAGTGGGTGCCAAAGGGGACACAGCAGATGAAATTGGACAGGTAAGCTCCATACCTTGTTTCTGCTTAGTGCCAACAGGCTTATTATAACACATAGGCAGTGCCTTGGGAAAAACGAATGGGGGCTCTTGGAGAAAATCGCTCGAGATTGAGAGTTGTGCCACTTCTAGCACCCTCTTAATCAGACTTTAAATGTGAAAGTTCATTAATCTGTCCTGCAACCACATTTACAAGTACCATGCTGTGATGGAGAACCTGGGACCTGCTCGGTAGTCACAATCTTTATACTAATGGGTTGCCTTCGGCAAGTCTACCTGTTACATTATAAGGATCTATCAAGATGGTGTTTGTTAAATGTGCCCCTGCACAGACCCCCTGTCTTATGCACAAAATTTATTGACAGCCTCATGCTTTAAGATGCAGGCTCAACAGCGTTCTACTCTATAATATATTGTACCCTATAATATAGTAATATATCCATATTAGATAAATATATCTGCACTTATGCGGGTACAGAAATAACATTTTAAATTTTCTACCTTCAAGCAACAGGGATGAATAAGAAGATGGATTGTGCTTTCTTATGTTTCAGAATATCCCATTTAAGAAGAAGGGACTAAAATGATGTCACCCCCTCCCCCATATATGTATATAGTTGTATGCAGATGGGAGTGTGTGTGTGTGTGTGTGTATGTATTTTTTTTTTTTTTTATAGTTTCTTTTTTGGGTATGATTGACCATCTAGCTTTGTAAAATTCTTAGACCTTCAAATGAGGTGATCTTCCAGGTTGCTACATTTCAAGTACTCATTTACCTTTATTTCAGTTTATCATTATTTTTAATTGTGATATAGTTGACATATAACATATTAGTTTTAGGTGTACAAGATAATGATTTGATATCTGCATATATTGTGAAATGAAATGATCACCTAAGTCGAGTTAACATCTGTCACCTACATTGTTACAAATTTTTTTTCTTATACGAGAACTTTTGAGACCCACTCTCTTAGCAACTTTCACGTGTATAGTACAGTATTATTAGTCACAGTCCCCCTGCCATACATTAAATTCCCATGAATTATTTATTTTATGCCTGGAGATTTTGTCCCTGTTACCCATCTCCCCCTCGTAGATAGTAGGTAGATGTGCTTCTGCTTCCGTTCCGATATTATTTTTATGTTGATCATCTTAAGTTCAACAGAATCTTTTTTTCCTTTAACTCACAAGCATTAAAAAAAGGAACATCTTATACCCATAAATCCCCAGAAAGTATACCCACAAAATATTATTTGGGTCAGGATGAAGAATTTACACTCAAAACTGAGTGGGGCTTGAAAAAGAAACTTCAGCTGTGGGCAGAACACCTGTCTCTTCTCATCCATCCTTCACCCCTGACTCCCCCATCCCTCAATCCCCACCCCATTTCTCCTTCTTCCTTCCTCATCTCCCATTAGAGAAGGGAGAGTAAAGAGAACTTCCCGGTAGTGGGTCTATTCTCAATATTAATAATAAAGCTCTTTTCAGTACCTGCAATTGTTTTCCTGGTAGTGGTTACCTGGGTTCTTTAATTTTCTGGTCTTTCTACCGGTCATTGGGCATGAGAGCGATGCCCTGCCTTGGACCAGCCAAGGTGGCGCTGCCATACCGAGGTTTTTGAGTCTTTAGCACATTGTGCCCATTTAGTGACATTACCTGAGGTGTGGCAGTCCGGGCAGTTACTCTGACTTAGGAGTGAGGAGAGGATCACCTTATGCTGACATCACGTTTTGGGGCGCCATGAAGCAGAGGAGCTACTGGGCTATTGGTTGGAACAAAAGAAAAGCTAGGAACAAAGTGGAAGGAATCAAGCCTTCCAGAAGATAGCATCCTAGTTTTAAGTGACTTCGAATATTACCAGAAGAATAATTATCAACGTTTTTGAATCCATACGATGTTTTAGGTGTTTTACATGCAATATCCGTAATGGTCATACCAACTCAAAAAAGTAGGTATTGTCAGTCCCTTTTACGGAGGGGAACATGAATCTCCAAAGAGCTGGGCAAGATTGCATTTCCAGTGGGTACAGGCTGGGATTCTGAGGCAGGGCTGTGTGACTGTAGCCCGCCGAGGGCAGCCAACCATGGATGGTGGCTGCCTTCTATGAGTGATGCCTCAGCATGTTTGGTTAGAGCAACTGCAGGGGCTAGATAGACCCTGGCTAGAGACACATCTATCCCTGAATCTGATACCTGCCTAATGATTGTCTCTCTTGGTATTCATCTCTCTCTTCTTGTGTCTCAATTGCATAGGCATTATAACCCAGCTTTACTCTTTTCCAAGTTCAGAAAGTCTTCTTATGAGCTTTAGAGGCATCCTTATGAAGAATGGGCAAAATTTCCCCATAGTTGATTAAAGAGAAGACTCTAATGGCGGTGTTTCTTGGCTAGGGACAGTTCTACCCCCCTCCCATCCCAGGGACATTTGGCGATGCCTGGAGACATTTTTGATAGTCACAAATGGAGGAAGGAGTGCTAGGGGCACCGAGTCAGCCAGGGATGCTGCTAAACATTCTACAGTACCCAGGACAGCACCCTAAGAAGAATTATCCAGCCCCAAATGTCAATAATACTCAGGTTGAAAAGCCTCTCTTTATGGGGACAAATGAGCAGGGAGATACTGACACCCCCCCACCCCCCACCAGGCGGCGGATCATTGTCCTGTATCCACTGTGGTGGGAAGAGGCAATACTTCATGGGTAATGGATTTTTTTTCTCTTCACAGGTCCTTCATTTTGAAAATATCAAAGACGTACCCTTTGGATTTCAAACGGTAACATCGGATGTGAACAAACTTAGTTCCTTTTACTCACTGAAACTCATCAAACGGCTCTATGTAGACAAATCTCTGAATCCTTCTATGGTAAGTGGGTTAAAACAGGGAACACAATTTAGCTTTTTACCAGGAATGGGATTTTCACGTGGTTAGACCCACAATTTTATTGTCAGTGAAATTAAGTTCTAGGATGCTTGTTTATGATTTCAGGCTTATCAGAAATAAATCGGTTCTAGTGGAGAATATGGGGGGTCTCCTGAAAAGATGGGGGGCCACCAAATGTGGGGCAACCTCACACAAGGCAGAACGAAGGAGACAGAAATTTATTGAATACACTGCAAAGGAGTGGTGGGCAGGACAGCAAGAGAAAGACGGTCCTCCATGAGGCAGTACTGGGGGGCTATAGTTAAGGGGCAGGTGAGGGAGTATGGAACATATGGGATTTTCCTGTTGTGGTACCCGAGTCTGCGTGTAAGCAAGCCATGAGTCAGCTAGGGCTTGTGGGTATTTTGAGGGGGGCCGCCTGATGGGGCCGTTTGTACTCAGCCAGGGAGTAGGGGTCCTGTGGGCTCCTCTACCTTTCTCAGGCTTCTGTTGCTCAAGTTGATTGCCTAAAAGCGGCCTCTACAGAGAGGCTGAAAATAGCGGGAATCACGTCTAGCTAGAATCACCTTGCGGTCACAATACAGCTCAAAGTATAGAGAAGCTTGTGGGTTTCCCTTTTTCCTCAAACACACCTTAATCTCACCTTTCCTCCCAGTTTCCTCACTGAGAGGAATAGACGATGGGGTATTAATGCTCTAGTAAATGTGTCTCCATAGATGCAAGACAGCTCGTGAGTTAAACCTCCTTCTCCTTGAATAGCAGGGCATCTGGCCCCGGTCAACATTTTAAGTTCTCCACCTCATTTGTTCATGTGCACAATGTTCTCCTGAGGTTTCTCGAAATCAATAAGAAAAATCGCAACTGTATGAATCAGTCACAAGTTGGTTTTGTTTGCTTTCCTAGGCTGGTCATGTGGGCATGTATCCAAGGTAGGTCTAGGTATTTAATGGCAGCTGTTTCTTGAAGGACTCATATAAAGTTCCCTGTAGTATCCTTACATTTGACCCCAGAGTATATCATACTATTTTTTAGAATCTGTATTTGAAACACAAAGCCAGCATCCTTGACTACTACATAGAGGTTCTTTCTCTACTTTAGTAATAGAGAGTTGATTCTGTTTGTGTTTGCATGGTCAGAATTTTAAGCTTTCCACATCTAAAAGGTAGACTGCCAGTTAAATATTTTACCATAGTTTTACTACTTTCTGCTGCATGGCTTGTTTTTCTAGTCGAGATCTTTTTATTTTTTTAAGATTTTTATTTATCTGAAGAGAGACAGAGATAGTCACAGAGATAGCGAGAGAGGAGAGAAGAGGGAGAAGCAGGCTCCCCGTGGAGCAGGGAGCCTGATGCAGGACTCAATCCCAGGACCCTGGGATCATGACCTGAGCCAAAGGCAGACGCTTAACCTACTGAGCCACCCAGATGCCCCCATTTCTTCTATTCTAAGATACACGTACATATATTAAAAAATATGTATTTAATTATATAGTAATTATTTTATTTATTATTCACTTATTTGAAGTATTAATAAATACAAATATTTAAATATATATTTATATATACATAAAATGCACGTTTTAATGTTTCTGATTTCGAATTCATATTATAATTGTTGCATACATTTAATGTAGTGTTTCTTTTTTCCCCAAAGCTGCTACTACATTGATGGAAGGTTTTAATAATTGATATTGCCTTAGAATTGAAGAAATGAAACACTTCATACAAAGAACATTCATTGATTTCCACGGGAAGTTTCCATTTGTACAGTGTTACAGATTTTGAAAGGGTATTCACCAACCTGGACACTTACAAATCCTTTAGTTAGAATCACAGAAGGACGCGATGGTTTGACTATGGACTTTAGGTACTTTGTGATTTTATGAGCTGGGTGTTTTTCAGGAGTTCATCAGCTCTACGAAGAGACCCTACGCAAAGGAAATGGAAACCGTTGACTTCAAGGATAAATTGGAGGAAACAAAAGGTCAGATCAACCAGTCAATCAAGGATCTCACGGATGGCAAGTATCCTTTCCTCACTTGGACCCTGTCTTCTCATGAATCCTTCTGCTAAGCACAAACCTGAACATCTGGAGGCTTCCTCAGATGTCTTCGGTAGGCAGGCTCAATTCTGGCCCTTCCAGCCGTTTCAAATATGCAGATGGATTCCCGGGCATGTCCTACGTCCTCTTAGGCTTGGCAGGAGTTCCCGGTCCTTCAGTTTCCATCCACCTTGCCGTGCCCCACAACGTGCTTCTAACAGAGAGTGGCCTTGGGCAAGTCACTGGCCGCTTTCTCAATCTGCGAACGAAGGGTCTGGGCTTTAACTTGGTCCCTGAGGCCACCTTCAGGTCTGCTGCTGCGGTCTGGGGAGGGACACACTTCTCGGCCAGGGAGACTCGCTTCCTGTGGGAGTGGCCAGAGGGATCCTTTCGCGGCACCATCAGGAATGACAGTCCACGCTGCAACTGTAGAGTGACACCACGGAGAGAGAACTTGGTCTTAAAGTCCTTCAAGAGCTGGATTCAAATCCAGATACTGAGTTACTTGGGTAGGGAACCTCAGTTTACTGACCTGTAAAATGGGGCATACCTTACCTGATTAATTTTTACATGGTGGTTGTGAAGCTCAAGTTCGATCTATAGGGTAACAAACGATCTATGATCACCAAGAGAATATATGGTGGCCATAGCTTTGCATGCACACACACGGATGTATAGGTATGTATACATCTGTTACTGAAATGCTGCTTCTTTGCCTTCATATGTAAAGAAAAAAACTGGCATAAATAACACCAGGTTAAGCACAGTTAAAAGATTTATAAGCAAAAAGCAGTTGCTGTTTAAACTGCCGTGTGACAGTTTTGCTTCCAGAATTGCCAGATAATTGCATTTTCTCTATGAGGGCCTTTAAAAAAAATCTTCATAAACTTAAGATTTTACTAGAGAAGGTGGCTTAGTGGAAAGTCCTCCGAATTTAGAGTCAGAAGCTCAAGATTTAAGTTGGAACGACCACCTACCAGCTCCCCTCCTCTGGTCTTCCAGGTCCTTCCTTAACGGGATTAGCAGTCAACCTATCAGGTAACGCTGGCAAGACTTGTTACATTAACTCAGCGCAAAATGTAAACACAGGGACCTTTATTAAAAAGCGTACTAAGGACATTAAGGTGGTGACAGAGGAGCAGGGAACCAGGACGGCGCCCTGCACACGCGTGTCACAGGTCTGCGAAGTGGGCCCTGAGCAGCAGCGTGAAGATCCCAGGGATTCGGTAAATGAAAATCCCTTTTTGGGAAAAACGTCAGTGCTATTCACACGTGAGGACTGCGTTTTCTGACGGCATTATCCCCAGGGAGCTGTCGTGGCTGCTGGGGGCTGCATCTCTGCGATAACGACCCCGCCGACTCTGACGCCAGCAGGGGTCTGCACCAGTGCCCTCCGGGGAGGGCGAGCCCCGCTGTGGGGTTTCCTGGGATAATGATCTTGGCCTTCCAGGACCCCTGTGAGATCATGCACGTGAAAAGGTTAAAATTACACTGGTGCATTTTCATTCCAGAGTGCAGGCTGTGGGGTCGGAAAGACTCAGCTCTGAAACCTGAATCTGACCTCGCTCATGTGTCATCTTGGGCCAGTGACTTAACCACCACGTCTCAGCTTCCTCATCTGTAAAATGGGGAGAAATACATGATATCGTGCCTCGGAATCATCTAGCACGCCAGCTAGCACAGGACAGGCATTTGAAAGTGGTGGCTTGTGTTTCTCTTCTTCCTGTTCTTCCTTCCTTTTCCCTGCCTTCCCCTCTGCCCTCTCCCCGCTAGGTCTCTTTGCTAAGCGATGCTGCGTCAAGATGGAAGGAGAGAAGGAAACCCTTCTGAAATGAGGCGTGTGGGCTACTGGACCTTGGGTGCGAGGCTCCAGCTGGGATAAATACTCAGGGAGCCGACGCGCGCGTGTGGCTATCGGATGTGGTTTGAAACAATGACAGGTGCAATCTGAGGTTTCCTACAATTGTTTGCAGGTCACTTTGAGAACATCTTGGCTGACAACAGTGTCAGTGACCAGACCAAAATCCTTGTGGTTAATGCTGCCTACTTCGTTGGGAAGTGGATGAAGAAATTTCCTGAATCCGAAACCAAAGAATGCCCGTTCAGAATCAACAAGGTATGGGGGAGGGGGGCCAGCACGTGAGGCTCCCAACTATAGATCTGAAAAATTATAGCGACACACGGGACCATAGGGATTCACTCCAGCGAGGAAGACTGAGGCCCAGGACGTAGTGTGCCTTTCCTGAGACTAACGGCTGGGAGGAAGGTGGGAGACAGAGAACCATAATCCGGAGACTCTCACTCTTTTCCGGAATGGTTAGATTGTTTTGCTGGTGGTTGGTTCTCCTCCCTGGGAAGGGCTGGCGGAAGGGCCCTAAGTTACGTGTAAGCAAAATCCGAAACAGTTTGCTGATGGTGGGTTTCCTAGCGGCCGCAGGGCCAGCCTGGGACCCGATCCACGCCTGGTAATGGTCCGTGAAGGCACTGTGGGCTTTGGAGCCGACCACGCAGATGTGTAGTTTTTGCATCTCACAAAGTGTGAATGGGCGGAAGGGAGGAGGGGTGTGTGCTACTCCTTTATTGTAATTCAGTCATAAAGCTGGGTCATGTCAGATCCTGGAGACTCAGACTCGAGGAAGAGAATTATTAAGGATGTGAAATGTCATTGATCTTGCAGTATTTCCTCTAAGCTAGCAGCAAAACACTGCTCAAGGCTACGTGGGGATACGCCCTCCTTTTGAATGCAGACTTTTCTTTTGTTTCTTTTGCTTTGCTTTTATAGCCCCTGAACTTTTCCAGTGATGTTACTGATTTTTTTCC
Organism: Potos flavus; assembly: GCA_028534135.1. NCBI lineage: Eukaryota > Metazoa > Chordata > Mammalia > Carnivora > Procyonidae > Potos > Potos flavus. The sequence goes on along the minus strand of CM052889.1, from coordinate 11,149,498 downwards.
GGTTCCATGGGGTTTCCTTTAAGGGTAGACTAAGTCGATGAAGTTATATTGTTAAAAGTTTAGTATAGTGCCTATTCAGACACGGTGAACACACAGACACACACACACACATTTCCTGGAATAGTCTTTACTTAGTTCTGTGTTCAGAAGATATGTCTCTCGACTTATGTTTCAGAAGTGGGGTTATTGTATCCATATTTGGTGCTGATAAGTGAAATCGATGATGGTTTCTGGAGGCCACAACTATATGCAAATTCACATGACTAGCAGTCTAACTTGATAGAGATTTTAGACAAATCTGTATCTTCTTTGAGAGAAATAAATGGGAGAACCAGCACTTAATTTCTAAAGTAGTGTGTTTTTCTATCACAGTTATGTTTCTGGTTGTACACAGAATCGAAGTCTTTAGTTACCTACCAACAAATATTTAGTGAGCAACTACTATGTGCTGGGATATACCAAGATAATAAGACACAGTTTCTGCTTTGACTATAGTCTAGTTGGGGTAGGGGGTGGAAAGATAGTAACATAAATAAATATTCTAACCATGTGACAAGTATTGAAATAGAGGTGTTACAAAAAGTAAAATACGGTCTAGCTCTGCTTGAGAGAGGTGTCGGGGGAAATTCAGTTTATTGTTTGAAGATCCCAGATAAAAGTTTTACTGTAATATTATCCCCAAGACCTGATATGAGTTTGAAATCTCCCCTAAAAGAGATTCAATTAATAGGCAAATATCCCATGGAAGGTGTAGATTGAAATAAGAAGTCACACTAAATTTCTATCAGTCTCTTACTCTTGAGTATGAACTAATTTTCCTTCAGAAAATCAGTGTCTTTGTAGTAGTGACACAAAGTCAGATATTAATGGGGACAGAGAGAAGGAAGGGCCTGAAGAGAAAAGCCTGGGCACTGAGGCCCATTTTTGAGGAGTGTGGAACGCATCGGAGCTGGAAGCAACTTCGAGATAATTCTGTTACTTAATATTCCCATTTAAAAAATTACAAAATATTTCTAGCATACAGAAAATTATAGAAAATAATAAAACAACCACCGATGTGCCCAACAACCAGCTTTGTAAATCCTTATATTTTGCCTCATTTCAGATATTTTAAAGAAAAAAAATATAGCAACAGATGCACAGCCCCGCACAGGCCCACCCCCTCCCGTGTCTTTCTCTCTTCCTCCCCAGAGGTGACAATCACTCAGAAATGTCCGATTCCCTCAGTCCACTGACAGGGAAACTGAGGCCCAGAGAAGTTAAGTGACTCGTGCAAGATCTCAGCATCTATTTATGTCACATATGGGACTAAAACCTGAGGTTCTTAACTCTACTCCAGACTCTTCATCTGCTCCGATCAGAGTAGGTTGGCCATACAGGAAGAGGGTAACAAAACTAAAGGAGAATAGGGGACGAAGCAAATGGGATGTTTGTCCTGCTCTATGCTGAGTGTTCTCTAGTACATGTTCTAGCAGGAAAAGCTGCATAAGGAGATATGTGGTTTGCACTAAACTTTCTTTCAAGTCAGCTCCCCCAGGAATGGTTCAGAGAGCTTGTAATTATGAGCATCTATAAAGACTGAGTCAAAGTTTCCCTGTGTTTTCAGTCCTACTGTCTTATTTTTCATGTTTTATATAAGCAAGTACACTACTCTGTCTAGTTCCCGGAATAGATGGGAATTATGAGGCACCTGAATAACTTTTCAAAGGAAGTCATTAACTCTTCAGGGGCTAGTCTGTGATGGTTTGGGTCCAGACGGGGCGTTGCGCCATCATGGTCTGAAACTATAACAAGAACACACGTCTGTGTGTGTGTGCGCGCGCGTGTGTGTATTTATGCTTGTGTAAAGCGGTCCCAATTTCTCTTACAGACGGACACCAAACCCGTGCCGATGATGAGCATGGAGGCCACGTTCTGTATGGGCACGGTCGACGGTATCAACTGTAAGGTCATAGAGCTTCCCTTTCAAAATAAACACCTCAGCATGCTCATCCTGCTCCCCAAGGATGTGGAGGATGAGTCCACGGGCCTGGAGAAGGTGAGGAGGAGGGGGGTGGGGGTTCAACACGGCGGTGCCCCCTGCTGTGGCCGGCACTGTGTGCGGTTGTGACAAGGTCTCTCGGTCCTTTCTGGGCCTTTGTCTGGAAACAGCCAACGTTTACTTGGCACTTGTGAGGACCCAGGGGCTGCGAGGTCCCACGTGCCCCTTCTCACTGGTTTCTCGCAACAGCCCCATCTGTGCATTGGAATGATCCACGGTGTTCTCATTGACCGGGGAAACTGAGGCACGGGGTGGGGGGGGTCACATAGGTCGTCAGTGGCGTGTCGAATCGGAATCTGAGCCCAGGAAGTTGGGATCTGTGTTCTTGATCCAGCCTCGAGCACCTCTTATCAGCATCTTGCGTTAGTGCGGTTGGTACCTTTGTTACAACCCACGAGCCCGGTATTAGCACGTTAGTCCTAGAGTTCCCTGCTTGCTTTAGGGTTTGTTTTTTGTGTGGTACATTCTGTGCGTTTTGAAAAGCTCTTTTAGAGGCACCTGGGTGGCTCAGTGGGTTAAAGCCTGTGCCTTCGGCTTGGGTCATGGTCTCAGGGTCCTGGGCTCGAGCCCCGCATCGGGCTCTCTGCTCGGTGGTGATCCTGCTTTCCCCCCTCTCTCTGCCTGCCTCTTTGCCTACTTGTGATCTCTCTCTGTCAAATAAATAAATAAAATCTTAAAAAAATAGAAAAGAAAAGCTCTTTTAATGCACACGCCTATATGAGATTTTATTATGCTTCATCCTTTCTGTAGGTTATTAGCGGCCCAAGGTTTAAATAGAGGCTCATCTGCCTGTGAATGGTGCTTTAGCTTCCCCTCGGTTCTGGCAGCCCCATCCAGCACCCCTGCCCCGGCCACCTGTTCCCGCCTCGGCCCTCCCTTCCCAGCTCCCCTAGCTCCCCTCCACCTGGGCCTCGGCCCTTAGCCAGGGAGAAGGACGGGCTCTTGAGGCACCCAGAGGTCACCTGCTTCATTTCCCGTCATGCCTCAGTTACTCCCCGACTTTCCCAGGGACCGACTTATCTAGGTCTAAGTCAGTCTCCATCCCACCTGCGGCTTTAACGATGGTTACACTTTCTCCATCACTGGCCTTCATTGCTCTTTTATTCACTGCTCTCTCTCTTTTTCTTTCTCACTCCACTCCACGCCTTGGTCTCTTTTCTCCTGCGGTCACTGCACTTTCCCTTACAGGAAATACCCTCATACCAGTCTTTTTCTGATGACCGTACAGAATGGAAGAAACCGATCTCTTGGGTCTCAGGGAAATGCAAGAATATGCTTAGCGTTGGTCTCCTGCGGCTGCCGTAACAAAGTACCATGAACGCAGTGGCTTAAACAGCAGGAATTTATTCTCGCACAGTTCCAGAGGCTAGAAATCTGAATTCAAGGTGCTGGTTCCTGCTGGGGGCTGTGAGGGAGAATCTGTTCTATGCCCCTCCTCCAGCTTCCGGAGATGGGCTGGCGACCTTTGGCCTTCCGTGGCCTGGAGATGCATCCCTTCCATTTTTGCCTCTGTGTTCACATGGCTTTCTCCCTGCATGTGTGCATCTCTGTCTAAAATTTTCCTTTTTATAAAGACACTGGTCATATAAGGTTAGGGCCCACCCTCAGACCGCATCTGAATGACACCTACAAGGATCCTGTTCCCACATAAGGTCGCGTTCTAAGGCACCGTGAGTTAGGACTTCAACATACGGATTTATTTTGGGAGGGGATACAATTTGACCCATAACACATACATAATGGAAGAAAAAAAAGCCTTTTTTCCTCTGACTGGTCTTTTTGAGTTATGGATGAATTTTATTTCCTCTCTTCATTCCCGCATAATAAGGGGGCAAGAATTTTTGGCTCAAAAATTCTAGTTACTTATAGCAATCTTTCGATCTGAATAACTTATCATAAGTGAAGCAGTAGTCATTGAAAACATAATTATCGTAGATTAACAAGAGAATCCAAGGGGACCCTCCCCCACTAAAAACAAAACAAACAAACTTGTGCCCAGTCTGTGACCTTGCCGTGTCACTGATTTTTATGGGGTTTCAGGTGAGTGACTTCAGTGTCGGGGGGTGGGGGGGCCCATGATAGTGACAGTCAAGTACTTTCATTCTCTCTTGTATGTGTGTTTCTCCTCTAGCCTGGGGGGAGCTGGGCAGGGAAAGGAGCAATCTAAGGTTTGCTCAGTGAAGAATTTTATGACTAAACCATTTTCTGCGTCGTTGCCTCTCTCATTTCTAAAGCCACCAACTGAAATAGACACGTTCTTCACTGCAGGTCTTCGAGAGTGACCAGAGAGACTGCGGACTCTGAGAAACAAACTGAGGGTTTTGGAGGGGAGGGAGGTGGGGGGTTGGGTGAGCCTGGTGGTGGGTACTGAGGAGGGCATGTATTGCATGGAGCACGGGGTGTGGTGCATGAACAATGAATCTTCGAACATTGAAAAAATAAAATTAAATGAAAAAAAATAAAAAGAACGACCATAGACAGTTCAAGTTCTCATTTTAGAAAGAGTAACTTTAGCTTTAAGTTGCGTTACTAATTTTGATGCCACGCCAAGTACATGAATATTCTGGATTTCCTGGTAGAAAAGTTAAAATAAGCATTCAAGAAATAGTATGTGTAAAAACCCTTCTCCTTTTATGTTTATTTCACTCTTATTTGTGCCACATCATCATCCATGCGTTGGTTTCTTCTCTACAACGTCAAGGAAATGCCCTCAGACATTTCAGTGCAAAGGCACCGTTGTGAGAGGGCGGGGTGCTGGGTGGCTTGGTGCGTCTCTGGTAAGGGAAGCTAGTCACACAGCCAGACGGCCAGACTGACTGACTCCATGTTCGGTGGCCCATCTGTGCTGCTTCAAAACTGGGCTCACAATGGCACTTTCTGTTTTCAATCAAACAGGATCTTTTACAACTGGGAATAAAAAAATGATAATTTCCTCTCCTTTGGGTCCTTCAGGTTGAACAACAGCTCAACTCAGAGACGCTCTTGCAGTGGACCAATCCCAGCACCATGGCCAATGCCAAAGTCAAACTCTCCATTCCAAAATTTAAGGTGGAAAAGCTTGTCGATCCCAAAGCTAGTCTGGAAAACCTAGGGCTGAAAAATATCTTTAATGAGAATACATCTGATTTCTCTGGAATGTCAGAGACCAAGGGAGTGGCCCTCTCCAATGTCATTCACAGAGTGTGCTTAGAGATCACGGAAGATGGCGGCGATTCCATAGAGGTGCCTGGGTCCCGAATCCTGCAACACAAGGACGAATTCAATGCCGACCACCCATTTATTTACATCATCAGGCACAACAAAACGCGAAACATCATTTTCTTTGGCAAGTTCTGTTCTCCTTAAGTGGCAGAGCCCAGGTTAGGTCCCATCTGACTTTTCTGTAAACTCTGCATCCAAAGAATCACTTTTGAAATACAATAAATTGCTAATATTGCTGGGTCAGGAAGCAGCTGGTACTTGACCTATGTAGCCCTCACACGAATAAGCCCTTCTTTTCCAATCCTTTCTTTTATTCCCTTCACCGCCCCCCTTGCCATAAACCACAATGCCTTTAATGAAAAGGAGTTACCTTAGAGGAAAAATATGTATTCATTACTTGCCAAATTATCTAGGGTCATGGGTAGGAATGCAGTCTTCCGCAACGAAAATTCCTGTAAGGAGGATTCTGTATCCCTTCTTTCACTGGGATACGGAATGTTCCAGACATTCTCACTTCCCTGAAAGACTAAAGAAACTGGTACATGGGATCCACAAACTTTCCCGGCTCCAGCGGAACTGGGGCACGTGTGCAGGCTGCTGTCGGTCCCTAGCTCCTTTTGCTTTAAACTGCGGTCCCAATGTTTTCTCCCAACTCCCTGACTTTTTGGGATTTTAGAAAGCTAACATGTTGCACATACTATATATTATGGAAGGGACTCCATCGATGGAGTTTGGGACAGCCCCCTATGTATCAGCACTTTCATACTTCTGCCACAAAACAGAGAGTACTCACACAAAGTGGATAAAGACTCGGAGCAGCCTGCAAATGTCAGCTTTTGCTGCCAAACGAACGTGCCACCCCCTTATGAAAAAGCTTTTTGTTTTCAGAACTTTTGGAAATTTTGGAAGGGTGGCAGGGGCATTGCAGACCCATAAGAGCAGAAGTGCGGCACCTCGAGTGGAGGTTAGATTTGATTAAAAATCCACTTTCACTTTCGGCAGAACACGCACATGGTCGCTTGGCTAGGGGTCGGCCACTGGTGGGCGGGGAGTGCCGACAGCCTCAGTAAGGCTCTGGGTGTCTGATGACCAGGGACTTCACACACGCGGGGATTTTTAAGGTAGCCGATGAAAGAGTATTTTGAGTGTTGAAGGAACTTGTCTCTTTGTCTACCATGCTAGTGGGAAAGGGGAAAGGAGCTAATGCCATTGGAGAGAAAACAGCAATTGGAATGTTCTCCCACCTCGACATGTATGTTTCCAGACTACGTGTTTAGTTACGGTACATAGCTAGTTAGTAACTTACATTAACAGTAATTTGTGAAGTAGGTCTGTTACATCATCTTTGCTGCAAGTACACGGGTTAATTCACTACCAAAAGGGCACATCTGCTGAAGATTTCGTGACATTCCTTCGCCCATCTCTTCTCTGGCATTCACTGTAAATAGGTTCAACTTTCTTCTTGTTCCGAAGGTTCAATATTGAATGTCTTTTATGCCACTGACAATAAATATTATTGAACTACATGTCTTATTCCCTTATTCCCTTAATACTCTTCTTATTCCCTTGTCTTTCTAGTTTCCCGCCCACCAGGCTTGCTTCCTCCCCATTCCCTTTCATCTGGGGGGAAAGGACTGGGGCGTTTCTGGGATCACTTTCTGCTATGGGTACCTATGCAATGAAACAAGAGGCCTGGCAGGAGGACATGGAACTTTTCTCCAGCAGAAAAGTTGAGGCCCAGCCTCAAAATCTCATTTTATTAAGTAAGTTGTATATGCCCAAAATATTTGTAAGTACATTTTTCTCAATGTACATTTGTTTTAAATCAATTACAGTATCCCTGAACCTAATATTCAACATAGCCCTTGTCCTGTCCCTATTCTGTGCTCCAGTAGAATGTGTCCCCAGTTGCAGTAATTTCTGAGCACAAAAAGTGACAAATGCTCCCCAACCGCCCAAAAAGAAAAAAAGCCATTTGTGCAGGGTTGCTGGGGGTGACCCAAACCAGGGTTTGCCACTCTTGGCTCATCACCCTCTCTAGGCTAAGAAACAGAAAGTAGGGGATAATCACAAAAAGGGTTAGTGAGTATTTAGAGGAGGGAAGGGATTAGCGCCTCTTTAAGCCAAGTGTTCTGGGAGCTTAAAGTGTCTCCTGGAATTTGGAAAGCACTGGAAGGTTTGGATTACTCTTGCCTGGGATACTCTCATCCAGTGGTTTTCAACTAGGGGCAGTTCTGTACCCTAGGAGACAAGAATTCTCAATATTCTACCATGCCCAGAACAGGCCCAGAGCAAAGAACGTCCACGCGGCGCCCCCAGTGCCAAGGTCGGGAAAGCTGGGACCCTGTCTAAAGGACGGATGCTGGCAGGAGGGGTCCCTGAGGCAGAGCAGGGAGAAGGGGCTACGGAGGGCGTGCGGGGAGGGGGCCTGGTGTCAGCTGCAGTGAAACAGGCAGGGAACCAGGCTGGAGTGTTTTGAGACTCTGCTCCAAAGGTCTGCTCAGTGAGGGTGTGCGGTCTCCGAAGAGCCACGGGAACATCCCGTGAGAAAGAGGCAGCGTTTGGCACCTTTCCCGCTGGATTCCAACTGCATCAGTGAGGCCAAGTCCTTCCCTCCTTCTGCCTCCTCCCCTCTCCTTCCCTCCCCTCTCGCCCCACAAGTCGGGTGTTGTAAGAAGTAGCAGAAGAGCAGGGTGGGCAAACGGCGGGGAAGCCCGCTTCCCCTTCCCTCCCCTGTGGGTCGGTGAGCCCCAACCAGCCCCCAGCGGTGGTGGATGGAGGAGCTTCCGGCCAAAAGAGGATCTGAAATTCTTACTTAGAAGAATTCTGGGCTTTTTCGCTTCTGAAAATGTCTTTATTAATACATGAAAGTGACTGGAGAGGTGTTAGTTTCGGGCATGTGGTTTAGGGGATTCGGTCCGGGGGAGCGGGGGCGGGGGGGACAACGCGGCGGCAGCATGGACTTGAAGGACATGGAGAGAGGGCCATTTCCCTGGCACCTGCCCAGCCTGGTTCACCGATAATCCGGTCACTCACTTAATCATCACAACAACCGTAGGAGGAGGAAACCACAGCCCCGTTTTATAAAGGAGGATGCGAAGACACAGAGGGGACGGGTCACCAGAACAAGGGCACAGAGCTAATGAAAGCTGATGGGCGATCTGAACTCCTGCAGACGGAGTCGAGAGCTGGGGCTCTGACCTTGAAGCCACCATCGTCTCCCGGCACCGATGGCCGCCGCACGTGCCTGGAAGAATTCCTCTGTCCTCTGTATCTTCTCTGTTTTGGAGTTCCCCGATGTTTGTCTGATCCAGGCGGTCCTTTTCTTGTCAACCCAAATGCGCCTGGAGGGAGCCGGCTCAGCTCGGTGCCTTCATAGAGCATCTTTTATAGGCCAGGTGTTGGAGGGGCAGGTGCTTTGTGGATGTTACTACATTTGCCTGTTCTCCCAATAACCGTGGAGGTTGACGCCATGCCCATATATCTTAGGAGGAAATACGGGCTCAGAGGAATGGGGTAAAGCATCCAAACTGGTGATTAGTAGAGTATGTCTGCAGCTCTGTCTGACCCCAAAGCCTATACTCTTTCCCCTGTGACCTAGGGCCCTTGGACCCCTGGGGCAGGCTCCCCGCTGGACGGCTTTGCATTCACTCATGCATCCCACGGGACCTCAGGCCGCCCAGTGTTGCCAATGCGATGTCTGTCTCTGTCCTCCAGGCAAACGGAGCAAAACAAAACTTCTCCATTAGTCCCTGTGCTGGTCCCCAGCGGGACACCAGGAGCAGCAAGGCGTCTCTCCTGCCCGAGGCTAACTGGCAATCATTGGCAGGCTCGTGTCTCTCTGCGGAGGTGGCTGGGTCCAGAAAGCAGTAGAAGGAAGTGGGATTTCAGAAAGGCCTGGAACCTTAGTCCAGACCGGGAAAGACAGAGAGAGGGTAGGGATCCCACAAGGGAGAAGCACGTGCTCATTGTTTACGGAAGAAAAATGAGGTGCTGACTGCACACGAGGCTCAGAGCGGATGGAACCGGAAGGGAAGAGCAGGAGGCCAGACTATGGGGGTGCATAGCGGGCCCTGGTACCGGGGGGCCTGATGACCTCGGTGTCCCGGGCTCCGGGGCTGACGCCAGAGCTGCCTTGCCGTGGCCGTGGATAACGTGGGCACAGAAAAATATAACTTCTATATATTTACACACGCATATACTTGGGACCTGGGATTCCTGAGCCATATGCAAATATTCAGCCAGTTTTCCAAAGTGGCTGTCCTGTTTCTCAGTATCTTTTATTAGTAATAGTATTACTCTTATTATAATTATTACTGTAATTACAATAGTAGTAGTGTGTTATAATATAAAATAAGGCTGGTATATTATTACCAGTAGTATTATTATTAAATAATTATTATTAAAGATTTTTTTTTTCAATTATTACCTTTATCGACCCCACTGCCATTTAGGAGCTGGGTACTGGGCTAAGCATGACCTATATTATAATTCAGCTTCCACAACAGTCCTGAGGACTGGCTTGAGGTGAAAGGAATTGAGGTTTCTGAGACACGAAGAAACTTGCTGAGCACGTGTGGCTGGTAAGCTGTGTCGCCCCTCCCCCCTCCCCCCTCCAGAGCCCCTCCTTTTACCCTCAGTGCATTTGATTCCATTAAAAACTTTTACTTGAGGGGCGCCTGGGTGGCTCAGTGGGTTAAAGCCTCTCCCTTCAGCTCAGGTCATGATCTCAGGGTCCTAGGATCGAGCCCCGCATCGGGCTCTCTGCTCAGCAGGGAGCCTGCTTCTCCCTCTCTCTCTGCCTGCCTCTCTGCCTACTTGTGATCTCTCTCTCTGTGTCAAATAAATAAAATCTTAAAAAAAAAAAAACAAAAACTTTTACTTGATGAATTCAATCGTTTACCCTCAAGGGCCAATTTTATTCTATTTAGGTTAAAAATGGAATATCGTAGTCAATAGAAGATGAATGTAGGTAAAGATAAAGCTTAGCTGAAGATTTACGTAGGAAGCAAACCTTCTAGCAATGTTTGCTTTTCAAACATTTCTGGTTAAATGTAATAGATACTACATTTCTGGTTAAATGTAACAGATAAAAATTCGGAGCTTTTCCCTCAGGGGTGACATTCAGTCACGCGTAGGCCCTTTGCTTGCTCTTCACACCAGATCTGAAAGGCCTCCCTGCTGTAGTTTTAGCTCTTAGACCTGAAACTGCTTCTATGGCATTCTTTTCCTCAGCCCCACCCCACTGCCACAGAGGATTTAGTAGATGGGCGGATCCCTGTTGGAAGGCATCTGTTCCTGTTCCCATCCTTGGCCCAACAATAATGGCGCCTCCAGTGTGTGAGGGCTTTCAAGTGAGGGGATCAAAGTGTGTTACTAACAGTAAATGACTATTCCTGACCCAAGTTCTGGAACAGATAAGTAGATGGTGCTGTTCTCCATCAGAGATAAGATAGGCACGTTGTGTCCCTAGAACTTCTCACGGCCTTACAGGAACCTTGCCAGACCCGCGTAGCCCGGATTGAGCCCCACAAGCTCCTTTGGGCCTCCCCACAAGTAGTAAATATTAATACATACTTTTGATTGACGGGAAAGATGATCGGGCAGATAATCCACGTGTTTGAGTCGTTTTGCTGTCTCTCAGAACTAACAAAGCCTTCTTGGCTGACTTAAAAAAAATCATTCGGTATTTCCGAAATGAGTCTGGAGGATCACGAGTTCTGTGGGGATGAGAAGCTGCTGTGAAAATAGGAATCCATGCTTAAAAAGTCATGCGCAGGTTGTGTCGAACGAAGTTAAACTGGTTCTGCAGTACTTTCTAAGCTTTGGAGAAAAAGCTTTGTAACTCTCTGGGGGAGGATGGGGGCCTTGTTTCTTAAACTTATGACCTCTCCACCTGCTAGTTACGTTCTAACTTGAAGGATTATTGTTTCACGGAGAAGTTTTGGGAAAAGTAAACTTAGCTGGGACATCACGTTGAAGAGAAAATTCTAGATTCGTGAGGTTGCCAGGTGGGTGCTGTGAATAGAGCCCTGGCAAGGGCAGCAGGAAGCCCGCATTCCAGCATCCAAGCCTTTCACCCTTTCAAGGGCTCACGTGCTACTTGAGTATCAGGGAGAGCCTTTATAGCAGTGATCTCTGAGATTGCCACTGATGGCAGGAAGTCCCCCGGGGCCAAGGCAAGTCTTCTCTACCTGAGCCAGTCCTCACTCAACCATCCAGGCAGAGCCAAATACCACCTCCATCTTCAAGAGCACGGTCAAGGGTCTGACTGAGCTGACTCTCCTCTTTGACATTGGGAACCAAGGTTGGCCTTTCCAAGGTGAAGGGGCATGATTGCTATGGCCTTTCACTTAGGGAGGGGACAGAAACACCTGAGACAGAGACTTCCAGGCCAATTCCCAGACCTCACATTAGTGGTCAAATGACTCTTCCTCCAGGAGTGCTAGAAAGGAGGTTACTGAGGCAGGCGGGAAGTGTTAAGGCAATGAAGCCAGCTTCTCCCTGACATTGTGTATATATATATATATATATATATTTTTTTTTTTTTTTTTTCTTTACTGTCTACTTATAACACGGAGCTGGTTCTTTTCCTACAGACTACCCGGTCTTTTCCCCTTTATTTGGTGTCCCCTTACACGAGTGCCATTGCATGTGGTTGTGTCGGGGCCCCCCTAGCGAGAGGCTAAGGGGGCCGACATCAAGCTGGCATTCCACTGATACGGCAGCGCACCAGGTGTGGGGCTGTGTCGGTTTGAGGAAGGGTCACCTCTGCTGAATTCACACAAAACAAAGGTGCTGTCCCGGTTAACAGTGGCCTGTTCAGTTCTCCGTGAAATGTGCAAAAGAAATAAGAGCATCATCACATCATCGTTATTTATGGTGGTATCATAAATACCACTGTCATTACCATTGCTGATATCATGCTCATCAAGTCAATATTTTCCTTTGTGAAGAGAAAGATCCTTATGTAAAATTAGGCCCATTAGAAGTACGCGGACTTTCCCCTGCACGCCATTGGTGGGAATGTAAAAAGGTGTAGCCGCCGTGGAAAGTGGTACGGAGGCTGCTCAGAATATTAAAAATAGAACTACCCTATGATCCAGCAATCCCAGTTCTGGGGACTTAGCCACAAGAATTAACAACTGGATCTCAAGGAGATATTTGCACTCCTAATTTCACTGGAGCACAACTCAAAATAGCCAAGAGACGGGAACCCGCCTCAATGTATGGATGTCGAGCAGTAGTTGCAGTGAGCATCCTGCTTGCTGTGCCCGCAAACTGAGACCCGATTCGGCAGCTTGGTTTCACTCGTGCCCCCTCCTCGGTCATCCTGTGTCCAAAACGGGGCCTTACCATCACCATCTTCAGTTCCATCACTTTTTTAGGGAAAATACATGGGTAAAGGGGGTTTCGTGCCGAAGGTCCAAAGCTTGGACACTGCAAGAGCTGAGCGCTTCATGTCCTGCACCCAGAGAAGCAAGCCTTCTTTCCTTTTTCAAGAGCCTGGTGTTGATGACACTGAAGGCAGGTCATGGGCGGCTGAGATGAGCTGCCTTCCCCTGTCCTTAATTCTTATTCTTTGCTGACTGGGGAAAAAGCAGAAATGAAACGCGTAGGGTAATTAGGTCAACGGCTTTCCAGGTAGAGAACAGGTTTTCCCATTCTTGGCACAGCATCACTGCACAGTTGCCGGCCAGAGAGTCTGCTGGCGAATGTGAGGCCATCCGGAGCGTCGTTCTCTTTGCCATAAAATTAATCCCAGTGGGAACCCAAGCACCAATGACGGAGTTACCACAGGCGGTGAAGAAGCTTGACACTAGCTTTTTCAATAATTTTAAGTGCATCAGTCTCAATGATGAATTTATTTCTTGTTTAGATAAAATTGTGTTGAGTATCCAATAGGCAAGCCTGCTTGCTCACCTGACTACGAAGCCGCCAAAGCGGACCATTGTTTCCTGCCTGCATCTTGTCCGCAGACTACCAAGAAAATTTTCATCAGCTCAATCATTCATTTACTCTTTTGACAGACATGGATTGTGTTAGACACTGGTCGAAATGTGGGGAAGGAAAGACATGAATAAGACACAGAGCCATAGCCATGGAGGAAATGAGCCATTGGCTAGGATGAGAATGGGGTAGAGAGTCTTCTGACCACCGAAGGAGAGCTCCCAGCCCATCCCGGGGAATCCTCCAGCAGCTGAACTGAGTTTTAAAGGACCAGGACGCATTACCCAGGTGAGGAAAGCAAGGGAGGGAACCGTATCTGCAAAGCAGAGAGGCAGGGGATCGAGCCTAGTTGTTGGGTGGAAGGGGTGTGAGAAACTCCTGAGAACCGTCAGCTAATCTGATGCTAATCTATGCTAATCATATGCTAATCTCACTCAGCATAATGCCCTCAAGGGCCATCCACCTAGCTGCAAAAGGCAGGAATTCCTTCTTTTTATTGCTGATTACTATCCCATTGTATGTACAAGTACCACACAGAGAAGGGACTTTTATGCAGCACTTTGGGCAGTGTTGTTTCTCATTCATATTCATGGAACGATTTTTCCAAATTAACAAACTCGTTTTCGGTTCAAAAGTCCAAGTTTTTTGTGGGCAGAGGCCCAGCGAAGCCACAGCTATCCGTGTGTGGGTTCCCTTAGTAGAAGAATGCCCCAGTTACATGATGTCAGCTTGATATCAGTTGTCACGAGCTGTTTCAAACAGGAAATCGTTTATGTTAATTTCAACAATGGTTCTCTTTTTCTTTCACTGCTTTTAGAATTCCCACTTATCAGATGAAAAACATCTGACATGAACTCAGTTGTAGATTTGAAAGGTTAAAAGGTTCAACAGTAAAGATAAAATTATTTTTAGCAATGACACAAATAGAAACTTTGGTGGACCTCCATGTCATAATGGAAACAATTTTCTCTCCTAAATTAAAAAAAAAAACCCTCACGAAACAGCAACAGACTTGGAATTGCGTGCATTCATAACATTTATAACAGGCTGCACGACTCTACCAACACAGAAGTTGCAGTGGCAAAAATTCATAAATTTGTAGATGTACACACGGAGTCACTATAGAATTTTTGTGACGCCGTCATCAGTGGGAATTTGGAAAGGCTTGATGTAATCTGGGGGCAGGGGTGCAGACCAGATTCACTATCAGCTGGAAGTCTCTAATCAAAGCATCCCCAAACCTCAGCTTTTGATGCCTTTAGCTAATTGCGAGTATTGAAAACAAAACCTGCAGGCAGGAAGGCATTTAAATTAATGACGGAGGAAGAAAGGGGAACCGAACGCATTTAAGGGCAAGAGTTGCTCAGATGCGTGTAGGATTTAAGCTTGAAATCCTGAAACTGCACTTGAGAATAGCTCAGCTTGTGGAAGGAATCTTTTGATAGAACTTGGATTTTTAATTCTATATACTTTTGAATTTTCTTACCAGAATAGAATACAGGGGAGGCTCTCAATTTTGCACAATCTGAATTTAGTGATGCGTTCAAAAGGATAAGAGAGAGAACTTATTTGACAAGTTGTGGGTTGTAGGATGAATGTTTTCTGAGTGAAGGCAAAGACACGATATCTGTGGCATTATCGGAGTGGATTATTCAGTACCGAACTTCGGGAAGTTTGAATCAAAACTATCCCTCCTGCAGCAGAATTAGCTGAGCTTACCAGGTATGTTGGCACCTGTAGAGAGAGACTATCTTCTCGGTGATTTCCATTTTTTTAATCATAAAATACAACTTTGAAGAAGATTTCTGCCAATTTTAGGAAAGAATTAAAAATAAGTCACATTGAGAAATGATATTCTTCAGAAAAATACTAGAGACACAATACATCTCACTGTTTCAATTACACAATAATTATTCTGCTTATGTTTGTTATTTTTTTAATGCTCAGATAATCATTTTGAGGAGGTTTCTTCGTTTTTCACATTTTGCTTAGTGCGCACAGATGCATGCCATTTTAGAAGATAATTTTATTTTTGAAAATAGTTTTCATATAGAACTATTTTCAAGGTCCACCAGTGAAATAAAACCAGTTTGGCAGTAAAGTCAAGACCTCCCATATCTACATCTATGCCTGACTATGTCTGTCTATCCATCTTTAATCATTTTTGGTGCCCTTTTTACTTTCAGATTAATTGTGTGGTCACAGTCTTTATTTTTTATTTTTAAAGATTTTATTTTTTTATTTGTCAGAGAAAGAGAGAGAGCACAAGCTGGGGAGGGGGGTAAGCAGGCAGAGGCAGAGGGAGAAGCAGCTGAGCAGCTCCCCAGCTGAGCAGGGAGCCCAATGTGGGGCTCGATTCCAGGACCCCGAGATCATGATCTGAGCTGACGGCAGACACTTAACCGACCGAGCCACCCAGGAGTCCCATGGTCACCTTCTTTATAAGAGACAATGTGAGGGGCGCCTTCAGCACGTCAGGTCATGATCCCGGGGTCCTGGGATCGAGCCGCATGTCAAACTCTGCTCAGCAGAGAGTCTGCTTCTCCCTCTGTGCTTGCTCTCTCTCTCTCAAATTAAATAAATAAAATCTTAAAAAAAAAAAAAAAAAAAAAGACTGTGAGAAGAACCGTTTTCTCCTGAGAGTGCTGTCAGGGAAGAGAGGGAAGAGAAGGAACCCTGTGACATGTGGTGGACTCATCAAAATACTGTCAAGACAAGGGCTTCTTCTTCTTCTTCCAGTTCTCGGTCTCCATGTTGGCCTTGGGTGGGGTGTTTCGTTTGTGGTCGTGTGAGGCTGCTTTTGGTTGTTATCTCAACCCCGGCACCAGAGACGGGCTTTGTCTCCAGGTTGGGGTCGATGCAAAGGCTGAATTAAAGTTGAGGATGGGAATTCGGGAGAGGAAGATTCTGGACCCCGAGGTGTCTGGGAATTTACACAGGCCTTGGAAAAGCAGTAGACTTCTGTAGGGCGAGGAACGGGGATTTGCTCCTTGCGCAGGTCCTAAGGAGCAGGGGGACCCCAGGACACCTGGGTCACAGTCTGGGTCTGCGTGTATTCTGGGACCCATAGTCCCCTTAGAGGCAGTATGGAGTCAATGAGGCTACGGGCTTGGGAGCCCACAAGCCAGGTAGTAGCTCTAGCTCTCACTGGAGAACTTACATAACTCGTGGGGAAGTCAGACTTAGTTCTTGTGGCCTATGCTTCCTCTGCAAAATAGATCTCATTCCGACTCCAACTCTATGTGATTATCAAGGAAGAAAATCGGTCTTCTCCCGGCTGTTCACCTTACCGTCCACGAGATGGCGCTGTTCATCACACTATCGTTGCTGCTCCAGGTCTCAAACAAGCAGTTGTAACAGCTTTTAAGACTTGAACTCCTGGCCCTACCCCTGCTTCTCTGGGGACATTCTTGAAGTGCTTTCTTCTCTTTGCTGCCCAGACACCTCACTCTTCAACTCTCCCTCTGCCTGCCCCTGAAGTGTTAACATTCCTTAAAGTTTTATTCCAGGTGCCAATTGTTATCGATAACAATTACTTGGCTTCGGTTATTAGTTCTATGTTGACCACTCTCCAATCTTTATGTCCCGGGTCTCCTTGCTGAGTTCCGGCCTCATATCCAACTGCCCCCTGGCCACCTACGTGTGACACAGACACCCCAAGCTGAAATCACCTGCCCCTCTTTCCCTATTCTCTTTTGTTGAATGGCTGTACCATGCACCCCGAGGTCCAAATGGGACTCATATCATTTTCCACAACGATTTTCCTCCTTTCCCCACCAACAATCACTACTTCCTGATGTCTTTCAAATTCACCCATGGGCCTGATCCAAACTCCATGGCCCTCCTCTGGATAATAGAAACATAACTCTATGTAAATGCCTCCTTACTTTTCCTCCATCCATTCTCCATAGTGCAGCCACACTCACATCTGTATACATATATAGGCACATATGTAAGTATATGTATATACATATGCATGTATGTAGACATATATATATGCTTGCATAAAAAGATATTTAGACGTTTATAAAGAAATGTATATAGGGGCACCTGGGTGGCTCAGTTGGTTGCACGGCTGACTCTTGATCTGAGCTCAGGTCTTGATCTCAGGGTCTTGAGTTCAAGCCCTGCATCGGGCATGATATTTGTGTGTATTTCTATGTTGCCTCCTCCTCATCCCAGTGTAAGGTCCAAGAGGGCAGAGATCTTGTCCCCTTTGTTGTGTGCTGTACCTCTGGCGCCTAGTACATAGTAAGTGCTCAGTAACTATTTGTGGAGTGGCTACACTCCCCATTGAACAGGTAATTGTGGCCAGAGGAATGCTGTGTGTTGGTTGTCTTAGATAGTGGTCGTATATGCCACTTACAGGGCTGGGGGTTCTCTGAGAAATACACACATTGGTTTCCATCCTCCTAATTTTGATAATAAATATGAAATCAATTCTCTTTGATGATGAAGGACCCACCGCATTGGCGGGCTAATTTTATGTGTGGGTGAGTTAGACACTCATCCAGCTTAGGAGTTGTCCAGCTGGGGAGGGCCCTCAAACTGAGGTGAACTGAGGACACACAGAGTCTTTTTCTCTTTCAGAGCTCTTTCTAGCAGTGTGCCTCGAATTCCAATGATTGTGTCACTCCTTGAGGGACATCTGTAATGTAAAGTTATTTTAAAGCATGATCTAATGGGAGGGGCGACCCATTAGCTACAACATAAGTAAGCACAGGCTGGTTTATGTGATTATTTCATTATCATTCTCTGCTATCTTGAAAAGTGCTGGTTTGGTAGAGGGTGTGTGTATAATAAACTCGAATGGGCTGCAGGCAATGTGGGGAAGCTGGGCATTTGGAAGCTTGGCAGAGGATCCTTGAAAACGAGAAAGGCACGTCCAAGAATAGGAGGGACAGAGAAGAAAACCTACTTTGTAATTTTGCTTGGGTCTGGTTCTGCTTGTAAGACTGCTTTCAAAATCTGTGGATTCGTGTATTTCGTATTTCATCAGTTCTGGGAATTTCTCAGCCTTGTCTCTTCAGATTTGCCCCTCATCCATCCTCTGTATTTTCTGCTTCTGAGACTTAAAATCAATGCATAATTTCTTAATTCTGTTATGTATCCATTAGTCTTCCTTTTACATTTTCCATTTCCTTACTTTTTTATGGTCCATTCTCAGTTACTTCTTTGTATCTATCTTTTATCTCATTAATTCTTTCTTTAGTGGTGTCTAATAAGTTTTACTCTCTATTCAATTTTTAATTTTAATACCTATGTATTTCATTTCTAAAGTTTGTGTTTGGTTCTTTTTAAAATATGCCTGGTCATATAGGATGGTCTTACCACTTGTTCATTTTGGGAATTCCAGCCTTTTTTTTTTTTTTTTTTTTAACATTTCATACATGGTGATTTTACATTCTGTATATGATAGTGTCAGTAGCTGAAAATCTTGGGCTCTAAATCTGTTTTAGTTTGTTTGT
This sequence comes from Potos flavus, assembly GCA_028534135.1. Taxonomy (NCBI): domain Eukaryota; kingdom Metazoa; phylum Chordata; class Mammalia; order Carnivora; family Procyonidae; genus Potos; species Potos flavus. The sequence goes on along the minus strand of CM052889.1, from coordinate 11,130,838 downwards.
TTCTGCTTACCTATTTCATGGTGGCTTGTTGCATTGTATGTTTGGTGATATTTTATTGTAAAATCATAGTTGGTTGATATTAATCTGAGGGAATACTGGAGACTTTTATTCTCAAATGACTTGCATCTTTCTTTTCTGAGAGCCAGGGGGCGCTACTGATCCGTAATTGATCTCCATCCTCTCGGCATCCAGTGCCCCAAGTGGAAGTCTAGGAATCACATTTCCCACTTTTTGAGTTTGCTTACCCTTCGAAGCTCAGATTTCAGTTCACAAGTTTTTGTCGTTGCTGTTTTTAGCTTCTGGAGTTGCGCTGTCCAGTAGAATAGCCACTAGCTGTCTGTGGTTAGTAAAATTAAGGAAAGGTACACACACAGTCTCTTAGCCACACTAGCCGCATTTCCAGAGATCAATAGCTACACGTTGCCACTGGCAACCACACCGGACAGCAGAGAGCTAGGACATTATCAGCACTGCAAGCCCAACGAGGCATGAAAGAGTACGCTTTGCAGGAGTAAGCTGTTTTGCAGAGGAAGGATGCTTCAGAGTACCCAGGATTCCATACAGCCCAAGGCCCGATACAAAGATCATCTTAAGCGTCTTCCTCTGGACAGTAATGCAATAAACGATGCAGACAATAGTAGAGATTTTTAATAGGAGGTAGGGTGTGATGATCTCGTTTGTGAAGAAGAATCGCGAAGACAGCCCTGTGGCAAGTGCATCAGAAGGGAGAAGGATTAGAAGCCGGAAGGGCCGCCCGGAGGCTCTCGCCGTCTTCCAGGTGAGAAATGCCGAGGCCTCAGCTAAGCAAGTCAGCGACAGTGCGACAGCGCGACAGCGCGGGTGCGGAGGAGAAAAGAGCGAGCGCGCCGGAGAGTTCACGTGATGGGATGTTTAGGATACAAGAGCAAAGAGGCAGAGAGCGGAATAGGATTCAGGTTTTTGGTTGAGCCAGGAGCCAGACGGTGATGCCGTGGACCAGAATCGGCCACACCAGAGAAGGGACGCTTTAGGGGAGAAGGGGAGCTCCGTTTGGACCGCGTGGGGTTGGACGCGCTCAGCCTCGCGCAGTGGTGTTCTCAGGGACTTTGCACCACTTGGAAAGCCCTACAGCAGCCCCAGCCGGTAAGTACTGCACGCGGGGCGAGAACAAGAAACCCGTGATCGCGCGCCTGTGACAGCCGAGCTGCCCGGCACAGGGGAACCGGAGGCCCGCTCCAGGGCCCGTTCGGTGACAAACGCCGTCAGCTTGAGCCTTCTGTGCGCGTTCATCTTACATTTCAGAGCTTCGCCCCTTTCAGGCCTCCTGGACCTCATGCTGCCTCCCGCGTTCCTCTGACTTACCCCCACAATTCAGGGCGAGGGGACCAGAGTAATTGGCAGAGTGGCTTGCAGAGGCCAGCGCCGCTGGGCCTGAAGGGTAGGGGCAACCCTCGCCCCAAGAGCACCCCTGTCTGCGGGCGCCTCCCCCACGGGTGAGACCGCGAGCTCAGCCGCACTTACCCGTGGCCGCTCACGGGCGCCAGCTGTGTGGGTTGCAGATGGTGCCGTCCTGGTCGAAGTCCTTAGAACCTTCTCCAGCCTGGGCAGAACGCACGCGAAAGGAAAAGTCAGTGGAAACAATCGTGGGGCGGTTGGCATCTGTTGCGAATCTCCTCTGTACCAGGTAGATGCTTCTCGATGCTTCTAGAAATTACTGCGTTTATTTGCAGCACAAAAGCCCTATCGGGGAGGGACTGGTATTTGCAGCCTCATTTAGCTTCTTGAACTTTTGCTAATTGCCTTTTGCCTCGTCCTCAACCCCACGCCCGCTCTCTCTCTCTCAGCTTGGCGTGCCAGTTGATTGCCTGGCTATCTTTCCCCCTACATTCCAGTACCACGCGGTGCATTATTGCAATTCCATGATGAAAATAAGGAATCTCTTTTATGTCAGGGACCTGGGCTTGCTGGTGGAATCCAGTGCAGAAAGCTGGGTGTCAGTGGGCTTCTCACTTCACTTGCTACCATGAGATGCCCTATTGCTCCTTCTAGGAATACTAGAGGTTTTGTGTGCATCAGAATCTCCCCAGAGCCTTGTTAAAATGCAGATTCCGAGGCCCCATCCCCAGGAGTTCTGATTTATTATCTAGGGTGAGGCTCAAGAATAAGTATTTTGAAACAGGTGCCAGAAGTGATTCTGGGGCAAGTTTCAAGGATCCCACGTTGAGCAGCTGTGTTAGAGCCCCGTGGCGCTGGTGCTCCTTCAGAGACTTGCTTCCCCACTTCCTGCCGGTCCCTGTGAGTGGTATTCCCCACCCAGAGGACCATCGGGAGGCTGTATTCTAGCCCTGGGGACCTTCTGCCGTCCAGATCAACATCTCCCCCCTCAGCTCAATGCTGGTACCGAGTTATATCAGCCACTAGAATCAGTCAGCACGTTCTTATCAGGCTGCCAGGATGATGGAACACCTCACGCTCCCAGATTCAGGTCTTCCTTCGAGAGACAAGTATATAATTAAATGAAGTGTGTTCACAAAAGGGCAATAATTAGAACAGTATTTTTCAATGGGAGTGGGGGAATGAGTTGGTAAAGCCTTATGGAGACGGTAGACTCTGAAAAGTTCAGAGACTTAGGTTGTATGTAAATAACATTTACTGGTTAATGAGTAAGTAAGTGTCAGGCACTTCCATACACATTGTTTTTGTTATAAGAAATAGGAATTCATACTTATGTACTTATGAATAGGATTCATCCTTATGAAGTCATGTTCTTCCCATTGGCAGAAAGAACCAAGAATTCTTTATAATCAATAGGGTTCCCTAAAGCACTATAGACTTAAGGTTTTCATCACAAAACCGTAGCCTGAAGGGTATAGCGGGCTTGCCCAAATGTGCAGTGGTTCGCCAGGGATCACAGCTGGGGGTTGCGAAACCCCAGATCCTCGGGAGAATTCGGCGTTTTCGACAATAACCCATACACGGAAATAGATTAAGAGAGTTTCCTTGGGTCCTTTAATTTTCTCTTGCCATGCAGATCTTTAAGCTTGAAAACCCGAAGACTTTCTTAAATTCTGGTCAACACATGGGTCAGTAATTTGTACGAACTTCACAAGGACGAAGGGAAAAATCGCCAAAGACTCAGGCTGAGTCTATGGTTTTCTAACTTGTTTAGGAGTGAACCCTCATACAATTTGCACTACTGTTTTTTGGATGCAAAATACAGGTGTATGGTTTTTGAGGCAGACTTGATTTCAGAGTAAGAAAGACCTGGGTTTGAATCACACTATTTAGAGTTTATTGCTTAGAGACCTTCAGCAGTTTACTCAACCTCTCTGAGCTTCCATTTCCCAGACTGTGACATACAGAGACTATTCCCTGTCTCTTATTGAGGGTTACATGAGACAAACTAATAAAACACCTCGTTTAGTGCCTGTGGATGGGAAACATGCAGCAGATATGTTACTTCTTCTTTTGTTCTCTGAAATTTAATATCATCTGATACCTATTGCTGATATAAGTAACTTTCAAGAGATGCCAAAGATTGAAGAAATTATTTAAATCACTTTTATTTTATTTTATTTTATTTTATTTTATTTCTATGAATGGGGAAGTGTTATTTAATTGTAGTCAAGGAATTTTTTTTTCTTAAGATTTTATTTATTTGAGAGAGAGAGATCACAAGTAGGTAGAGAGGCAGGCAGAGGGAGAGGGGAAAGCAGGCTCCCCGCTGAGCAGAGAGCCCGATGCGGGGCTTGATCCCAGGACCCTGAGATCATGACCCGAGCCGAAGGCAGAGGCTCCAACCCACTGAGCCACCCAGGAGCCCCTCGAGGAACATTTTGATCCAAGTTGTGGCACCCAGGGTGCTGTGGGGGCTCAGCTTGAGAATCTCCAGCCAGTGTGATTTTAAGAATGGTGTTGTTTCATGGGATATGGATGTTGGGCTGCTTTGCAAACCTGTCCTCACCCCTCCCTGCACTCATTCTCAAGATTAGGGTTGTTTGAGATCAAAGAGATCATCTCCACGGTAGAGGCAAATATTCCGGAAGCCTAATGTGGAAGAGTTTGCTGAAGGGTTGCTTCTATGAACACCATGCTACCTCTAAGGGTGGCGTAGATTTTGGCTTCTGGGCTCCATTGGAAAATGAGCATGATTGCAAAATAAGGACAATGGCAACTACAGCAGCAAGAGCAAACCCCAGCACCCTTCTTGCTTTTCAGGGACCAGCATGTTGGAAGGGTGCCCCTAAACCTTCCTGAGTCTGAAAAAGTTGACCTTGGGAGTAACAGAAGCTCCTTATAACAGGAATTCTTGTTATATAGCGAGTACTCATGTATGTTTATTTGTGAATGACTCCAAACTTAAGTTCTCATGGTTGAGGGTGTGTCAGAAGGTTGAATCATGAATATGGCCTCTAATGAGATCTTTCAACCTTGGCTTCTTGGTGTGATCACCAGTCAATCCAGTTGTTGTCTTCCCATTGCATTCTCGTGGAAACAAATATGGCACCCTATTATACCTTACACCAATTTCAATTTCAAGGCTGAAATTACAGAATGTCAGGGCTGAGAGTTCCTATTGCACAAACCCTTAATTTTACTGATAATTAGATGGAGGCATAGTTTTAATCTTGAAAACATGTTAATCCAGATACCTCATGACCCTAATGAATGTGCTGATCTTCACAGCTGACCCAGAGCTGGGCTTGGAGAGGTTCCTTTGCCTAACTCCATCCATGATGGTGTGTTTATAACTTTGGCAGCCTCCTACCTTTCCTTTGTAAAATCGATGGTTTCTCAGATTTAAGATACATTTATGCACCTTGTGCCATATGCTTTTTTTTTTTTCCCACCAAAGGAACACCAGGGTTTGGGTTTATTGGCATATACATAATAAAAACTTATTTGAAAAGAAAGTGTAAGCTCAGTTTCAGATTTACTGCTCTGCTCTCCTCTCAAAGGCTTGGTTGTCAAGTTCACTGTGGGGAAGTCTGGAAACTGCAATATACCAACCACAACTATCAGTGATTTTTAGATTCCTTCTTGTGTTTTAATTTTTTCCAAAGCTATGGTTTAGGTCAAGCTTTTGCTGTAGGTTTCCATTTCGCTGTATGTTTCCATTTTTAAACAATCCATCTAAATTGTGATTTGAAATTTTAAATTTCAAAGCATTTGTTTCCTAAAGCCATTTGAAAAATGATGCTAAAGTTGCAAAACAATGTTTTTTTTTAAATATTTTGATATAATTGAGAAACTCACTGTAGAATTAGAAACAGTGATCCAAAGACCCATTTGATTGAACATAATTTTGGTAGGCAGATAAACTGATTTGTAGGAGCTCATGGTTCTTTGTGTCATCAAAAGCAACTGTAAATCCATAGTAATCCATACTCTATTTTGAAAGGTGATGACTCATTAAAAAAACAAAACTATTTGTGGAGACCATAGGAACTTACCAAGATAGAGGACCCTGAATCTTTCATACCATCTCCTCCTGCCTTGTTGTGTTATTACTTACACAGAAGGACTAAATTTTCCAAATCACTTACTACTCAAAAACAAAAATTGTTTTGTTCTGTGAGCTTTCATGAACAAGCATGGTTTTGGCCAGCACAGAAGAGCTAGACTTTGCGGATTTTGATTGTACTCTTGTGTTCCGAGGATTAACTCTACTGGAATTCACAAGCCTCCCTCCTGCCCTCAACTCTTTCTTCCAGTACAAAGTATAGATGTCGAGGAGACTCACAGCCAAGTAAAATCTCCAATAATTTGTACTCATTCATATTCTTTTTTCTTTTTTTTTTAGAGAGAGAGAAAGAACACGTGTGGACAAGTGAGGATAGGAGGGAGGGCAGAGGGAGAGGGAGAGAATCTTTTTTTTCCCCAAATACTTTTATTTTTTCAGTGTTACAAGATTCATTGTTCATGTACCACACCCAGTGCTCCATGCAATATGTGCCCTCCTCAATACCCACCACCAGGCTCGCCCAACCCTCCCCCAAAACCCTCAGTCTGTCGCTCAGAGTTCACAGTCTCTCATGGTTCATCGCCCCTTCGATTTCCTACAATTCACCCACCCCCTTCCCTCTCACAATGTCCTCCATGTTTTTCCTTATGCTCCACATCTAAGTGAGACCATATGATAACTGATTCTCTCTGCTTGATTATTTCACTCAGCATAATATCTTCCAGTCCCGTCCATGTTGATACAAAAGTTGGGTATTCATCCTTTCTGATGGAGACGTAATATTCCATTGTATATATGGACCGTATCTTCTTTATCCATTCATCTGTTGAAGGGCATCTTGGCTCTTTCCACAGTTTGGTGATTATGGCCATTGCTGCTATGAACATTGGGGTACATGTGGCCCTTCTTTGTACTGCATCTGCATCTTTTTTTTTTTTAAAGATTTTATTTATTTATTTGACAGAGAGAGAGATCACGAGTAAGCAGAGAGGCAGGCAGAGAGAGGGGAAAGCAGGCTCCCCGCCAAGCAGAGAGCCCGATGCGGGGCTCGATCC
>CM052889.1:10971868-11116927 GCA_028534135.1 Potos flavus | reverse complement strand
CTATGAACTTATGGAGTTTCACGGTGCTGAAAGGTCTTTCTAAGTTGTTTGGGGAGAATAAGGTACAGAGATAGAAGTCCAGGCTTTCCTAGCAGCCCTTTCTAAAGGCTTCCTCTGTAACCCATGGTTTCCCAGAAAACAGCAGGCTAGGGGACAACTTCTAAAGAGAGGCAGTGCTGGTGGCATGATATATTCTAAAGGAGTAATAACAGACTTAGAGATAATTAATTTCAAATTCATTGAGCTAATGACCATAAATGTAGGTCTTTTTCCCCTCCTCTGTCTTATAGGTTTCATCATTGTGATTCATGGTCATAATTAGAAAGTCACAGAATTACTTGCTCAACACCTATCCTTACCAGTTTTCATAGGCTGTCTAGGACCTGGCTGCTCCCTCCTCTGTGTGATAATTGAACTGACTTCATCAGAGCACAAACCGTAGCTGGGGACAGTCCTCACTGGCTTCCAGGTATGTACTGGGTAAGCAGTTGGTGGTACAGGTGACTTTGGGGGATAGTTGTCCCAGTGTTGAAGCGAGATGTTTGAAGATCTTTATTCTTGACATAGAGTGCAAGGGAGGTGCTCCTTTGTCGTCCTATCATCCTGCTACTTTCTAGTATCATGACCGTGAGCAACTTAAAGTGTCCAAGTCCCAGCTCTCTCATTTGTCTGTTGGGAAAACAATGTTTTCCTCCCTGGCTTATCGGAAGAGCTGAACGAGGTAATGATGCGGAAGGGTCTGTGACATAGTGGGTCCTCTGGAAATGTTTATTACACCTAGATTCAGGTAAGAGAGTCTGGGTTACAAGCGCCTGCTGGCTAGGGGGCATGAGTCGAGGAACAATCAAACTCTTGTTCACTGGATACGCCTGACACACGGTGGGCACTCAATAAATAGTTATTTACCAAATGAATGTCTGGGCTATTATTTTAATGCGATATTCAAGGGGTCTAGAATTTTGCCTGGGACCAAGGTCAAACCCAAATGAACATTTTCAATTCAAGAAACTGTATTTCTTATCTGTATTATACATTTGTTTTATGTAAGGAGAGATTATATATCTAAGGCTATAAAAATTTCACGGGTGTTAAAAATGATGATGGTTTATCATTTAAAGCAAGGATCGGCAAAGTTTTCAGTAAAGGACCAGACAGTAAATAGTTTTGATTTTGCAGGCCATATGGTTTCTTCACCACTACTCAGCTCTGCCATTGTGGCTGGAAGGCAGCCATAGACAGTAGTAAATGAACGGGCATGGCTGTGTGTCGATAAAAATTCATTTACAGAAACAGGCAGTGGGCTGGATTTGACCTGAAGGCTATGGTCTCTGAACGTTCATTAGAAGGTTGAAGCCCTGATTTACAATTGCGGAAGAAATTAGAGAGATGTCATATAGATTTGGCTCAAAAATGAAAAAAACATTTATGCTGTACCGATTCTATATAATTATGCTAGTAATACTGATATTTGTATAACATATTAGAGCAAGGGAAGCCATATTATTATTCCTATTTTTTTTATCAGTGAGAAAATTGAAGTGCAAGAGGTATTTGCTAGATGTCAGGCTGGTGGGATTCAGAGCGGGATCCAGAGCCCAGATTGCAAATGTGCTGCTCGTTCTGTGTTGTGTTCTTTGCCATCCTGTAGCTTTGTCCGTCTTCGGTCTCCGTGTCTCTGTCTCTTTGAGGCAGGAAGTTGGTGGTTGTTTCAAGCCTGGAGGCTTCAGTTTGGGATCCAAGAGAATGGAAGGCTTCAATGGGAAGGGTGATTGATATCTTAAGGGTGATAGCAAATTTTAAAACAAGCTTAGTGTGCTTTAGAGTTTATTAGTGTTGCTTTTTGTCCTTTTAATGGGATATGCATGCATTTTTGATTTTATACCAGGCTTTTAAGTTTGGAGGATAAAATGATGAATGTGAGGTCAATTGTCTACTTTAGATAAAGGATACATTTTTCATTAGACCAAAGACCTCTATGCTGATATTTTCCCCATAAACATTCTGTTTCCTCAGCAATGTGATGTAAAATTAGATGGAAAAGAACCTCCTTATGATATTTCAAAAAGACTACTTTGATCACATCAGAGAGAACATTCATCATACTGTTTTCTGTCACTAGTTGGCAAAGACTTTGGTGAATTGTTCTGACATTCCTGAATTTTTAAGTCCAGGCAGAAAAAGACTAGTTACTAAAGAGTTAAAAGATTGGTTCATAATTCAGCATGAGTTGTAACACACCTAGGAGGAGCCACCTAACTCTACACTTGATGAAATCATGTTCTTACAGCCTGTTGACACAGAAAACCCTTCTAGCTTGCCTCGAATAGCAGCATTGTCACGTGAATGACCTCCGAAATTCCTTCAGACTCTAGTGTAACTCTCTGACGCTTTAAGTCGTTGATATTAGAGACACTGATTTTCTTCACTCAAATGAGATTACGTGAAATCTCAGATGATGCTTGGCACATAGTAGGTGCTTGATGAATTCTCACACCCTCCTTAGTGATTCATTACGTTCGTTACCTTAATATTTAGCTACATTTAGTGGCAGATTGCATCATTACTGATTGACCAATCACACCACCAAGTTTTTAGCTTTGTAGGGCACAGTCATCTGTAGTCAGATCTTTGTTGGATTATTTGAAAGGATAAACAGATTCAGTCCTAGATTAAAGATATTCAAACAAGCTTTGAAAACTGCCCGGGCACCCGGGAGCCGCACGTGGTGCCAATATCAGCAGCCAGCAATGACAAAGGGGACAACCCGAAATCCAGAAAACCAGACCAAAAAAAATCACCCTGTTGTAAATGTGAATAGTATCCTTTTTGAAAGATGATACTGGACAGCAGCCATGTGAAATAGTTATTGATCAACTAGCATGAAGTATTAACTGATTACCTGTTAAAATTTTCCAAGCATTAATGTCTTAACCAGTGATGAAATTCAACTGAAAAATTATGGTTTTTAGAATTTTATGGAAGCATTTAGAGAAAAAACCCACAGCATTTTTCAAATGAAATAGTGAAGTGAAGAGAATTAACAACATACTTGTTTTCTATGTTCAGTATTGATAATCGAGAGCCCTTCTCCATACTCAGCTATGAATTTCCACTGGTCAATATCTTGCCTTATAAAACTGGCTTTTACTTGTTTCAATTACACACTAGCTGCATAAGTAGCTTATATTTTCTGTATACGTAAGCATATAATATAGATAAGCAGCTTATGTTCTCCACAATGGCTATATCCCCACTTTAAAAAGTTTTCTTTTGAATTTCCCTGTCTAATATAATCATATTTATAGGGTTGGGGCTCAGAAATCTTACTGTCTGACAAAAAGTTAGGAAAGGAAGACAGAGCCTGTCGAAAAGGAAACCAGGTCAGAAAGGAGTCTTCATTCTGTCTTTAAATCATGTCAGTTCTGCAAGTTTTCACTTTTTCTCACTTTCTTCTAGTTTCAACCTTTGTTCCTGATTCATGGACCTTCATGTTTATAGTCATAAACGAATCAGGATTGTAGAGTGTTAGAACTAAAAACAACATCAGAAGTTATCTGGCTCAGTTTTAAAACTTTTGCTTTTTTCAGTTGTGGAATATATTTGCCCCATGGAAACTTTATTAAAAGCCTGATAAGAAAAAGAGGAAGGAAGAAAGGAAGGAAGGAAGGAAGGAAGGAAGGAAGGAAGGAAGGAAGGAAGGGAGGGAGGGAGGAAGGAAAGGAAGAAAATGAGGTGTCTGGAGCTCTAAAATTCCTTGAGGAAATAAATAGGATAAATAGAAGAGCAGGTCACATGGTGTGGAGGCAAAATTGGACAGACTTTCTGGAGATGTTGGCGCAGAGTTGATAGTTCTTTGCTTCCTAACAAATCAGTTTTCTTCTCGAAAGCAATCCTCATTCCGTCTCTCTGTCAGTAGGCCTTGATAATTTCCACCCACTGATAGGTATTCAGCTCGTCTAGTTGATAAATTAAATAATAACCCCCATCTCCATCCCAGGACTGCTAAAGGAAAAAAACAACGATTACAAACCATTTATAATAGCTTAGCCTGCATTTTGCAGATCCTCTATAATAAGTCAAAAAAGGTTAGAATAATATAGAAATTGGAGTATAAGAGAATGTCCAAGACAATGGTTATATGAAGTAAAATAGTTCTTTTCTTCTCTCTCTAGTGTAGGGATTTGAGTTGAAAGGTGTGAATCAAATATTATGATGAGGCCTCTAAAAAGAGACCCAATTGGAAATAGCAAAAAAAAAAAAAATATATATATATATATATATATATAGTAAGTTAAATATTTAGTTTAGTGGAAAACATAGAACGTGTGAAGTTGTTTAAAAATACATATACCATACATTTGTCTTTCCCTCTCCCCCCTTAATCAATCAATGACAATTTTACCCTGGATTCCAAAATGGCACTTGGAGAAGTGCCATTGTGGGAGGGGCAGAGTTCATATATTTCCATTCCTGCCAGGGTGTGGATTGAAACTTACCTGACCAGCTGTTAGCAGCAACTCTGAAGACAAGAAGGTAAATGCAAGCATTGCCTAATATCATTTTTAACAACGAACATTGCATTGGAAAATAATAGAAACCCAAAAGAGATTTGATTGAAACCAAAGGATATGCTATTTCTATTAAGTCGATGTCTTTTAAAAAAGAGCAGTTTGTTTTATGATGTGTCGAAGTTTTTGTAAATGTGGTGATACTTGCTGGGAGATATTAGCAACATCTGTCACCTCATTTGGCCTCCACTCCTGGTCGGATGTCTGATGTATCTGATCGATTTTCTAAAACTGTGGATGTTTGAATAATTTTATAAAAATCTTTCCATACTTGACAGATTATATTTTATCTTTTTATGATTTCTATAATATAAAATGGTATAATATTTAGAATACCTATATTTTAAATAACATGAGCTTACATTTCTCTTTTGTAACTTAAGTTGGAAATGCTCTTGGTTGCATCTTTCACAACTATTTCTCTGTTTTTAAAGATTGTTTATATCATTTAGTTAGTTTTAGCCAGATCTGAATATTTATTCTAGCAGTGCAGCATCTACTTGCATAAAGTTAGAACGTCATTCTTGGGTTCTTAATAGCTTTGTGGGAATTACGAAAATTATAAGACATGAAATATTTTGGAGATAGAATTTTTTCTTCCTACTGTATAGGAAGAACAATTTCCCCCAGGATATTTTGGGTAATTAGAAAATCTATCTCATCTAAACTTTTACACTTTCACCATAAAGGAAACCAATTTTAACAAGTGGACTATTTCTAATGCATTAGAAAATGAATCAAAATTTGATTCTGCAAAGTAGCATCTCTATTGATGATAGCTGCCTGCAGAGTGCATGCAGAACGAGTATGAAATAGTGAACCATCATCTAATATTTCAAATGTTAGAATTATTTACAGTGAAAAAGGGGCAGATGTTAGCAAATAAAGCCATAAAAGCTTATGAAATGCTCGTAAGTTCCACTATTTGTATTCTTTACTGATGGGATACAAAGACGAAAATGAAACTTGGAACCTGCCTGGAAGAGAATTATGCTTTGGAAGCAAAGACAGAAATAGAAAAAAAAAAATTACCTCACAGAGTGATAAGGGAAACAAATACAGATGTTGTGTGTTTATTATCTATGTCTATACCTACAGTATGATCGCAAGATTAGAAAGCACCTGGAAAAGAAGGCAATTGATTTGTCAATATTGTGGGAGCAAAATTCAAATTTATCGTGCAGATGGCAGAATATCATTAATGATACCTAATATTCTGCCCTCTGCACCATAAGTTTGAATTTGAGAACCAAAGTCCTTTTACTTCATTAGAGGTTAAATAATTAATCACTTACTTGGAAAGAATTGTAGACAAAAATATGCTAATATTTTATTGATATGTGAGTTTTTTCTTTTTATTTTCTGAATAAAAATTGCCAATTATCCCCTCCCTTTAAAACTGTGGTCGATAGGAGGTGATATTGAGGACAGTAAGTATGAAATGACCAAAGTCAGATCTAATTTGGGGTAAAGTTGTTTGCAGTCATGAAGTTCCAAACTATATTTATGATACTTTTGCGCAGGCTTCAAAGCAATCTGAAAAAATTTTTGAGTAAATGTTCAGTCTAGAGAAGCAAGCCCCTCAGCAGATCAGAGGAGTCTTAAAGAACAACTCGGGACCGGAGGTGCCCCTTAGCCAAAAGGTAGTTCGGAATAGTCATGTTGGACGCTCAGTGTTGGCTATTGGTCAGAGACACCAATGAAACCAATAATACATGTTTTATTATTTTTTATCATTATTTTGCCTTATTACTTTCTTATTTATTATAAGTACATCTTCTTGTCACGAAGCTGTGTGGTAGGTTACTAGAACCATGGTCTTGCAGAGCACAAATGCTATCGGCTCAAGATGGCAGCATGATGAAGGAGGAAAGAGGGTGACCAAGCCGATGGATTTGTTGACCAATTGTGTCACTTAATGATTGGATGTAAAACGAAGATAATTTCTAATTTACAGGGTTGTTTGAGAGTTACAGACAACATTTGTGAAATGCCGGGTACATGGTAGGCAAATTAAGTGGTAGCTATTATTATAAAGTCATTGTAGATGGGGTAGTGCTAATTCCTTGAGATGAATAGAGTTTTGAGGGACCTTGCTATTTTAAAGATTATTTCAAGTCTGTTTGGAAATAATGATGACTGAAGTAAATTATGTACAAGTGTTTCAAGTTGTAGCTTATTAAGAAGCAGCTTACCTCAGTAATCAGCCTTTAGACTCAGACTTCGCCAGACAGTAACTTCTTTGTGTGGTGGATGTTTTCCAGAGCGGATGTAAAGTATCTCTTGTTAATGCTTGGGGAACGTCCTAATTGCATCTGGAGACTGAATTTCATTTTGAGACATTATTCTTCAAATTTTCCTCTAATCTTAGTTCTTGTGTTAAACATAAATAAATTTTCAGGGCTCTAAAATTTGCTGCCATGTTTAGTAATACATCTAGAGTACATTTTAAAATTAAACTTTAGACATACATATAAAATTTATGTATAAATATATATACATAATAAATATATAGAGAAGTTCTTTGTAACTATATTATCACGGACTCTTCCCATCCATCTTCTTTCACTCAAGTTTGTGCTTGTGAGATCCATGTAATTATGGGGCGACTAGAGTTCACTCAGACCCATTGCTGTGTATTCCATTGTACGTCTGACCCACAAGCTGTTTATTTATCTTACCAATGATGGACATTTGGTTTGTTTCTGAGTTTGGGCTACTATGAAAGTGTTTCTATGAACTTATTTGTACACACTCTTTTTAAAATCTGAAAGTTATTTTGCTACACATCTCTGAAAAATATCTGTTACGGTTACATTTTAGTATGATAACGATTAGATCTCTACTTTCCATTTGTTGCTAAGCTGGTCCCATTTGTAAATCCAGTGGATTTGGAGACTGGCTTGGTCATACTATTTTCAAATTAGTACTGATGTAAAGGGATTTTTGATGAGGATAAGAAAACTGACATTAGAGCTTTTTCTCCTTTATTTTTTGTTGTAACAGCATAACATGGCTTTTACTGACCACCAGAGCATCTCTCTAATGAATAAGAACAGTGTTAAGTAGCTTTAAAATGTTGAAAATATGATATTTTTAAATTGCTTGCTTGAATTTTACTAGAGTAATACTAGAATAAGTCTTGATGAGTGCTGTTTAAAATTTTTTTCTTATGTAATTCTCTTCTGCTTTTTCCATTTCTTTTTTTTAAAGATTTTATTTATTTATTTGAGAGAGAGAGAGAGAGAGAGAGAGATTGAGCATGCACGTGAGTTGGGGGAGGGGAAGAGGGGGAGACTCTGAAGCAGACTCCTTACTGAGCACAGAGCCTGACATGGGGCTCGATCCCATGACCCTGAGATCATGACCTGAGCCAAAACCAAGAGTCAGAGGCTCAATCAACTGAGCCACCCAGGTGCCCCTGCTTTTTCTATTTCATTTTGTAAATGAGTACCAGATTCCGAGATGCTCTTAGACCACGGGAACTGCTTCTATTGCGGTACCTGCTCTATGAGATGCTGGATTTCTCAGAGGCAGAGATCGGGTCTCATTCAGCCATCCTTCTATGTGCAGTGACTATCCTCATGGGAAAACTTTATAAATAGTTATCGGGTAATTAGGTTACTGTCAGATTTAGCCAGTTTTTAATTTAAAAACAAGCAAAATGACAACAGCCCTCAGAAGGTAATTACCGAATGACCTTTTAATCTAGTTTCTAAATGCTCATTTTTCTGTATTTTAGAGTTTTATATAACACAAGGAAAGATCCTCCTGTAATAAATGCTTACATACAGTCATTCAATATCAGCTGCGACTTTTAGGCTGTTCTTCTATGGCGACCATTCTCACCCGTCCCTTGGAAGGTGGGGCAGAGTTAAGCTACATAGACTCTAATGGAAACTTAGAACTTAGAACTCAATGAGGCTCAGAAAAGGAAATTGTTGATGGGTGAGGACATGATAGTAGTAGGAGTCAGGTTAGGGAATGTGTGAAAAGTTCACAAAATTTAGTGTAGTTTCCATGTTCTTTTTTTTTTTTTTAAAGATTTTATTTATTTATTTGACAGAGAGAGATCACAAGTAGGCAGAGAGGCAGGCAGAGAGACAGGGGGAAGCAGGCTCCCCGCTGAGCAGAGAGCCCGATGCGGGGCTCGATCCCAGGACCCTGGGATCACGACCTGAGCTGAAGGCAGAGGCCCAACCCACTGAGCCACCCAGGTGCCCCAGTTTCCATGTTCTTTAGGCACCAATGGGCAGAGAGAGTTTGGGGGTACACTGCAGCTCCCAGAGTGAATAAGGGGAGTAGCCAAATTAGAAATGGGCACAAAACGCAGTCTATTCCAGTAGAGAGCAGGCCTGGGCATGAAGAGGTCTGAGCTTTGCTCTTCTCCCGGCCAGCTAGGTGATTGTGTGCAAGTCACTGCTGCTTCTGGCCTCAGGATTTTTAGTCTCAAGAAGAAGGGAGTTGGCCTGCATGAGCAATCATGTCCTTTCCGGAGTAGGTAAGACTCCAGCTGCTCAGTTGTGTGCATGTCATGCCAGAAAGAAGCACCCTTCCCCTCTGATGCCAGGGACACATCTATAGAAAGAAACAGGTTCAAGTTGAGAAAATAGCTGGAACACTTAAAGAGCCAGGTTGGGGTCATTCAATTTTCAATCCAAATCCCGTGTTTGCCTTGAGTATTGTCTCTAGTCTTCTTCTTCTTCTTTTTTTTTTTTTAAAGATTTTATTTATTTATTTGACACAGAGAAAGAGATCACAAGTAGACAGAGAGGCAGGCAGAGAGACAGGGGGAAGCAGGCTCCCCGCTGAGCAGAGAGCCCGATGCGGGGCTCGATCCCAGGACCCTGAGATCATGACCTGAGCCGAAGGCAGAGGCTTTAACCCACTGAGCCACCCAGGTGCCCCTCTGGTCTTCTTTGATGGTAATGAACAAATAGCCAGAGTATCCACTGCCTTTTCCTTTGGTGCCAAATATTTGTATCAAATAGCAGCCCTGATTATATGACCAAGGCTTTAAAAAATATGAGACCACCTTTTGTCCAAATTTTATGATTTAACGCAAGTCTGTGCAATCCCCTTGACTCAGACCATCTTGAATTTATTTGATTTCTCTACTTCCTTAGTAAGTTCGTTACTGAAGGAGTAATGCTAGCCGCTGTTGTAGAACATGTTGGATTTGAAGGTGTTTTCCACATAAGGAATGTAGATTCCTGAGGTGTGAAGCATTAGTGAATTTCCAGGCATACTCAGGACATATGTTTCTTGGAAAACATCTATCTGAACCCAGTTTTAGCAGCACAAAATGAGAAATATGCATCACATACAAATTTGGCAGGAAAAAAATATAAGCATAAAAATGGACTCTAAACTGAACAGAGGAAAATGCCAGTATATAGTGGGCATGTGTTTGGTCAGCCTGTCCTACACTGAGGACAACTTAGTAGAAATAGTAGAGACAGCAGAAAGAACACTTAGTTTAGGCCAACATGTGTGATTTGATTCTTCGATTCTCTTCTCATTTGTAGAAAAGGAATGACAATATCTACTCTGTGAAGTTGTAGGGTTGAAGCTAATATATTTAAAACATATATCTGGCACTATTTATTTATTCATTTAAGGATTTTGTTTATTTATTTGAGAGAGAGAGAGAGAGCACGAGAGGAGAGAGGTCAGTGGGAGAAGCAGACTCCCTGACCAGCAGGGAACTTGATGTAGGACTCAATCCTGGGACTCCAGGATCATGACCTGAGCCACGGATAGTCGCTTAACCAACTAAGCCACCTAGGCGCCCCTGTCTGGCACTTTTTAAAATGGGTATCTAATGTTATTTTTTTGAATTAGTTTTTATAGGCCAAAAGAGCCAATGTTAAGCTGGAAAGATTCTAGAACCAACATACAGCTTTCAATTCAATGCAATAATTTCTTAATGCTTTACTATGTACCACATGTCTGATGATAAAAAACACACATAAAGGGGCTTACATTTCCATCTTGGAAATACACAATATCCATTGACAAAAAGACAAAAGAGAAGGCATTTCTTTTGGGATGGTCCAAAGTGAGATCTATGTAAGATTTTCTTGATTTTCTTGATACTTCTGGAACAGATTATTGGTGAGGGGCAAGAAATCTGTCCTGAAGGAGTCACTCCCTTGTTTTGGTTCCATATCACCTGTGGTTCTACACTATCAAGAGAAGGTATTAAACCTGACTTCTAAACTCCCAACATCTTTCAAGATCAATGATCTCTTGAACAATAATATCAATGACTGACTGAAGCACCTCAAGGACTACAGGTTGCATGTGGAATGAGTCAAAGGAGGTGAGAAGGTGACAAAGGACATGGCCCATGACCATTTGCTGGGTATCCTCAGTCCTAGGATGTTGAGGGGAGAGTGCTGGCGAAGGACTTAAGCAGAACCACATATAGCCTGTGGAGAAGGAGGCGGAATAAAGTTTCCTTGGTTGCCGACTTGACCACGAGGACACAGGTGCCTGTGACTTTGTTTTACCTGAATAAAGGAAGTTCTACCACAATAGAATTATGTCCCCCAAAGACATGTTTAAGACCTAATCCCTGGTACCTGTGAATGTGCTCTTATTGGGAAATGGGGTCTTTGAAGATGTAATCAAGTTAAGATGAGGTCATACTGGATTAGTATGGGCCCTAATCCAATGATTGGAGTCCTTATAAGAAAGGGGAAATGTGGACTCGCACAGAAGACCAGGGAAGAACACCATATGAAGATGGAAGCAGAGATTTGTGGTGCCTCTGTCAACCAAGGAATGCCGACAATTGCTGGAAACCACCAGAAGTTGAGAGAGAGGCAAGAAGCAGATTCTCCTTGACAGCCCCCAGAATGATCCAATCCTGCCGACACCTTGGTTTTGGACATCTGGTCTACTGAACTGAGGGAGAATAAATTCTTTTTGTTTAAGCCACCCGGTTTGTGGTAATTTGTTATGGTGGCTCTAGGGAACTAAATCACATCACTAAATGAAAATAGACCTCTGTCTGTATCAATATCAATATGGACATCACTATCTATATACCAAGATGATGATGACCTTAGTTTTTGAGTTTTTAATAACATGTGGAATCATTGTATATGATTGTATCTCATGTGTTTAAAATGAGAAATGTTTATTTATCTTCCTCTGATCATGATGTTTTCTGTTTTGTTTTGTTTTTGGTTTTAGACTGTCGCCAATTTCAGGATGGATTCTCTCGTGGCAGCCAACACCAAATTTTGCTTTGATCTTTTCCAGGAGATAAGCAAAGATGATCCTCATAAAAACATCTTCTTCAGTCCTCTGAGCCTCTCGGCTGCCCTTGGCATGGTCCGCCTGGGGGCCAGAAGCGAGAGTGCACAGCAGATCGACCAGGTGTGGCTCCCGTATCTCTGGGTCCACCCCCAGAGTCAGACCCTAGCCCTTCATTCGCAAGCCATGCTGCCCGCTGAGCCCGGGGCTTCGGGGGAGGCTGCATTTGCCCTGGAGCTTGCGTTTACACCCCACCTCACTCTCTCTTCAAGGCTCAGTGAAACTTCTGCCGCCTTTATGACACTTCTTCAGCCTCCCCAGGCTCATAACTTTTCTCAGTCACCTTCTCTGTCTCTGCGAGTCTGTCTGTCAGCCTGCATATCTGTCCCTCTTCTGCTCTATAATTATCCATACTGATACCACTAGCAATATTTCTAATGTGTCTATGTGTTCTTTCCACAAATAAATATTTAGTAACACCAATTATGTACCCAGTGGCTAAAGATCTTGGCATCCTCCTTGACTTCTCTCTTTCTCTCTCACTTCACCTCTAACTCCAACAGGTTTTTCTCTTGATACATACAACCCGAACACCGGTGCTTCCTGCTGTGTCCCTGAGTCTGACCCACCACCATCCTTTCTAACCTGGATGCAACTTCCTCATGGGCTTCCTTGCCTCTGCTGACAGTCTGTTCTCAACCTGGCTGCCAGAAAGATCCTTTAAAACCTCAGTCAGAGCCTATTTCTCATCATTTCAAAACCCGGACTTCCAAGTTAGCTAATGATAGAAGCCCGAGTCCTTACCGTGGCCTATGAAGATCTGGTATCTGAATTCTCATCAACCAGGCGACTCCCTCTATCACCCTGTCCCCTCCCCACTCCTCCAGACACACCGGCCTCCAGGTTCCTTGGGTAAGCATGCCCACTCCTGCCTTAGTGCCTTTGCTTCATTTCCTTTGCCTAATGGCTTTCCCCCCAGATAACTGATCTATAACTTACTTTCTCCTTCAGGACTTTGATCAGAGTTTACCTTCTCAACCAGTCCTTCCTTCACCTCTCAATCTGATGCTGCATCCTGACTCCTTACCCCGTAGAATTCCCTCTTACCCTAGCTACTTTACCCTCTCGTGGCATTTTCCATCTCCAAGATAATGCATATAGTAACTCATTACTATGTGCCCCCTCAGCTAGAATAGAATCCTCCGGATGGCGAGAATCTTTGTCCTAGAACAGTGCTTGGCTTGTAGCAGCCATCCAATACGAGTTTGTAGAATGAACGAATGAATGTGACAAGAACAACTTCCCAAATAATCTACAGGCTCCCGAGGTTGGTCTTATAACTTCCCTGGATCTCGCACACAGCACCGAGGTTATGTGGGAACCTACTGTTGTCCCTAATATGGAGGAGTTGAATTCTTGGATTAAGGTAGAACGTGTTTGGGGTTGTTCTGCTTTATTCGTTTACTTCTATTGGGAATATTATTCCATTAGCAAAACTTAGCTTTAGACTGTGATTGGCATCCTCCTGGTCAGGTTTCAGATGTTCTTTCTCCAGGCACTTGGGTTTCACCTGCCCAGCAAAACTGTCCTGAGCAACGCAAGATGTGCCTTTGTCTCCTATCTTTCCTGCAAAGCTCTGGGTATCTTATCTTTTGCTGCCCTCACTTGCTTGATTGACTGAAAGGTCTAGATCAGTGCTAACACAAATATAATTCAAATCCCACATGTAATTTAAAAAAATTCAGCAAACATAAGAAAGTAAAAAGAGGGGCGCCTGGGTGGCTCAGTGGGTTAAAGCCTCTGCCTTCGGCTCAGGTCATGATCTCAGGGTCCTGGGATGGAGCCCCGCATCGGGCTCTCTGCTCAGCGGGGAGCCTGCTTCCCCCTCTCTCTCTGCCTGCCTCTCTGCCTACTTGTGATCTCTCTCTCTCTGTCAAATAAATAAATAAAATCTTAAAAAAAAAATTAAAAAAAAAAAGAAAGTAAAAAGAAACCGGTGAGACTAATTTTAATAATATATTTTATTTAACCCAATACACCCAAAATATCATATCAACATGTAATTAAGCAAGCAATTTAAATGAGATATTTTACATTTTTTTTTTTTTTTGTACTAAGTCTTCAAAAATCCAATGTGTATTTTACACTAACAGTCTGACCAGCTCAATAGCCACGTGTGTCTCATGGAGACCTTGACATTCTTTTAGTTTGTTTACATTCATTCTTAAATGCGGACCCCCGGGGGTAGCATGCAGTTTACTTCCCTTCCATTCTGCCTCACGACCAAGTCAAAAGGAACATCCACTATCCTTTGAACTGTTGTTGCGGGTTTAACACTGGAATCCTTGTCCCTGTCACACTCTAAGAACGTTTCCGAAGCTGTTCAGATTTCCTGCTGTTCGTATTGTCTGAGAGACCCCATTATCGTCCTCATGCAGGTACTGCACTTCAGTGAATTTTCCCAGAATGAAAGAAAAAAACCTGACCCCTGTCTGAAAAGCAAAAAACAAGAAGTGCGGGCTGACAGCTCTCCGGAGGACCAGAAAGAAACAAGGGAGTCTCTGACCCTGCAGGTGAGCCACCACGAACTCCTGCCCCTCTCCTGAGTGAACCGCTCATTCAGGTTACACTGTATTTGGCAATGGTTACTTATCCCCAGACATTAGGTCCTGGCTGTTGTTAGCAGCAACAACAGTAGGAAAAATGCCGTATGACCTCCAATTCTTTTCTGATTATGTGTCTTATATGATGTTGGCTGTAAGCTAGTTTCCTAAAGAGTAGGATCTGGTATCTTCTACTCATGATAAAGGCAGTTGGAGCAAAGCCCCATGACTCACCCGCTTTTCCAGGTCACGGTTCCCCAGGACGGAGCATGGCTGAGGATGAAGGGCAGTAAGGGGTAGGAATCAGCTGTGGGAGTTTTCCTCCCTTTCTCTACCTTTGCCTGTCTATTTCATGGGGAAATCTACTGGTACACAAAGCTTTTATTGGTTGTCTCATACGAAGAATGGGAAAGATATTCTCCAGGTTATGTATCCCTGTACCTTAGAAAGTTTAAGAGGAGGGTAGAGAGAAGATTGTCTTTTTCTTGTATTTTTTTGAAAATAGAGAAAAACGAGGTGCACTGATCTAAAAAAATTTTGCACTTCCAAGTCCCCAGATGTACTGTTCCTGGATGACCTTGATACCAAGTGGGAGCCAAGATCTTCCCCTGGGACCTCTTCCCCGCCCTCCATTCCTCTCTTCTTCTCAGCTTGCTCCCCCACATGGTAACGACGTGAAATGACAACGTGCTCTGGTGGCATTTTGCTCTCCTGATCAGGTCCCGTTTTCTTTCTTCTTTTGTCAGGCCGAGTCCTCCAATGATGAGAGTGGACTGCTCAGTTGCTACTTTGGGCAGCTTCTCTCCAAGATAGACAGGATCAGAGCTGATTACACCCTAAGTGTTGCCAACAGGCTTTATGGAGAGCAGGAATTCCAGATCTGTCCGGTGAGTTCGGCACGGCTGGTGATTGAAACCATCGAATGGCATACGATTTAAAAATCAGTGAGTAGCTGGATTACTCACCTGGCACCCGGACCACAATCCTGTCTGACAGGAGGATGTGCTGTGGACTGGGGGTTCCCCGGGGCCCACCTCTTTCTCTCCCACACTGTCGGTTGCCCTTCTGCCAGTTTTCAACTTGAGCAGGTTAGGAGGCCTGTTGTGGGTGGAAAGAAGGTCGTGTGACTAATAACTTTGGAGCACGCGTGGGTTTGGCAATGGCCTTTTCTATTGGGAACTTCTTTCCCAGGAAAGGTGCCTGGTAGATGCACTTGGTAGCTCTTCTTCCCGTCCCTCCCACCCTTCCCCCAGCACTTCTCTAAAATCCCCTTTCTCACCACCGTCAGGCCACCCCTCAATAGAATTGTACTCAGCAGCGCCCGGTATAGCAGAAGGAGACTGCGTTTGGAGCCAAAGAGCGCCCGGCTTGTCCCTGTGGCTAAGCAGGGTGTACCTACAGCAAGACCCATCAGCTTCCTCTGTCACCGCTGCAAGGAGCCCCATACTTAGCAACGGACATGAGGGGTGTGGCCACAGGCAACCTCAACTGTCTAGTGAGGGGGCAGGCTTAGCCCCCTTTGGACGAAATAAGGATGTTCTCTCAACAGTGGAAATGAGCTTTTAGATGCTGTCTTTTTTTTTTTTTAAACTGGATTTATTGAGGTATAAATTCGCATATCATACAATTCACCTATTAAAAATGTACACGCCAGTGATTTGGGTATATTACCTTGTAATTGTGGTAACATGTAATGTAAAAATGGTGATTTTAACAATTTTTTTTTAAAGATTTTATTTATTTATTTGACAGAGAGAGAGAGATCACAAGTAGGCAGAGAGAGAGGGGGAAGCAGGCTCCCCACTGAGCAGAGAGCCGGATGCGGGGCTCGATCTCAGGACTCTGAGATCATGACCTGAGCCGAAGGCAGAGGCTTTAACCCACTGAGCCACCCAGGCACCCCGATTTTAACCATTTTTGAGTATACGATTTGATAGCATTGATCACAGTCACAATGTTGTGTAAACGTCGCCTGATTTTCAAAACGTTTTCATCGCTCCAGAAACTCTATAACCATTAAGTAGGGTTTTAATTCTTAAAAATAGAGGCGTTTTATAGCTAAATCTCTCAAGTGACTTGATACTCATGTTATAGTGTCTCTACAAATGGGATGTTCAAGGAAAAGGGTATCTGGTAGGAAAGGCTTTTGCCCTTGTAACTGTGGACTGCTTCATGAATAGGCATCCTTTTTTCTTTTTTTTAAAGATTTTATTTATTTAAGAGAGAGAGAGTGCGAGCAGGGGGAGGAACAGAGGGGGAGCGAGAGGGAGGGGAAAGAATCTCAACCAAGAATTGGACGCTTAACCAACTGAGCCATCCAGACATCCCATGAGTAAGCATTCTATATCCTAAATTGTCACCATAATGAGCGAAAGGCCTGTGGCTAATTAAGAGTGGGGGAGAGCTAGAGACCATGTGTGTCCTGTTTAAATGACCATCTCTCTCATTAGGCTTCTCCCGACTGCCTCACACCTATTAGCACGGTTATCTGATTTCATTGTATTATTTCTCTTTATTCCAATTTAACAGGAATACTTAGATGGTGTGATTCAATTTTACCACACGACCATTGAAAGTGTTGATTTCCAGAAGGACACCGAAAAGTCCAGACAACAGATTAACTTTTGGGTTGAATCTCAGTCCCAAGGTAAGAAAGACCAAACACATTGTAGCTGGTGTTCTTTTCCATTTAAAAGGAGAAAAGTCAGCCTGGTGTCTCAGATTGCTAGTCTTTCAAGACCAGGCGCTCACATGCATGAGCCATGTTCAAGGCCCATTCTGCAGGTGCAAACAGTTACACGCTTAGATGCTGTCTTTCTTCTTTGCTCCATCATAAAAGGGGAAATCCTTTCAGCCAAGCACATGTCAGTGGGATGTTAACTATTTCCATGTTTTTTAAGATTTTATTTATTTATTTGCCAGAGAGAGGGAGAAAGAGCACAAGCAGGGGAGTGGCAGGCAGAGGGAGAAGCAGGCTCCTCGCTGAACAAGGAGTCCAATGCGGGACTCAATTCCAGGACCCCGGGATCACGATGTGGGCCGAGGGCACATGCTTAACTGACTGAGCCACCCAGGTGTCCCAACTATTTCTATTTTTTTTTAAAGGCCAGTAGAAAGATTGCAAAGAGAATCTAGTTATTCAGAAGGAAATGGAAATAATAAAACCCCAATTTTTATCAACTTTTCACTAGGTACATAGGTGTTTTCTGGATGAAGGGGGGTTTAGAGATAGTGATGAGTAGTAAAATTTAGAATTCAACATAAAATGGAATAATTTTTTAATATGAAACTCCCCTGTCTGGCCTTGTCTTGGGAGAAGCACTCCAACTCCAAAATGATTTCTCCTAACTAAGCTCGCATGCCGCAAAAATGCCCATTCCTTCCACTCAGTTGCCAAGAGAAAAGCATGTTCACTAAAAAAATTTATACTAAGGAACTAGTTAACTCTCTGGCAGTATTTTAAGTGTAGGTGATGTCAACATAATCTTTTATTATGGAGTTTAAGTGGGAGTTTTGGGGTAGAAAGCTCTACTCGTCTTTAAGGACTCGGCATGTATTCAGATAACCGATGGTTTGGTATTTTGTGGTGGAAAAGAATGCGTACCGCAAATGGAGGATCGCCTGACAGCATGGGATTTTCCAGTCTGCCTAAGGGCTGTGTTATGGCGAAGGAGCTTCGGAGCTGGACCAAGGGCGGGAAGGCCCCAGGACTGAGCTCAGCCAGGCTTGCTGATGTTTGGCCGTGTGGCTTTACTTCTCACTAGCGGTGGTGTATTCCTCTCTAAGAAGGGATAACGATACCTACTTCTCATGGTCGACATGGGATGGCATGAGAGAGGACACGTGAAAGCCTAGCCTACCGAATAGATTTTATATCCTGGCCTGGCATATTTATATGCATTTTCGTTTATAGGTAAGCATATACCTTTTGCTGTGATGAGCACTTGAGACAGGAAGTTTACACAATAGTTCTGTTTCTCAAGGAGGTTACAATATAATCAGGTGGCAAGGGCTACTTTGAAAGGTAAATCATGGGGTGAGGGGGGTAACCTGGTGATGGGTATTAAAGAGGGCATGTGATGTGATGAGCACTGGGTGTTACTCGCCACGAATGAATCACTGAACACCACATCCAAAACTAATGATGTACTATATGTTGGTTAATTGAACTTAATAAAAAAAAAGAAAGGTAAATCATGGCATAGGATGTCTTATGGCAATTTCCAACTACAGTGACTCAGGGAATAGAAGGAAATTCCCTCAGTTTCAGTGCTTTAGAATGGGTCCTTCTTGGGGTCGAGCGACAGTGTGTCTCCCCCACTGCACACCCCCTCACCTCCACCGCATCCAAGAGTGGCGTAATTTTCTTGTGAGTGGCGTAATTTTCTTGTGAGTGGAGTAATTTTCTTAATTTAGTTCTTGAATCAGACATGCCCTAGCCTTGGGGATGGGAAGTGGCCTTAAGGAAAATCTGTCTCCATGAATACTTCTGGCACAATTCACATTCAGGATATTCTCTGAACCCTTTTTTAAGGTAAAATCAAGGAACTCTTCAACAAGGACGCGATTGACAGTGCGACGGTGCTGGTGCTGGTGAATGCTGTTTACTTCAAGGCCAAATGGGAAAAATATTTTGACCCTAAAAACACAGTTGATGCGCTTTTCTCTCTAAATGAGGTATGATATTACAGCACATGGTTTTCTAGAAATTGCTCTCATAATTTCCACTAAGAAGTATGATTCGCAGTATGTATACTCAACTTTAAAACTTAGGTCTCTGGGTTACAGCATACAATGTAATAAGAATATTTTGTTATTAGCAAAAATCAGTACCGGAAGTTCGTTGACCACCTTGGTGCCAGACACTGCCCTGAGCATTTTCCATTCATTATTTCACTTGTTCTCTAAAATATCAGTATGAAAATGGGTGTTGTTATAGTCCCATTTAGGAGTTGAGGGGAAAGAATGCAAAGGTTAGGTTAGTTGACCAAATTCATGCATTAGCATTCACATCTATGAGTATTTGTCTCCAAAACCCACATTCTAAGCCACCACCAGACTGTAGAATGGAGGAAAGGGAAGGTTGGGATCCCAGCCCACCACCTGTCAGCTGTGTTCCTCTTGCAAGCGCTGTGCATCTCATCTGCAGATTGGTGACCTCTCACATTCCCAAGGTGTCTGGGGTGGTGGCCTTTCATCTGATGGAAGCCTATGGAAGAAGTGCTGCTATTTAATATGTAGATGATTATCAATTAACCAAGGTTCCAGCTGGTGCTATGGTGGGTCATTCAGGCCAGTAAGGGCAAGGGGTCAGGAGGTCAGGTGAGGCCAAGAGACTGGGTGGTGCAGGCACGGAAGATACAAGGCTTATTATTGGCTAGAGCTTATTTCCTTTGGCTAGGCTGTAGGGAGATGCCTGGATAGACAGTTTACCAACGAGTGGTCTTGGGAGCTGAAGAACCTATGAAAACCATGGGAAAATAAGGGGTTGGCAAAGCATGGGCTGGCCGATCCATGGGCAGAGGGCTCTTGGGTTGGATCACTGGTGTGGCTCAGAGCTTCTGGTGAAGACCCATCTCATCTTAATGGAGCCCCGTTTTCAGGAGAGAGGAGGCCATGGGAATGACAGTCCTGTGACTTTCTATCTTGTCCACCGCAGAATGAAAAGAAGACTGTGAAGATGATGAACCAAAAGGGCCTGTTTCGAATCGGCTTCATAGAGGAGCTGAAGGCACAGATCCTTGAAATGAAGTATACCAAGGGGGCGCTCAGCATGTTCGTCCTGCTGCCTTCTTGCTCTGCAGATAACGTGAAGGGCCTGCAAGAGGTAAATCCTCACTTCGCTGTCTCTACAAAATACTTCAGTGTCGATCTTTGGAGAGCAGCCCTATTTACCATCCACCTGCCTGAGGAAGGATGGCGCCCCCACTATCAGAGATATCAGAGAATATGTAAGAATCTGAATTCGATGAGAGAGTTCTTCCTCATTGGTTTAGAAAAGGACGAATGCCAAAAATGTTGGATAGGGCTTTCCTCTCCCATCTCAGAGCTCTCTGCAGTCGTTCTCCAGACCAAGGAATCTGGACGTGGAGTGACGTGAGACTTGCTGCAAATGAAATAGTTTCTCCTTTTCTCTGAATAGCCTGACTTCTGGCCTCCTGCTCGGACTATTCTGCTATGGCTCACATTCACGACCTGTTAGCTGAACTCTGGTTTGGGTGCAAGTGCCTTGACAGAGTGGAGATACTGATGCTGGGACAGGTTGCTTGTGAGGTGGGAATCTGGGAAGGCTGGGGAGCCTTGGCCATGTGTTGTTCTGCGTGGTGAAGAGATGGAGACAGAGGGAGAGAGAAATATCCGGATATTGATCACAACGACAGCCACTATTCAAAATGTATCGCATGCCAGCACTATGTTAATTACCTTACCTACATCATTTTGTTCAATCCCGGCAAGAGCCTGATGGTATCATGTCTGTTTCATAGAAGAGGGGATTGAACCTCAGAATGTTAGGGCATGGCCAAGCTCACTCAATGTGTCAGCTGAGCTTTGCTGGGCTTCGACACCCACACACCAGTCTGGCAGACACCAGAGGATACCAGAACTCAAATTGTCCTGTGACTTCTAAATAGAAGAGGAAAGAGATCTGCTTGCAGCAATTTAAATGAGATCAGAGTAGGTCGAGGCTTAGGGAAGGACCTTGAAGATTGTTACCGGCTGTTGAAACAGACTCAAGGCCTTTGAAGTAATTGGGGCATCCTTTGCAGGCTCATAATCTGACCCTAAACATTATTTCCTTTCTTCTGTAGCTTGAAAGGAACATCACTCATGAAAAGATAGTGACCTGGAGCAGCTCAGAGAATATGTCAGAAGAAACAGTATCCGTCTCCTTCCCGCAGTTCACCCTGGAAGACAGCTATGATCTCAATTCTGTTCTCCAGGACATGGGCATCACGGATATCTTCGAGGAAGGGAAGGCTGATCTTACTGGAATCTCTCCGAGTCCTAATTTGTACCTTTCAAAAGTTGTCCATAAAACCTTTGTGGAGGTAGATGAAAATGGCACCCAGGCAGTTGCCGCCAGTGGGGCCGTTGGCACGGGAAGGTCCATACCTTCCTGGGTGACGTTTACTGCCGATCACCCTTTTCTCTTTTTCATCAGACACAACAAAACCCAAACCATTCTGTTCTATGGCAGGGTCTGCTCTCTCTGAAAGGAGCACACTGTCTAGTACCCGGGAGCTGGAAGGAAGTGGCAGAACGGTCTCCCCCCGGCATAACATGGGAAGTTGCCTTCTTGCTGGTATCTAAAGCTGACCGAGTTCTGTCACGGCTCCATGCCCCCTTCCTCCTGCCACTGGCCCGAGCTTGTCCTGACCCATCTCTCACCCTGTAGCTGACTTTCATCTACGTCCATTAGTATCGAAGGCCCTGGCTCCCTCCCTAACCTTTCACTACACTAAGCTTTCAAGCATATAATTCACCCTCTGCACCTGCAGGTCAACATAATTGAGAATGGTACTGACCTTAAGTTCCCTACCTCCTTATAACGGAATCCTGGAAGTTCAAGTCATTAGACCGCTTCTAGGAGAGGATAAATTCAGAAACTACTTTAACGTGGGCAATAGGAGGAAATGTTTAGTTGGAATGTGTTTTGAAAACTCAGCTCTATTTCAATGGTAGTTAAAACCAGGGGTCACCGCTGGGCAAGACGCCCTGCCTCTTCCTCTCCCATCTTCTTCTACTGCATGGAAGATGCCCTGTAAGATGCCTCTCACCTGAGGGAAAATCCATCCACCTGGGGTGGAGTTAAGTGAGAGCTCAAGGACGGAAGCCTGCCCTGACCAGCACTCATTCTGCGGAGATCAGGATATGTTTTGTGAATCTGACATTGACCTAGGGGAGCGGCAGTGGATTTAAAAATTAGTCTCAGCTTTCCTTATCGAGTCTCCTAGGCCATCATCATGAAGCACGATCCTCTGTGTCTTCCTCACCCCCTTCCTCAGAGAATTCTCCTCTGTAGTTACCCCTAAATACCCAGCAAGTTATGTGGGGGAGGGGAGCACTGCCCTCCCTGTAGACAGCTGGGCTCCCTAACTCCCTCTGTCAGGAGTCCAGCCACATGGACCTATTTCCTCCTGGAGGCCTTATGCCTGGTCACGTCCTGAGAGCAGGCCCGGGTCTGGGCATGATGCATGTGGAAACCTTTGTCAGGAATGCCCTTGGCTGCATATCAAGCTCTAGTCTATTGAAAGCAAGAAGCCTGAGTGTTCAAGATTCCAGAACCCGGGATCTTCGTTCTCTGATACATCTGTCTGAATTCTTGATCTCTGCCTTGGCTGAACGCTCTGGAATGACTACTAACAATGCCTAACTCAAGGACGTGGAGAATCATTCTCGTCCAGGTGAATTTCTGGTCTTGGCCGTGACCCCATTTCCCTGCCCTGCCCTATGAGCGTCCTCCTCCCAGTTGTCACTGTGTTGGTTAAGTGTGGCTGTGGCGGTTTTTGCAGGAGAAGGTAGATTCAGTTCAGCTGGTTAAGTCATGCTGGCCCCGGTTCCCCCCCACCCCCTGTTTTCCTCTATATTAATGATTTCTTTGTGCTGTGAGGGACAAGTGCCATGTTCCCCATACAGGCTTCTCATGGTCAAAGGTGGTTTGTGGTGTAAAAAAAATTTCTCACTGATAACGTGAGGCAGCTTGAGGTGGCTCTTCCAAGTCCTTTCCACAGAATGCGTGTCCCGTGGGTCAAATTTATGTCAGATAATCAAATACATAGTCTCTTCTGTGGTTTTTTTGGGGGATGACGTTTTGAAGATTCCATGCCTGACCTGGCATCGCTGTTGGATACTGAGCTGAATAACTATGACCTGTGTGAATATTTGGCATTATCTGGCATTGCTATGTTCTTATTCTTTTCCTTGATAAACACATCTTCTCATTTGTATTGTATGTATCTCAGCATTTTAGTCATAAAGGGAAAGTATATCTCTTTACAAATATGAGAGTGAGATTCTTATCTTTCTGTGAATCAGTAAACTTACTCTTTACTAATCCTCAATTGATTAAAATGTTTCTTCTTAGTAAATAAAACACTTGTCGTTAGTTAAAATGTGTACAATATTTTATGTGCCAACTGACTTTTTTAGTAACATAAACCTAACTTTAAATTTTTTCATCCCAAAATATAGAAATACATAATCTATAAAACTAACCATTCATCTCGATTATGTCAGAAAGATATATCTTGTGCCAGAAAAATCTTTCCTAACTTCCCACCATAATTATATATGGAGGCAAACACAAAAGATGAAAGCTTGCAATGATTCTAAAGTCTAGGAGTGCTTTCCAGTGGATCATCAAACTTGGAAGACATTTCTACTGACTACAAGTTAAGAGCTGGAAGGAAAGCCTCGACAAGGGGTTCCCTGTATGGTGCCACCCCTGTGTCAGTCAGCTTTGTTCCCTCCCATTACTGCCTTCCCCGGGGTTCGGAAACACAAGAGCTCGGCCAGCTTAAATTCCAGACAGCCATCTCTCTCCTGTGTCCTTGCCGTGATCTCTTAGCTTCTGTCTTTCTTGTCAGTTTTATTCTTTCTGCAGCCATTTGAAGACTGAATGATACTCCCCCAAAACAACACACAGGAAAGTGAAGAGAGGGTGTTGGCACTTTCTACCTTGGGCAGTTTAGACTTCGCAAGGAGAGTATTTTTGGTGGAACCAGGACAGAGAGAACCCCGGTGGCAATGTTGTTGGGTTCGTATATTTCATTTGTCCCCTCTGTTTGAAGTGTCAGAGAGTCCGACCACACAGGGAGGACAGCATTCTAACTTAGTTCGATGGAATACAGTAGATGGAAGCCGATGAGAAACTGGGAATTATGCTCAAATTTAGGACCTCTCGACTCTTTATTCTTGTGCCAGTGAGATTGATCCTTTAATATGGCAGCCAGAGGCACAGAGAATAGGCAAGTCCGTGCATGTTCTACAAGTGCTAGAAAACCAGCCAGAGTGTTCAAATCTGGGGAGTGAGCTCCTCCATTTCTAGTTCAAGATTCTCTCCACCCAGCAAGGTTGACAGGCAGGAGAAATGAGACAATGTGTAGATTCCAAAACAACTGATTCATTTACTGTGAGTACAAACATTCTGGGAAGAGAACTACCAATGTGTCGTACCCAACAGGCTCTCTAAGTGCTCTCCAGGTCACAGGCTCTGTACATTCTATTTTATTTCAACTTCAGCCCTCCTTATGATTTCATACATTATCTAATGCATCTTTCCCCCTCAAACTCCTCCCCAGTTTCTTCTTGAGCTGGAGCAAGCCAGAACATATGTTGCTTCATCCCTGATTGCTGTTTACTTCTTTTGCATTTGGATGTGTGGCTTTTTTTTATTATTATTACAGTATCATTAACCTTAGGTGGAGGCCCTATGATTGTGATGATGGGTGAGGAAACTGTGCAGTGTCTCAGTGGGTTTCCTTGCTCCGTAGTTGAATGCCAACGTCAAACGTGTTCTTCATCCACATTACTCGTGTTGTGTTCTTGTTTTCCTAAATCCATTGTCTTATTCTTTCGTTTTTTTTTTACTCAATAAATATAACACAAGATTTTATTTAAGAGGCACACCTCTTACCAATGTATTCTATATGCTTAACATTTAATTTAAAAATTCTCATATTTTCATACACTGTTTCCCTTCTAAATAATGTTATCTGTCATGTGCATCAAATAATGTTTAGCTACAGATGGGTGAAAGGATTTGAGAAGCAATCAAATGCACAACAGTGGAGCTGGTGAAAACCCGCACACATTTTGTTGACACATATAGGTTTTGAATAGATCATCCCAGGTCTGAGGTTACATAAATGGGGAGAGAATATAGGGCTTTAAAAAAATTTATGCCCAATAAGGAATGAATGCATCATGCGAGCTTTAGAAAACTTTTTGGTATGATTGTTAGGTTTGAAGAAGACAGGGCATCTGTGGAATTGGAGCAGAAATCTATGAAAATAAACTGTAGATAAGTTGTGACAAGGTGTGAAAAAACTGGATGAAATATAAAAAGACTGCCAGGGACCTAAAAATACAGTAGCAGAATTTAAATAGAATTTAGAGGCAGTAAAGAAGCAAAACTAATGTACTGGAAAATTTAATTAGTGATGAATAGGGTGTATTTCAGTGTTTGTCTTAGAATATATAGGAAATGATAAAAGGGAAATTCATAGCTATAGAGAACAGAAAATAAACGCAAGAGTTATGGTGTTTCTGAGAAAGCAAGCATATTAATTGGCATGATATTAATAATCAAGACACAATTAAAGAAAACTTTCTTAACTTGGATAGTCACCTGATTACATGGATTGATTTCCAAGAAAAGTAAGCAAAAATAGACTTGCTAAGAAACTGTAAAAATAAAAGGCTGAGAAAATAATTCTGTTAACATTTGGGCAAAAAAGAACATAGTTCACTTATAAAGGATAAAGAATCAGAGGCTCCTCGAACATTCATGTTGTGTTAAATTTCTAGGTTTAAAACCTAGTCTACAGGTTTGAGGGGAAAATATATGATTAAAGAATTTCCTGCTCAGTCAAGTTGTAAATGCAACAGAAAATCCTTCCTAGCTGTATTTCTGCATAGGTGAGCATGGTGTGTTTAATCCCCAGCAGCTGGCACCAGGCTATAAATATCAGAGGAATTGAAATTGAATTCATGTTGCTTTGAGCAAAATCCAATGCAGTCAAAAGCTCCAAAGGTAAAGAAATACATCCAGTAAAAATATGATTTCAACTGATGACCAAAGTAAGAAGAGAAATTCTTAATTTTAAGTTCTAATTATGTCCCCAAATTGTTGGCAGTTGTGACTCTTCTCTTTGGCGCTATTTTTTTATTTTTAAATGTTGGGCCCAGGCATGGGGTGAGTTTCAATATCCAGAATAAGACTACAGTCATGGGATCTCTGAATTGGAACAGTAATAGTTCTTGAAATTTGTTGAGTACTTATGCATACTGGTATTGATCAAAGACCTTTATATGTGTTAGCCTCTTTAATCCTCTCAATCTTCCTCAGAGGTGAGTTATTATTAGTACCCATAGTTAACAGATAAGGAAACTGAGGCACAAGATCACCCAGGTCACAGATGATTGGACTAGAGTTTGAACCTGGCAGTCTGGCTGGATTACATACAGTGGATTTCTAACCACTACCCCATATAACCATGTTCAGAAACATGAACGTAAGAGGCCATTTACTTCCATTTTTTTATTTTGCAAGCATGCCCTTTGAGGGCCGAGATAAAGTTTTGGGTTCCAGTGTGCTTTGAGCCTTGAGGTGGAGAATTCAGGGGGCAGAAGGAGTATGGGGTGGGCAGTCATCGTGGTGGCAGGTTCAAGTTCTTCAGTAGGAGCCGCCTGGTGGGTGTGAGTTTTCCTGCTCTGGCCTGTGCCAAGCAGTGAATGACAGAGGTCTTTGTCCCCTGGCTGTAAGTGGGTCCACTTGAGTCACCGAGGTATCCCCATGCCCCCAGGTGACTGCCACGGTCACAGAGGAGGACAAATTCCCACTCAAGGGGTATAAGCTGCTAGCATCCTTGCCAGGAAGCACATACAAAGCCTTCCACTCCTAAATTGCTAACACAGGCAGGGTAACTGCAAAACAGCATTCATAGACGGTCTAATGGGGAATCTCAAAGACAGGGAGAAGTGTATGACATAGATTAGCAAATGTCTGAAGGAAATAACCACATGAAAGAAAGAAATCAACCTCAACAGAGTTAATAGATTAGACAAAATACCTTAAGACCTAAAAAATGAAGTTAAGACATTCATTTAGAGCTCCTGGAAATAAGCTTAATTATTACAAAAGGTCAATAAGTCGACTGAATAGCAGAATGAACACAGCCGAAGAGATGCCTGGAAGACTGAGCCTTGAAATTCTGCAAAACGTCAAAGAGACAGTTAAAGAGATAGAAGGTACTTAAATATGTTAAGTATGCTAGGTAGTAAAAGAAGCTCCAACATTCATCAGTGAGCATGTCAGGAACAGAGAGAGCTGAGGGGAGGAAGTACTCAAAGATATAAGAAAAGAAAAATATAGAGAATCGAAAAAAATTAATGCCAATTGAAAGGGCCCACTGAGAGCCTACACTTCCACACTGTGGCTAAATTATTTTCCCTGAAGATCAGGGAAAGAGGAGAGTATTCTAAGAGCTTTGTGAGACAAAAGAAATAGAATTCATAAAACAGAACGAGAATCAGATTGAGTTTAGGTTTCTCTTTGGCCCTGCAAGAAGACACAGGGCAATATTTTAGTGTTCCAAGAGAAAGGAAATCCAACTAAAGTATGTACCCATATAAACTGTTAGTCATGGGTGATAGCAAAATGCATGAACAAGGGCTCTTAGTTGACTACCTGTAAATTTTAACCTGAAACGAGTTCTACTACAAAAAAGCCTTAAAAGATGAATTGGAGAGGAAAATGTGAGCCATGAAGAACTGTGATGCCAAAAAAAGAAAAAAAGAGTAAAATGTGATTTAAGTTAAATTAGAATTAATTATTAAAAAATGAGGATTCACATGATTTCAACACGAGAAGAGGGAGATAGTGGGGTCGAAGAGTGAAGAGAGATTAACTCTAGACATTAATAGAAATTTATGTTTAATATTTGTGTTTAACCAAAGGTTAAGTAGTTGGAAAATTGAGATAGGATGCACAATTGCTGAAACATTAGGGAAAAAAGAATGAAAAATACTTGATCAATTCAAAGAAATATGATCAAGAAGACAAGCATAGTGAAACAAGAAAGCATAGTGTATACACAATGTAAAACAAGGTAGAAATAAGTCTAAGATCCTAGAGATGTGGGTAAGTTAAATTGGACAATCACAAGACAGACTGAACTAAAAAGACAAAGATTTATTTATACACTATTAATAGGACACAATATATAAGCATATGAGGATTAGAATAATGTTAAAGAAGAAATACCGGAGAAACATTAACAGAAGAAAAGTGAGAATAGTAACAATAGTATCAGATGAAAAATTTAATCGAAGCCCCAAACAGTAATGAACAAAGATAATCATGACACATATTTCTTTTTGTTGTTGTTGTTCATTTCCATTCTAATTTTTTGCAATTATGATTTGAAGCATTCTTCGTGTTCACAATTTTTTTTAAAGATTTTATTTATTTACTTGAGAGAGAAAGAGAGAGCAAGGGGAGGAGCAGAGGGAGAGGGACAAATAGACTCTGGTAGGCACAGACGGGCTCGATCTCACAACCTTGAGATCATGACCTGAGCTGAAATCATGAGCAGATGCTTAACTGCCTGAGCCACCCAGGTGCCTCCACAGGGCTTTTGAAGTGGTATTTAACTCATAAGGTAAAATGCTGTAGCTTTTTTTTTTTTTTTTTTGGCTCATGGTTGATTTTTTGGGGAACATGTTTATCAATCGAAAAATTTTGAATTTCACTATTTTCTTCTTATAGTAGTTTTGCATGTTTGTTGGACAACTTTTTTCTGTTCATTCTGAAATGTGTAGAATTTGGGGGCTAAAAATGACTAAAAAATGACATTACTTTAGGAAGGCAATGTTTCTTGGTTCAAGAGTACCCTCTTCTGTTGGTATAGTAAAGTGCAGCTTATAAAACAAATGGTGCCTTACTGCTATGCTTGTAGATCTGAATTACGTGCGCAGATATTTGAAATCAGGTGGCTTCCATTAAACTGATGGAATAGTTCCACCAGAAGAATAAATATTGATAAAAGAGACTAACTCATTATGCAGAAATGTTATGATCATCTTCTTTTTATTGTGTTATGTTAGTCATCATAAAATACAAAATTAGTTTTTGATGCAGTGTTCCAAGATTCATTGTTTATGCACCACACCCAGTGCTCCATGCAATACGTGCCCTCCTTAGTACCCACAGCGATGCTCACCCATTCCCCTCACCCGCCTCCCTCTAAAACTCTCAGTTTGTTTCTCAGAGTCCACAGTCTCTCATGGTTCGTCTCCCCCTCTGATTTCCCCCAATTCACTTTTCCTTTCCTTCTCCTAATGTCCTCCATGTTATTCCTTATGTTCCACAAGTAAGTGAAACCATATGATAATTGACTTTCTCTGCTTGACTTATTTCACTCAGCATAATCTCCTCCAGTCCCAGCCATGTTGATGCAGAAGTTGGGTATTCATCCTTTCTGATGGCTGAGTAATATTCCATTGTGTATATGGACCACATCTTCTTTATCCATTCATCTGTTGAAGGGCATCTCGCTCAGCTCTTTCCACAGTTTGGCTATTGTGGACATTGCTGCCAGGAACATTGGGGTACATATGGCTCTTCTTTTCGCTTATCTGTATCTTTGGGGTAAATACCCAGTAGTAGAATTGCCGGGTCATAGGGTAGCTCTATTTTTAATTTTTTGAGGAATCTCCACACTGTTTTCCAAAGTGGCTGCACCAACTTGCATTCCCACCAACAGTGTAAGAGGGTTCCCCTCTCTCCACATCCTCTCCAACATTTGTTGTTTCCTGCCTTGTTAATCTTTGCCATTCTAACTGGTGTAACGTGGTACCTCAATATGGTTTTAATTTCAATTTCCCTGATGGCTAATGATGATGAACATTTTTTCATGTCTGCTAGCCATTTGTATGTCTTCTTTATAAAAAAATCCAAATGAGTTAGCTGACAGTTTACCAAATAAGGAAGTTCTCCAAGTTGGTTAGTTAGCTAGTTACCCAAAATTTAAAACAAAAAAAGCCTTCTTATGCACCAGTAACAGCTACTTGCAAGTTCAACATTTCAGTTAATTCATCGCATTTAATTCTATTTGAGATTTTCTTGTTATTCATTTATTTAAAGTTTGTATCTCCCCAGTAGAATGTCAATCTGATGAGAGAAGTGCTCTTTTACATCTTATTCATTGCTGTTTCTCTGTACTTAAACCAGTATCTGACACAGAGAAAATACTCAAATAATACTTGCTGAATAAATGAATGAATGGAAAAACCAAAGACCCTATTCACAAGAATATCAAAACTATAAAATATTTATGAATAAGTCTAAAATACATGTGTTTCTGTGTGATGAATAACACAAATATAGAAATATGAAAAATATAAACATAGAGTTCAATTTGTCAAACAGTGAACATCCATGCACCCACCATTCAGGTAAAAAAATATATAACGTTATCATTACCCCAAAGCCTCCCCTGTCCCCCCGTATCACTTTCCAATTTTTTCTTTTTTCGTCCTCTTCAAAATATAGCCATTATGCTGCTTTGCAGCACTACAGTTTAGTTTTGCCTGCTTTTGAACTTCATATAAATAGAATCATACAGTCTATATTCTTTTGCATTTGGCTTCTTTTCATCAATATTGTTTTTGATGCTCCTCCATTTTGTTGTCTATAGCTGTAGTTCATTCCTTATCGTGGCTGTGTAGTATTAAGTTGTGTGAATGCACCATAATTTATTTCTATGTTCTACCATCATATGTATCTCTTGGTGCCCATGAATGCACATTTCTGTTGGGTGTGTATCTGAGGTGGAATTGCTAGGTCACAGTGTATGCGTATGTTCAACTTTAATAAAGCCTTTTGATTAGTGAAAGTTTTACCTTTTATGCAGTCCAATTTATTAAACTTTGCTATTCATGCTAACGTTTTTGTTGTGTTTCATTTAGCTCTGTAGGTCATTTAGAATTGATATTTTGAATATGGTATGAGTCAGTAGTCAAGATTTATTTTTTCCTAATGGATATCCAGTTGCATCAGCATAATTTATTGAAAACACCACTTTCCCCCCACTGCTCTGCAGCCATACTTTGAAAAAAATCGAGTGAGCATATATGCACAGATACGTTTCTGGGCCTTTCTTCTGCCCTATCCTTTGGCCAAATCACACTTAATTATTTAATAACAAGTCTTGCTACCTGATAGAACAGGTCTTACCTCCTCCTCCTCCTCCTCTAAGAGTGTTTTGGTTATTTTTGGCTCTCTGAATCAGCTGGTCAATTTTTTTTAAAGAACAAAACCTCCTGGAATTTCAACTGAGATTACAGTGACCAATTTTGACAGAATCAACATCTTTGCAATACTGAGTCTTCCAAACCATAAATGAAACATAGTCCTCCATCAATTTAGGTCTTCCCAATTTCCCTGGATTCTGTTTGATCTTTCTCTACATGGAGGCTTACCCATCTATCATTTTTACAAGGAATGTGATGGTTTTGGGTACTCTTTCAAAGCATACACTTAAAAAATTTTCATTTTTGTACTGTACGTTGCTAGTTTATAAACAGTATTTGATATTTTTAATAGTGACCTTGTATTCAGCAATTTTGCTAAACTCACTTTTAAATTCTTATAATGTGTGTGTCAATTCTTCTGTGAATAATTTTATTTTGTTTTGGGTCTTGAAACTTAGTTAATTATTCAGTTGATTTATCGCATTTGCGGAATTCACCATTCCCCCCCCCCCCCCATTCTTTCTTCCAGCCCTGGTTCAATTTTGAAGGGGAGCAGCGATAGTGGGCATACTTGTTTCATTTTTGCTCACAAAGACAAAACTGGTTTTATACCTCTTTATTTCTCCATTCCTTTGTATCTATAAACTCTACAGAGGGACATGTAAGAGGAACATATTCCTGGCTCAGTATGTGACGGTGACAATATCTCCCACATTGATGTATCAATTCTAAAGGTTCCAAATCTAAATCTCCAGGGAGATTTCCATAAGCCTTGGAAAGCTCATCTAAAGGAGAGTATGTGCAAGAATTGCCAAGGAATATTTAGAAAGCAAAAACAGTGAGAGAGCTTGGGATAGATATGAAGACACATGGTCATGGTTAGCTTCTCTCGAAGCAGTGCTGCAGATAGGAGTTCTTGTTCAGGGAGTTTCCTGGGGGTGGGGGGGGGGAGGGAGGAGAGGAGAGGGTTTCCTTGAGAGAAGCAGGACAGGGAAGGGAAACTTGTTCATCGATCATGTGGTCTCAGCTACAGCCTGGATTCACTCTGATCCTGTGGCTGAAGCTCTGGAGGACAAAGTACACTACAAAATGAGTCCTGTTTTGATGAAAGGGAGCTGTCCTGTCCTTTTGTATCCTTATGCCAGTGAGTCACAGCTAAAGTGTGCCCTGGCTGGGGGTGGCGTGCTGCATGGCTCCCACTTGGACTGTCAGCCAAAACAGTAGCCTGGTGACAGGAGCACCGGCTGGCAAAGGGAATCTGCTTGGGACCCAGTGGCAACCATTACATTATAGACTTGGAGAAGAAAAGTGTCACATGCCAATATCAGTCACAGATGTGCAGAGGTTGTGCCAAAACTTGGGATGGGTGGGGAACTCCCAAGTACTCTGGTTCAGGGCTTAATTATTTCCATGTCCTCACTCAGAAAGCATTGGAACCACTTTTATGGTTTCCAAGTGTCAATGTATTTTCTACCTTTGGGATAGTTTTGATACTGGGTGGAAACGGCTGATGAGATAGTAGGTTAGGGAGAGGTCCAGTGATTGGAGGCTGTGATGACATTGGAGATTAGGTTTAGGAAGAACAAGGATGAGAATCCGTAACCAGAGGGGTAATTTTGGAGGCTAGTAATTTCCAGTAGAGCACTTCCTGGTGGTGATGACACCCAAAGTGTGACCATGCACGTGGATCAGAGAGGAGACGGAAGGGAAGGGTCAGGCAAGTGTGAGATTCCCCCAGCATGGACTGTGAAGATATACAGAGGGGCAGTGGGGTTAGAGAAGACAGGAAGAACTTGTGTGTGCAGAGTGGTGGGTGGGGGAGATATGGTTGGGGAAAGAAGGGGTAAGTCTCTAAGGGGAACACTGAAGGTGATTAAAGGAAGAAATGCTTCATGAGGAGCAAGAGCAGGACACTAGGCATGGCAACCTTGCTTCCTGAACCGAAGATATGCGTAGTGGTCCTAGGGAAGACTGTGGGATGTGTGGTCCTCAGGGGAAAGCCAGGCCTCCCTGTGAAAGTGCCTGGTAGAGGAAATGTGTTAGGAAAAAGCAGAAGGCTTGTGGAGGCAGCTGGGCCATACAACAGGGAGTCTAGGGTCACAGAGAAAGGAATTAGAAGACATATAATGATAGGGATGTTCAAACATAAAGCATTATTGCCAACTCGAAGATTTCATACCATTTTATTTTTATTTTTATTTTTTATTTCATACCATTTTAAAAAACCAACATCTTAATTTCAGTGGCACCCAGTGATAACTCCATAACCATGTGCTGATTCTCTCCAAATCTTATTCAGTTGGTGTATCTCTCAGTGACAATGAGAAAGTAAAAATAATTAAATACTGTTCTGAGTTTGCTTAAAAGAGCTGTAATCAGAATATTAAAAAACAGAAGGCAAATTGTAAGTGTTGAGATTGGCACATGCATTACCCGTGCCCTTAGAAGGTGTATCACTGAGCTTCTTCCTTTGCCAGACTTGCAGGTGAGACGGAAGAGTTAAGATGTTCTTCTAAGATTTGTTTCCTGGCAACAATGACAAATCTTCATATCCTTTACCCAAGA
This sequence comes from Potos flavus, assembly GCA_028534135.1. Classification (NCBI taxonomy): domain Eukaryota; kingdom Metazoa; phylum Chordata; class Mammalia; order Carnivora; family Procyonidae; genus Potos; species Potos flavus. The sequence goes on along the minus strand of CM052889.1, from coordinate 11,082,948 downwards.
CTAAAGCTGAGAATAATCCAAGTACTGTTTATTTTTTAAAAATTTTTATATCAATTCAATTTAATTAACATTTGGTGTATTATTAGTTTCAGAGGTAGAATTCAGTAACTCATCAGTTGCATAAAAAACCCAGTGCTCATTACATCAGGTGCCCTCCTTAATGCCCATCACACGGATGCCACAACCCCCCGCCAAACTCCCATCTAGGAACCCTTAGTTCGTTCTCTATAGTTAAGAGTCTCTAGATTTGCCTCCCTCTCTGTTTTCCTCTTGTTTTATTTTTCCTTCGCTTTCTCTATGTTTATCTGTTTTGTTTCTTAAATTCTCCATATGAGTGAAATTATATAGTATTTGTCTTTCCCTGATTGACTTATTTCGCTTAGCATATTACCTTCTAGTTCCATCTGCATCATTGCGAATGGCAAAATTTCATTCTTTTTGATGGCTGAGTAATATTCTCTCTCTCTCTCTCTCTCTCTCTCTCTCTCTATATATATATATATATATATATACATACACACACACACACATATATATATACACACACACATATCACCTCTTCTTTATCTATTCATCTGTAGATGTACATCTACAGACATTGTGGACATTGCTGCTATAAACATTGGGTTGCTTGTGCCCCTTTGAATCACTATGTTTGTATCCTATAGATAAATACCTAGTAGAAGCATTGTTTCTTTAATAGACTAGTAGAGACAATAGGGATACCTCTGGATTAGCAGAAAAACTGGAATTTGGAGATGTAATTTATTGAGTTTTTTTTAATAGTGTTGTTTTCCTGAAATCAGTGAGCTTGTTGGATGTTTATGAATTATTGGTCCTTAGCCCAGTGTTTGGCACATAGTAGACTCTCAACAAATGTTTACTGAGTCAACTAAAATGAGGGATTTCATAATTCATGGAAAGAATGCTCGAGAACAAGAGTGGTGTGTGTGTGTATGTGTGTGGTTACTGCCTGCCCAAACTTTTCTCACTAATTTTTCCGGTTCTTTTCTAGCAAGATAGCTTCCTTTCATCTTCTTCTTTTCATTTGATATCTCAAAATAATACAATTGCTAAGTTAACTTTATTGCAGAGACTGGGCTTGTCAGGACACGGCCTTGTACCTCCACAGTAAGTAAAGTATGCATTAAATCAGATCTTCGTCAGGCTATAAACCAGTGGTTTCCAACCTTGGCTGCACATCATAGTCACCTGGGGTGATAAAAATTCTGATGTCTTATTCTCACCCTAGATAATGCTCACTTAAGTTGTCTGGGCATCGTTTTTGTTTGTTTGTTTCCCAGGAGATTTTAGTGTGTATCTAAGATGGAGAACCAGTGCTCTGAACAATTCTTTCCAGAGGATCCCTAAGATCACTGGGGATGAAGGCCCTTTCATGGTCTCTCCATCTGGCCAAGTCAAAATTCATTTGACTTGGCCATTTTGATTCTGGGTTGAGCTCCTCCTTTTAGTCTTATTTTGCTGTCTGGTTGATTTTTTCTCTTTATTCTTAGACCTCCAAAATCCTTTATAAGGGAATTTAAGAATTTATGCTCTGTTCCTCTATGTCGTAAGGTACACCCTTTTTGAGTTCACAGAACAATTGCCGACAAGTGCATAACTTCATGGCTACGAGTGGAAGAAACAGGAAATCCAATCCTCAGTTTTGTTAAAAACCTTGCATGCTAATTTTTATTAGGGAAACCGTCATTGAGAAACCAAAGGTTGTTTCACTGGAAAGGCAACGATAATGACTAGGGAGAGGCAGAGAGCGCGCTATAAATGAAAGATCTCAACAACTCACATTACACATGCTTCCTGGTTCCTTGCCAGCTATCTCTGTCTCTCCAAAAATCAGGTAAGTTCTTTCTTCGGCTTCAACTTAAGACTTCTGTGTTTTAAGAACAGTTGAGGTTTGTTGATTTGAGAGAAGTACTTTCGTTGTGCATAGTTTTCCTTGGGCTGGTTTTATTTAATACAGATCCTACACAGCCATGACAGTGTATCATCATCTTGTTTGACAGTAAGTTAATTCATTTTATTTCTCGGTTAACTTATAAGGAATCCCCAAGAGGCAACTCGGGGGGGTTTAACAGCAGATGTAGAATGTGTTAGCAGGGATGGGCCCTTGATGGCCAAAACCCTACAAAGTATTTAAGTTTGCAAAAAATTTTATTCTGCCTTAATCTCATTCCTGTTTTAGGATTTTTCCGAAAGCCTTTATAAACTACTTATGATATAGCTGATGGGGAAGATATTATAAAATGTGTTTTGTTTATTTTGGTAAATATTCATTGCTCTTTAAAATTATTTCTTTTTGTGTGAGATAAGAAAAGTAATATGAACTCATGGTACAAGCCTGAAACAATATAGAAAAGTATAGAAAAGAAAACACTCTCTCTCCTGCTTAGTAATCCATGGCAAAGAGATATATCTTTGCCCTTCAGGGAAGATTCAGCCCAGAGTCAAGTTTGCATAGGGATCAGGGTTTCAGAGAATTAATGTATCCTGCCACTCTCTGCACTAGATTTCAAATCAGTTGAGAAATAGAAAGTATCGAGGAGCCAATATTGGCTTTATTATTTTAAGGCTGGATTGGAGAACACTGCTTGGACCTGAGGTCAGCAGGGATTCCTAGGCCTTCCCCTGGTCTGGCCATGGACCAGCAGCGGGATAGCTGGACAGGAACAGGCAAGGGCTGGGCCTGCCCAGGGAAGATTAGCACAGGAGGAGGCAATGGGCAGGCAGATAGAGGCGGGCTCTGGCAGAGAACAAGAGAGCAGGAAACCATTTAGGCGTTAACCCTGCTGCCTGGGGAAAATGAGAACGGAAACACGGTATGCTGCCAGATTGATTTATGTCTCCTGCTCAGAGAAGGCCGAGAGAAGGGGGAGAAGCCGACTGCAGTGAGCTTTCCCTGGGAGGGTGAAAATCTCTATTTTCTGAATCACTGCAGCGAGAAGAAGAGAAGTAGGAAAGGCTCCTGTGATATAAAGCAATTCAAGTAAGTGAAGTGTTCTTGTTTGGTTTTGACTGTTGTTTTCTAGATCTTGCTGGAATCTTCATGGATTCGCCTGGTACAGCATTCACTCAGTTTGGTTTTAATCTCTTCCAAAAGCTGAATAAAATACGAGATGGCAACATCTTCTTTTCCCCTGTGGGCATTTCAGCTGCCCTCGGCATGCTCGTCCTGGAGGCCCGAGGAACCGCCGCAGTCCAGTTACAGAAGGTAAGGAGGATCCCATTGCTGTCCCGCACGGGCGGGTCTCTGGGGACAGCCGGCCAGCATTACCTAGAAATGGGGCCGGGAAACCGAGAATGCATATGAAGACACAGAGCAATTTCAGATCTGTCAGGGAAGTCCTCCTCCTTCTCTAAATACCTCCATGCCATCTGCTCCCTAGTGCTTGAAATTCCTTTGAGTGGGGACTGAGTGGCCTTGTCCAAAGTCATTAACCTCATAATTAAATATAGAGTGTGAAGAACAGAACCTACTGGAAGAAGTTGCATAATCCCCACTGGGCTATAAATGACACATCAAAGATCAATACACGAATGGCTAAACCACTGTAGGCGAGCTCAATGGGCAGTCGAGACCTTTGCATGATTTTGCAAAGGAGAGAAATATTACCTGTTTACCACTGAAGTTTCTTTAACATTTTACTAATGCCGTGTGAGGGTTTCTCTATTGTGACCACAACCATACTATTTTCTGTCCTTTCCAGATGCTTTTCTCTGAAAAAGACGCAGAGAGCTCAAGAGTCAAAACTGAAGAAAAAATGGTGAGGAGACAAATGTTGTAACCTGGCTGCTTCGTTGATGTGGGCTCCCTGGGAAAACGTGTAGGAGAGCTAATAGTTTATACTTATTTTTAAGCAATTACAGTCACTGTAGCCAAGTAGGGTTGCTAGTATTATACATAAACCCTTAATATTAAGAGGAGACTTTTCAGAAAAGATTTATTTATTTACTTGAGAGACGGGGAGCGAGAGCACGAGACAGGGGAGAGGCAGAGGGAGAGGGAGAAAAAGAGCCCCCGATGTGGGGCATGATCTCAGAATTCTGAGATCATGACGGAGCTGAAACCGAGGGTCAGACGCTCAACTGACTGAGCCACCCATACGCCCTGAGGAGACTTTAACTTTAAAGCACGTTGACCACTCTGATGCTAAGTGCTCATAGACTGCAAAGTCCCTGTGGCAGCATGAATGGGTTTAGGAGTTAAACAGATTTGAGTTCAAATCCTGATCCAGGCACTTACTAGTCATGCTACCTTGGGCAAGTTATTTTCTTTGAGCCTCCGTGAAGTGTCCATTGGAGTGTCTGGAACACACTGGTGACCCCCCAGTAATCATGGCGGTGGTAATAGGCAATGCTATTATTACATTCCATTTTTATTTTAAGCCCCCTTGCTGATATTTTATTTTAAAAATATATTAGCACAGGACCACTGACTTCTTAGGGTCTCTTCCAACTCTAGAGTTGTAGTATTCCTTACCTAAAGGACAATCTGCTCAAACGTGGGGAAGTTCATAGGTCAGGACTGGCATCTGGAGATGGTTAGAGCTCTCAGGAGGGGCACATCTGCCTGACAACAGTCATAGCTCAGGCGCAGACGCTCATAAAATCGTGGCTCCCATCACCCAGCAATATGAGCTGTTCATTTCACAGTCCCACATGGCCGGGTTGTCTGGCTGGCTCAGTGGCGTATGTGGAGAGTCCCGCTTCCTTGCAAAGTTTGTGCAGCAGAATTGGGTCAGACAGCTGCTTCACTGTCCACTCAATCAAGAAGCACAGTTGTTTTCAGAGCCTTCTCCCTCCCAAGCATAGTAGCCTGTATAGCATCTTTGTGGGAACTGGAGAAAAGAACACCCTATTGGGCAGGTGTCTGCTCCTGGCTGGGTGAGGGGGATGAGGGTTGAATTTCAGCTTTGTACAGGGCACAGCCTATACGGCTCTGCCTAGCAACTCTGTCCATTCCTCAGGACTTTTCTGTGAGCCGCAGAGGTACGAAGAAGAATAGAATTACTGACTAAAAGGATATTAGGACTGGGGCCTGTCTTGGAGGCCATCTACTCTAATCTCCTCTCGTAAGAGATGAGAAAACAGATGAGTAGAATGGGCTGCCCAAAGATATGCCAGATGTACATTTGATTATTACATGAATTCAGAGTATTCTGAACCCTGCTTTTAAAAACTGAATTTCAAGATCTTAGTATGAGATCTTGACGATTTTAAGATTTGTTGAAGGAAAACTGCTTTATTACTCACACTTCCAACACCGAATGTGGGTCATTTTTCCTCACATCAAACAGTTGTGATGCTAACTGCCTGGAGTCAGAGCAGACCCCACACATTAAGGGCTCCAGTCCTCGAGACTTGCCCTACTTCAGATGCCAATTGCAAGGAAGTGAGGTCCCAGATTACCCGCACTTCTGCCCAACTTGGCTACAAATCACAAGATCCCATTACCCCCAACTTAGGTTTGCTAATTTGCTATAATGGCCCACAGAACTCAGGGAAACACTGGTTTGCTGTAAAGGATACAAACGAACAGGCAGATGGAGAGTTGTATAGGGTGAGGTCTCAAACTGTCCCAAGAGCAAGAGCTTCTGTCCCTGTGGACTTTGGGGTGTATCACCCCCCTAAGCACATGGATGTTAAACACTGTAGTTCAGGGCTTTTTATGAAAGCTTTATCATATAGGCATGATCGATTATTAGCTCCATCTCCAGCCTCTCTCCTTTCCCTGGAGGATGGGAGATGGGACTGAAAATTCTAAACTTGTAATTATGGTTTGGTCTTTTCTGGTGACCAGCTGCACCCCCCTCCCCCCACCAGAAGCCGTTCAGGATTCTACCAAGAGTTGTTTCATTAGAACAAAAGATGGTCCTATACTGGGAAATTCTGAGGGATTTAGGAGTTCTGTGTCAGGAACTGGGGTCAAAGAGTAAATATTAAAACAAAAGATGCTCCTGGTACCCCTACCACTCAGCAAATTACAAGGTTTAAGAGCTCTGTTAGGAATTGGAGAAAGGGACCAAATATACAATTTTTTATGTAACAGATATAAAATATCTTGTTAATTTTTATATATTATTTTTGTTGAAATAATATATAATACTTATATAATATATAATTATGTATTATATTGAAATGATGTTTTAGATAGAAATGTTGGATAAAATATTAAATTTGATCCCATCTCTTTCTTTTTAACTTTTAAGAATATAGTTATTAGAAAATTTAAGATTATATATGTGGTTCACATTTGTGGCTTGCATTGTATTTCTATGGGACAGTAATGGTCTACAGTATATACCTGAGAGGTAGGGTTTATGTATGTTCGAGTTCATTAAATATTAACAAATTGTTTGCCGAAGGGATTATACCAATATCTATTCCACTTAGCAGTGTACATTGGGCCATTTCATACAGTTGTGCAGAGAGAGTGGGACCTGACCCCACTGGCTTTGAAACCCCCAGTCATTGATATTCCTGTACAGTTGACCCTTAAATAACATGGGGTCGAATGGCACAGGTCCACTTTGATAAGAATTTCTTTGGGTAAATATAACACAGTACTGTAAATGTATTTTCTCTTCCTTATGATTTTCTTAATAACACTTTCTTTTCTCAAGCTTACTTTATTGTAAGAATACAGCACATAATATATATAACATAGATCTCGTTTTGATTTTGAAGATTGACAAGACAGAAGAAATACATCACCAATTCCAAGAGTTTTTGGATGAGATAAGCAAGTCCACTAATGGTTATGAACTAAAAATAGCCAACAGGCTATTTGGAGAAAAGACATACCTCTTCCTTCAAGTAAGTTTTGCTGTGTCCACCACATCTGTGAGTGGTGTTCATGAATGGCCAATGGCCCTTTTAGGACTGTGGGTCCTGGAGACATGCTGCCGAAGCTGACGGCCTGGTTTAGCCCACATCACTGAGTGTTTTTCCTTGCCTGTTCTCCAGACATCCAGACCCTTTGGGAGTTTCTTTTTAATTCTGGCAGTCTAATTCTGAGTTTTGCCTTAACCCTATTGCACCCGCAAAAAATGTGTATGAAAGTACTCAAAGTGATTTGCCCAGATCCAAAATTCCCTGCTGACAATGTTAGTTATTTTAATGTAGAAACACATTTATTTAGATATGTAGGAAATATATAGACTGAATTTTCAACCTCTTTCTGTCCTTCTCTGCTCCTACTAAAGAAATACTTAGACTACGTGGAAAAATATTACCATGCTTCTCTGGAACCTGTTGATTTTGTAAATGCAGCAGATGAAAGTCGAAAGAAGATTAATTCCTGGGTTGAAAGCCAAACAAATGGTAGAGTATGGATCTGTCATTTGACGTAAAACACTTCTTGAGTACCTGCTCTGGGAGAAGACCCGAGCTTGACACTGTATGTGTGGCCAAGCTGTGCAAGCTTTTGGGGGGTGCAGACTTGAGATAAGTTTCTCAGGCTAGAAGGGCAGCACTGGGCACGAGGAGTGGGAAAAGACTACAGATGGTGGAATGGTCTCAGCAAATGGGAGAGAGCTAAGGGGAAGCAGAGAGGGACCAAAGAAAGCCAACTTTTTGGAAACACATAGTGGAGAATGATTCACACATGGATCACAATATCTTTGGGGCTCCTGAAACTGGACTCCTGTCTCTGCTGGGTTCACATCTTTTCCTTTATATCACATCCTTCCTGTCTGAGTCTGGGTCCATAAGTGGAAATGTCACAGAGTGTTTCCTTTCTTTGCCAAGTGAGAAACTTTCGGTTTCCTCTCACCAAGACCTGCCTTTACTGCCTGTAGCTGGGGCTGCCCGGCCTTCATCTCCACTTGAGCATCATGCAGTGGTGATAACTTTTAGCCCCATCCACAGCAGAGAATTTGACAGAGCCTTCACTTCTGCCTCCCTCCTTATCCCCCAGTATGAGGCAAATGCATAAGAAATACCAGACGGGACTATTAATACGGAAATACACCTTAGGTAGCAATAGCTGATACTTTAGTGTTAGAGTTTCCAAATACATTTTTTAAAAATTCCAGTTATCAGGAAGACATTATTATTTCACAATACATTTTTTGGTCTTTATACTTAGTCCAAAAAATGAAATAAAATTTGAAAGAGCAGGAAAAAAGAGGGCCTATCAAAGGGTTGATTGAAGGCAGTATTCAGTGTGGGATAGGCTAAACCGAGGGACAAAAATATTAGCTCCTTTTCCGGTAATATGAGAAATCTCTAAGTTTTGGGCGGTAACTATATCAAACGGGTAAAAATAATAACAGATAACACTGAATGCTTCTTAAGAGCCAGATAACGTTATAAGTACTTTACACATATTAAGTCATCTACTCCTTGCAATAACTCTATGAGGCAGGTTTTATTCCTGTTTTACAGATTTGGAAACTGAGGCACAGCGAGCTTAAATAACTTGCCCGAGATTCCTCAACCTGTAAGAGGCAAAACTGGATGCTAACAGAGGCAATCTGATCCCAGAGCTTGAACTCTTAACCATCACACCTCAATTTATCCAATGGGATAAATAGGCGATGGGCAAAGTGAGAACCTCCCTACGATTCTGCCAGCAAACCTTTTGTCGGCAAGGCCTTCAGGTGCTGACCTGGCTGAGTTTTTAATGACAAGTCAAGTCCATCTGCGTCATATCTGCCATGCATAGCACTTGTGATTTTGAAGATGGGCCAATTTTGTTGTTGTTGTTCATTTGCAGGAAAAATCAAGGATCTGTTTCCAGATGGTTCTCTAAACAGCTTCACCAAGCTGGTGCTGGTGAACACAGTTTATTTTAAAGGGCAATGGGACAGGGAGTTTAAGAAAGAAAATACCAAGGAGGAGGAATTTTGGCTGAATAAGGTATGGTCCTTTATTTATTTATGTGATGTGTTTATACATGGAAGGTAAAATCTAAAGTCATATTTGAGCAAATGTACGTGGTAGATAACAAAGGCGACTCTGAGGCTCTGACCTTTAGTGTTATTTTCTGTTGAGCTTATTATTTTGCTAAGCTAACTGGGTCATCTCACGCCTCTTTTGACATCGCTTGCTCTGTTATTTTGTTGCAGAGTACAAGCAAATCTGTGCCAATGATGACACGGTGCCATTCCTTTAGCTTCACTTTCTTGGAGGACTTACAAGCCCAAATCCTGGGGATTCCATATAAAAACAACGACTTGAGCTTGTTTGTGTTGCTGCCCAATGACATAGATGGTCTGGAGAAGGTAAAAACCTTGTGTCTCCCCAATCTTGCTTTCATTTCCTGAAGCTTTGCATCCCAAAGCTTGTTTCTGGGTAAGTCTGGAAACAGGGCTTTTTAAATTTTTTTTTTATTTTTATTTTTTATTAACACATAATGTATTATTTGCCCCAGGGTACATGTCTGTGAATCATCAGGCTTACATATTTCGCAGCACTTACCATAGCACATACCCTCCCCAATGTCCATAACCCAGCCACCCTATCCCTACCCGCCCCTACCCCCCAGCCACCCTCAGTTTGTTTCGTGAGTTTAGGAGTCTCTTATGGTTTGGAAACAGGGCTTCTGATAGGGAGCTGGTGTCTGGCAGTACCAAGCAGAAAAGATTTCTCATTCTGCACGGCGACTACAGATGGCTGTCTAAAGAGGAGCATTAGGTGGTATCAGGTTTACAGAAACAACCAATACTAAAATATTTGGGGATGAACTAAAATGAACATTTAAGCTCATATGGGAGTGCTAAAGATCAGTCACCATTCTGAGAAATGGCTGCTCTCTATGCACCTTTTTCCCAGAAAAATCACATTTGCATATACAGCAAATTTTGCATCTTGTTCAGCAGGCTATTAGACCTCCTGAATTTCTTTCTTGGGGCTTTAATTTCTTTTTAAAGATTTCATTTATTTATTTTTTTGGGAGCAGTTTTAGGTTTAGAGCAAAATCAAGAGAAAGGTACAGAGATTTCCCATGTATCCCCTGGCCCTACACATACATAGCTTCCCTCATCATCATCACTTACCAGAATGGTAATTTTTTTTCTAATCAAGGATGAACCTACATTGACACATAATAATCATCCCAAATCCGTAAGACCTTTAATCTTGAACCCCTTGATTTAGTCCCTTTGATTTAAACTTAGACTAAAATATTTCCTAGAACGGGTCCAGTACATGGAAGCACTCAATAAATGATAGATATTATATTATTATAATACTAGATGCTGTTCTGCTGCTGTGAAACATCTCTAGTAGTATCATACATTGGAAAAAAATGGAACAGCAAAATGGCAATACGTATGAAAGCTTTAAGAGTATTTATACCCTGACCCCAAAATCCCAGTTGTGGGGATTGCCTTAGAGAAATAATTCAAAAGAAAAAAATTGCCTTTCTGAATGGAATCAGTAATTTCTGCATTAAATACACTAGGATACCAATACCTAGTTTGAAATTCATCATCATTATAATTGTTATTTTGGGATCCACAGTATCTATCAGCATCTATCATGCTGGATACATACTTAGATGACTGTAAAGTGAATGGATAAATATTTGGCAAAATTTATCAGCTCAACGGACTTACTATCAGTTTGAAGATATTCAGGAGAGATACAGACGTGTGAAAAGTTTACATTAAAACAAGTAACATGGACACTCAATGTGATTGCAACTATGTAAAATATATATATAATATAAATTATATTAATTATAACATTTTAATTACATATAATTCACATAAATATACAACTTAATATATATATAAATTATATATTATATATTCATAAAAGACTATAGGGGAACAGTAAAAAATGAAATGATATGTAGTAGATTGATAGAATAAGAACTCATTTCTCATCTTCAAAAATTCATTTAATACTACTGAGTTCTCACATATACACAGATAACTTAAATAAAGAAGTATAAGACAAGTGCTTGCTATATAGACAAGAGTCTAGTGAAATAAAATTTCTATTTTTATTCATTATTAAAATTAATAGTTTCTGGGATGCCTGGGTGGCTCAGTTGGTTGAGCAGCTGACTTCAGCTCGGGTCATGATCCCGGGGTCCTGGGATCGAGTCCCACATCAGGCTCCTTGTTCAGTGGGGAGCCTGCTTCTTCCTCTATCTCTGCCTGCTGCTTCCCTGCTTGTGCTCTCTCTCTCTCTCTCTGACAAATAAATAAATAAAATCTTAAAAAGAAAAAAAAATTTAATAGTTTCTAACAGATATAAATCAGTGTTACAACTTAGTATTTATAATCATACCACTTTCCCCTCCCTTTTTTTCTTAATAGATTATAGATCAAATAACTCCAGAAAAATTAATAGAATGGACGAACCCAGGGCATATGGAAGAAAGGAACGTGACCTTGCACTTGCCCCGGTTTGAAGTGGAGGACGGTTACGATCTGGAGGCTGTCTTGGCAGTCATGGGGGTGGGGGAAGCCTTCGGCGTGTGCAGAGGTGACTATCCTGGGACGTCCTCACACTCCAGGCTGCACGCAAAGAAGTTCCTGCACAGGTCCTTCGTGGTGGTAACTGAGGAAGGCACTGAGTCTTCGGCGGCCACCAGTGTGGACTTTGCTCTCACCTCAGCGCCGGGTTGTGAACATTTTCATTGCAATCACCCTTTCCTGTTCTTCATCAGGCACCAGGAATCCAACAGCATCCTCTTCTTTGGTAGACTTTCTTCTCCTTAGGATAGTCATTGCTTTGGCAGAAAACCAGTGTTGGAGTATTATTGAGCCTATGGAAATAGCCCAGCCTTCAAAAAACGTTGTTTTACTTGCTTGCATTCCAGTCTTACCATCAAAATCAGTGATTTAATGATGGTAATAGGGGTGTTGTGTTTATAATTCTCCTTGAAAGTGAAATATCTTTTTGTTTGTGCCATGTATAAAGTGAGTTAAATCAAGGCTCATTAGTAATCTCCTGTTGATTTCTTCTGAAAGTAAATCAACCTCTTGTAGTTTTGTGCACAGATGGAGAGAAACAGACTCTTCAGTAGAGCCTATGGACTAGTGTTTCTGGGAGTCGCTCTAGTTCTAATCGTGTGACATAATACACAAATAAAATAAAACAATAATTTACTCAGTTCACGTGTTACTTTTTTCTTTCTCAGCAGATAGTGTGGCCAACTGAACAGAATTTAGAAGCACATTAGCAAAACATAAATTAAAGCTTACAGCCAGAACAAAATAAAACAGTGTATCAGACAAAGAGGATTCCCATATTTTCACCCTCTCTTCTATGGAGTATCTTATCTGTTGTCAGTTGTGTAAGCATTTTGATATTGTGAAACAAATACGATTTTGAGAAGATAAATATTGTAGCTGGTCACTATTTGTACCTGTCACTTTTTTTTTTTTTTTACCTGTCACTTTTTAAAGTGATAGTAAATATCTGGAATGCCTTTTAGAAGAGTGGTTTTTTTGCCCATTTACATATTTCTGGTTATTTTGCAAGTGAGCTATGGGCACTACCAAAGAGTATTTTCTTGAAGATGCTGTTTGAGATGCTCTCAGTCTATTGCCAATGCTCTTTCTTGTGGGCCCATTTACTTTCATTTTTTCAGTTTTTAACAAGATCCCATTACTGACTTATTTTTTAACAGCTCTATTGAGCTATAATTTACCTACCATAAATTGTATATTTATAATTCAGTGATTTTTGTTGAATTTCTACAGTTGTGCATCTATCACCACAATTCAGTTTTGGAACACTTCCATCATCCTAAAAAGTTTTCCTTATGCCTGTTCCTTCCCCCAGTCCCAGGCAACTATTGATTTGTTTTCCATCTTTATAAAATTTTCTTTGACATTCATATAAATGGAATAATAAAATATGTAGTTTTTTGCATCTGGCTTCTTTCACTTGGCATAATGTTTTCAAGGTTCATCCAAGTTATCACATGAATCAATATTTCATTCTTTTTATGGCTGAGCATTATTCTGTAACATGGATATTTCAGATTTTGTTTATTTATTCATCAACTGATGAACATTTATATTGTTTTTACTTTTTGGCTATTATGAATAATGCTGCTATGAACATTTTGTATACAAGTTTTGTGCGGACATATATTTCCATTTCTCTTAGGTATATACCAAGGAATGGGACTACTGGGTCCTATGGTATCTTTATGTTTGTCATTTCGAGGACCAGAAACATTTTAAATTGTTTCCCAGAGTAGCTGCAACCATTTTATAATCCCATAGCAATGTATGAGGGTACCAACTTCTACTCATCCTTGCCAATACTTGGTATAGCCTGTTTCTAAAATTTTAGCTATCCTATTGATTGCAAAATAGTATCTCATAGTTTAACGGTGTCTTTTGAAATATAACTAGAGTCTAATATATCAACGTTATATTTGAAGGATAATGCTTTTGGTGTATTTAAGAACTCTTTCCCTAATCCAAGTTTACAAAGATTTCCACCTGTTTTCTTCTAGAAGTTTCACAGTTTTAATTCTTCCATTTAAATCCATGGTCCACTTCTGTGTGCGCATGCGCGCGCGCGCGCGCGCGCGTGTGTGTGTGTGTGTGTGTGTGGTGAGGTAAGGGTCTAAGTTACGATATTTCGACTACAGATATATAATTATCACAGTATAATTTATTAAAAAGACAAAAATCCTTTCTGCACTAAATTCTCTTGGTGCCTTTATGAAAATCAATTAACCATAAATAGAAGGTTCCAGGTCTGGGGTCTCAATTTTGTTCTATTGAACTATATGCCTACTGATATGACAATACCACAAAGTCTTGATTATTGTAATTTTTAATACGTTTTGAAGTCAGAGATTATAATTACTTTGTTCTCTTCATATTGTTTTGGTTATACTAGGTCTTCTGCATTTTCATATAAAATTTGAATCAGCTTGTCAAGTTATTTAAAAAGCTATTGGGATTTTGATAGGAATGGCTTTAAACTTATAGACCAATTTGCTCAATATTGAGTTTCCCAGTCCATGGACATCAAATGTCTCTCCATTTATTTAGTAATTTCTTTTCTTTTGGCAATATTTGACAGATTCAAGTGTACACATCTTTTTTCCATGGGATTTATTTAGACAATTTTTGATGCTATAGTGAATGGAATTATTTTTTTTAATTTGTATATCAAATTATGTTGTATACCTGAAATATATAGAATTTTACTAAAAGTAAAATAAAGAATAAAAAGAAGCATGAATATAAGACGTTTAAAGGAATTTAAAAGGGGGTAGAGTGTTAATAGGCATTTTGTTGACTGATACTTTTTCTAATGCAGAACTGTATCAGTTGAAGAACTGAGAAATCCATATTCACGAAATCTCTGAGCATTTGGGACCAGATACCAGATTCCTAAGGCTTAGGATGAGAAGGTTAAACCAGCTCTGCTCCTTCCAACCACCACCTGATGGCCACTAAATAAACCAAAGTATACTTAAAAAGGCAAGGCAGAAAGGGAGGAGGTGATTCATCCATGTTATGAATAATAAGGCTTCAGGAAGTACAGTGGCTTGAATTGTAAATAGGGATGTGCTGATTGGGAAACAGATATGACAGAGGTATCACTAACCATAGTTGTAGTTCAGGGTCTTGATTGGTGCTTGCCCACCAGCTACAGTTCTGGGGCCTCTTCACTCCACATATCCTTGGCCAAGTGTTTAAGATTTTTGGTTTTACAAAGTGTCCTCAATGGAGCTGGGCATGTCTACAAGTAGCCAACCTTGGGGAGAAAGAAAAGCCAATTGGCACAGTTGAGCAACATCCTATTTGGCAAAAGCAGAGGAGCTCCTGGTTAAGCCCCCTCTGATGCCAATCTGGGTAATGTTGCTAACTATTAGCACCAAGTAACCATGGTACTAAAGGCCCTTGAAAGGTAACATGGTCCAGGCTTAGCCAATCATTATAACTCATCTTTTAGCTACAGCAATCTGTGTTAGGGGTGGGAAGGTGGCCTGGGACTTCATATAAAGATGGGGGAAGAGAAGCTCTTTTGGGGGTGACTAGCTGGAATAGGATAATCTAGGTATTAGCCCAAGTCCAATGCTAGTCTTCTCATGATGTAGGAAGCTCTCTTTTATACAGCAGGAGAGGATGAGATCAATACTGAAAACAAGTGATCTGAAAAATAGAGATATCTATCATCTATCTACCTACCTACCTATCATGTACCTATGGAGAGATAACTTGATCCGCTCTGTTTTCACAGTTCCACCAAAAAAAAAAAAAAATCTGAGTTTTGTTAGTGGGTACCTGAAGAATCCTGAGGAATCTATGACCTCTTTATACAAAAGTTTGAAAAATAGCAGGCAAGTTGGGACCAATGTTTTGGGGGATGCCTGAAGTCCTAGTTGTTTTAGGGAGTTGATTAAAAATATTTTCACCTGCTGCAGATAGTGGGAATGCCAATGGCACAGCTAACATAGTGTAAGAGAATAGAAATCTTGGCTGATATTCTTGCCTAGATAGAAAACCATCTATCATTACAGGGAAAATAAGAAGAGAAAAATGTGTTAAATCTTAAAAAAAAAATTCCACTTAAGAATTGTTTTTCAAGTGAATCCTTTGCTTCTTGTTCTCAGAATGAATTGGATATTTCACATCTGCTTCGAAATAGGTAAGTTGATAAGATTCCATTAGAAATATAATTGCAATTGATCAAACTCTCGGTATAAGAATGTGTTTACAGATAAACACAAACTCATCAGAATGAGCTCTGGGCGCTGTGCACAGGGAAAAAGACACCTAAGATGACTAGAGTTTCAAATATTCTCTTATGCAAAGACAGTTTAGGACAACATCCTTTTGGTTTCCATGGTGAAGGATCACATTTGCAGAAGTATTTGGGT
This sequence comes from Potos flavus, assembly GCA_028534135.1. NCBI lineage: Eukaryota > Metazoa > Chordata > Mammalia > Carnivora > Procyonidae > Potos > Potos flavus. The sequence goes on along the minus strand of CM052889.1, from coordinate 11,067,113 downwards.
CAAATGCAAACGAATACCTACGTTACCTTCTTTGGAAGCTGTTTCTGAGGGAATAGCAGGATGGCTGAAGGAGTGGGTTGATGTTGTGGATGCATGGACTATGAGAGATCAAATGGGAAGATGCTTCTTTTTTTATCCTTAAAGATTTATTTATTTATTTTAGAGAGACAGCATGAGGCAGGGAGGGGCAGAGGGATTGGGAGAGAGAAACTTTAGCAGACTCCGTGCTCAGTGTGGAGCCCGACACAGGGCTTGATCTCACGACCTGAGATCACCACCCAACCTGAGCCAAAACCAAGAGCTGGATGCTTAACCAACTGCGCCACCCAGGTGCCCCAGGAAGATGGTTCCGAATGAGGACTCAGGGGACAGATTACCCGAATTTGATTCCCAGTCCACCACTTATTAACTGTGTGACTTTGAACAAATCATGGAACATTCTCTATTGCAATTTCCCCATCTGTAAAATAAAAAAAGAATCCATACCAGTTTACTTCAGGAAAGAAAAATTATCAGGGTGGGCCTAGTCTAATCATATGAACTCTTAAAATCTTGGTCTAGAGCTCAGAGACAGGGAAGTCAGAGGCAAAGTCTGAGGAATTTGACAGGAACAAAATTCTCTTGCTAACTAGAACACGGAGGGTCCCGTGTGGCAAGACCCTGAGAGCCTTTAGGACCTTAGAGTGACCCGAGCTCATAGCCAGTAAGTAAATGGGAAACTCGGTCCTATAAATGCAACAGATAAATTTAGCCAACAACCCAAGAGAAGTGTATTCTTCCTCAGAGCCTCTAGAAAGGAGCACAGCCTGGCCGATACCCTGATTTCAGCTTTGTTAAGTCCCTGAGGGTAGGATTTAGTTCCATTGTGCCAGGACTCCTGATCCATAGAACAGTGAGGGGATCTATTTTTGGAATTGATTATGAAGTAACAGAAAATTAATATAATTACTATTAGCTGAACTCCAGGATTGACCTGGATTTTACCATTAATTTTTTCACTAACGTCCATTAGCTGTTCCAGAATCCAGCACAGGATATAACAATGCATTTATTTGTCATAATCTCCTTAGCGTCCTCTGATCTGTGACAGTTTCTCATCCTTTCCTTGTTTTTCATGACCTTGGTAGTTTTGAGGGCTACAGTTTTGAGGAGTATTTTGTATTTGGGGCTTGACTGACTTATTTTGATTTATGATTAGACTGGGGCTCTAGGATTTTTGAAAGAATATCATAGAGGTGAAGTGCCTTCTCTTCACAACATATGAGGGGGAACCTGACCATGTACATGACATCACCAGGGAATGTTAACCTTGATCACCTGGTGAAGGTAGAATTTGTCAGGTTTCTACACTATAAGTTGTTATTTTTCCCTTTTCATATTCTACACTCCTTGAAAGTAAGTCACTAACTTCCACTTATCCTACTGGAGGTGGTGGTGGGGATTAAGCTTCATCATCTGGAGGGGAGAGTATCTATATATGTTATTTGTGATTTTTCTGTAAGGAAGATTCAGAAGAGACTTAACAAAATTAATAGTTAATTGACTTTACTGAGATGTAATTAATATAAAATAAAATTCACTTATTTTAAGCACAGAACATGAGTTTTTGTAAATGTATATATTCCTTAAAACACCACCACAACCAAGATGCAGAATATTTCCATCATCCCGGCAGGTTCTCTTGTTCTGCTTCCCAGTCAACCACCCCCATACAACCCCAGCCCAGGCAGCTGCTGATTTGTCTTCAATCACTTGAGGTTAGATCTGTCCTTTCTAGAGTTTCATTCTAATGGACTCATATAGTTTGTCCTCTTTTGTGCCTAGCTTCTTTGGCTCAGCACTGTGTTTTTGAGATTCATTAATGTTGCTGAGATATCGGTAGTTTGTTACCTTTTATGGACAAAGAGTATTCCATTGTATGGATAAACGACATTTTGTTTATCCATTTACCCATTGATGAGCTTTTGTGTTGCTTCCAGTGTTTGGCCATATGCATAATGCTACTAAGCACATTTGTGTGTGTAAATCTTTATATAGACATATGTTTTCAGTTCTTTTCATTTAGACATCTAGGAGTGAAATTGCTGAGCCATATGAGAAGTATATATTTGAGTTCCTAAGAAACTGCCAAAATGTCCTCCATGTTTCACTCCCGCCAGCAATGTATGAGCATTTCAGTTGCTCTGCATCCTCACCAATGGCTGGTGTGGTCAGTCTTCTTCGTTACAGACATTCTAGAGGATGTGCTGGTTTTATCTCATTGTGGTTTTAATTTATGCATTTCCCTTATGACTAATGATGACAGGCATGTTTTCATGTGCATATTGGCCATGTGGATATCTTCTTTTGCAGTGTCTGTCCAAACCTTTTGCTCATCTTTATTATATTGTTTTATAATTATGGACTTTCTATTGCTTTTAATATATTCAGAATAAAAATTCCATGTCAAATATATAGAATGCTTTTCTTTCTTTCTTGCCCCCCTTCCCCCAGGATCCAGTTTATTCTGTTTTAGGGAGATGGTCCTGAGAGTGGTGGGTGCCATCCTGTGCTAGAGGAGGGAGGGCCTGAGGGTCAGTTAAGGCCCATGGCGGGATGACGGGGCTAGGGCACGAAGTCCCTGGAATGCCATGAGGACAGGAAGAGGCCGGGAGGTAGCTGTGATAGGCTGCGGCAGGTGCCTCTGCTGCCCAGAGTGGAAGGCATGGGGCTGGGACTGGGCCATGGCTCCAGGGCTATAGACTCAAGCCATAAGGGCACCCCAAGAAGCAGGGCACAGGGTCGTGTGACAGAACATGACACAGAGGCACACAGCTCATGAGGCACAAGCCAGAAGGACACCCAGCCCTGGGTGTACACGTGGACACAATGGCGGTGTCAGACCACAGGGGACACATGGCACAATAGGACGTGTGGACTCGATGGCCACAGGGGACTGACCCAGGCCATACAGTGCAAGGGATAGGGGAAAGAGGCCTTTTCGCGGGACTGCTCTGGACTCGTGAAGAGGGCAGCAGGGCCTGGGTTAGAGGCGCCCGGGGGCACTGCCCCCCTCCCCGGCCTGCGCAGACCCTCTGGGGCTCAGTCAGTCTTCCTTTCTTTCTTAAGCTTCCACCTCAGCACAGATAACCAACAAGATGGCCACGTCCACGTGGTCTCCGCCCAGGCCCGGGCGGGGGGGTCACTGCTCGTCTAGAATGCCGGGAGCCCGTCATCCTTCGCAGTGCGCAGGTGCGGCCCCATGCTTCGAGGCTTCCATGCCCTGCATCCGGGTCCCGAGTATCCCGGGGTATGTTCACGCGAGAGCTGCGAGCGGCGCGAGAGCCACGGCTCAGGGCCTCGTGGAGTTAACGCTTACGTACTAGCTGTGCTGGGGTGTCGTGGCTTGTGCCCTTCAGCCCTTGTTCCCACAGAATCTCCGTGACCCCCGTGAAAGAATCCTCTGGATTTGGGGTTGGGGGACATCTGGTCGTGAGTGAACTTCCACCGTGATCATCTCCAGGAGGCACAGGACTACCTCCGCCTCGGCCCCAGAGCAGCTGGCTAGTGCTGTTGCCAGGGCGCCAGCGAGTGATTGCCGAGGGATGGAGCACTGCACTGATGGCCACTTTGGGATGGAGCCACGGGGCCTGAACTGTCGGCACGTGCAGTCCCGGAAGCCCAGGTACACCGTTGTGGGCGGCTCGCGTAGCTGCAGCTACCTCTGCGCGTGCTCGGGGGTGGGGAAGGTGATGCAGGATGCGATGCCAACTCCAGGCTCCCTGTGGGGACCAGGGATGGGGCCTCCTGGCTGCCCTGCCCCCCGCCACCTTGTCCTGGCCAGGCACGGAGGAGCGGTGCGAGGGGAGAGACCAGCGCCCCCACAATGGGATGGGTTACATTTTGATGAAGTCCAGTTGGTTACTTTTCTTTTATGGTTTCTGAGTGTCTCCCCCCTCGGTCTTATTTAAGAAATCCTTGCCTATTTCAAATTTGTTAAGACTGTCTTGTGTTTTTTCTAGAACGTTTATGGTATTACCTTTTACATTTAGACATGTGATTTATTTTGAATAAGTCTTCGTCAAGGAAGGGTAAGGACACATTTTTTTTTTTTTTTTTCATGTGGACATTCAGTGGTTCCAGCATCTTTCATGGAAAGGCTATCCTTACCCCGGTAATTAGTTATCTTGGAAACTTTGTGACATGTACATGTGTGGGTCTGTTTCTTGGTCCTGTGTTCTTCCACTGATCTGCATATCCATCATATGCCAATACCTCCCCATCCCTGATAATAGTCCTTGTCCTAAGGTTTAATTTGTCTAATAATATAGCCACTCAGGCTTTCCTGTGACTAATGTTGGCGTGGTATGTCTTTTTCCATCCTTTCATTTAACCTAGATGTGTCCTTATAGTTATTTTATTTTATTTTTTTCTAATAGACATCATATAATGGGGTGTTGTGATTATCTTATGGAGGGAAAATGGATCCTTCTCCAAAAAATTGAGACTGATGATACCAGGCCCGCACCAAGATTTATTACTCAAATAAAGAGGCTTTCTGGGGGAGAGTGTGGCATGGTCCCAGCATTCAGTGCCCGGAGGGCTTTTATTGTGCTTAGGAGTTGGCCCTTGGGTGAGTTCCTGCACAGCAAGGCTTGCTTGGCTTGCACTTCTTGCGGGGGCCAAGGGAGGGAGCTCCAGGGCTTTCTTATCAGCTAGCCCAGCTGTGGGTCAGAGGGAAAGAGCCCTGGGCCTCTAATGCTGTCAGCAGTCAAATATCAAAAGTGGAGTTGGACTCTTTATTACGTTGGGTCTTGCTCTTTCAATTTCTGACAATTTCTGTCCTTTAAATAGACTGTTTAGATCATTAGCATTTGCTGTAACTATTGTCGCGTTTGGACTTAAATCTACTATATTGCCATTTGTTTTCTGCTTGTCTTATTTGTTTGTTGTTTCCCTTTTCTTCTTTTCTGATTGAGAATATTTACTATTACGCTTTATCTCCAATATTGACTTACTGATGGTTGCTTTAGAGTCTATACTATGCATATTTAACCTTCACTGACTATCTTCAGGAAATACTATATACTTAATTGTTAATGTGACAGCTTTAAGAGAGTGTACTTCCATTTTATCATCTCATCTTTTTTGCTATTGTATTTACAGATTTTATTTCTCTGTTTCTTATAATTTAGAATCCTTTTTTTTTAAATATTTATTTATTTATTTCAGAGAGAGAGAGAGAGAGAGAGTGCACATGAGCAAGAGGGGCAGAGGGAGAGAAAGAGAGAGAATCTCAAGTAGACTCCCTTTAGGGCACGGAGCCTGTGGCAGGACTCAGTCTCATGATCCTGAGATCAGGTCCTGAGCCGAAACCAAGAGTCAGTTGGAAGCTTATCCAACTGCACCACCTAGGTGCCCCTATTTTTCTGTTTCTTATAAACCTGGCAATAGATTGCTGTTGTTTTTTGCTTTAAGCAGTGAATTATCTTTTAAAAGTGAGTAAAAATGTCTTTTATATTTATCCACAGTTTACCGTTTTGGTCACTCTTCAATACTTTGTGTAGATCTAAGTTTCTGATGGTATCATTTTCTTTACTGCTTGATGAAGTTTTGTGGGTGAATTCAAGCGACTCTTTGGCTAGAAGTACGGAGGTGATCTGACTGCTAAGGGTACCTATGGTGGACCCATGGGGACATAAAATTGGAGTTTCTCTTGCCTTACTTGAGACTCCCAATTCCCGAATAGAAACATGAAATAGCAAGCAAACGTAAATTTTAAACCTCTGGTGTTTAATAGTACAGCCATCAGCCACATGTGGCTCCATTACATTTAAATTAAAGTAAAAAACAATCGGATCCTGTATTAGTTATGTATTGGTTCATAAAAATTGCAGTAAAATGTAGGAGCTTAAAATAGTAAACATTTCTAATCTGATGTTTCCTGTGGGTCCAGAATCTGGGTAGAGGTTGGCATCAGAGGCTGTATAAGAAAACAGAACCTCCTTTCTTTAAAGTTGTAATTATCACACACATTTTCTTTTACTATCCCGTGGCAGGATTCTGGTGGGACAAAGCATACTCTTAATAATTGTGGAAAGTGTTGGGGATATATAATTAAAAATAAAGTCTTCTTCCAACTCAGAAATTCTCTTGACAAAGGTAATAGGAAAAGAAGACACTTTTATTTTTGAATACGCATTAAACCAGAATGTGATACATATCACAGGCAATTCGCTAAGAGACTGCGAAGGCAGAAGGGAATCATATCCTGTTATGTAGCCAAGCAGATGTAACCTACAACAGACAGATTCTGAAACAATAAACACTAACTAGTCCTCAGGTAAGAGGACTTGACAGCCCCATTTGTCACACACAGTTCATCCTAGATTCATCTGGGAATTGGAGTGACCATCTGTGTTAGCTAATTGGCTTTATTTGGAGGAAAAGCAAACTTCTATCTTTAAGATGGGAGGTAGTTTTTGAAACCCGGCCTCTGACGTAGGTGCCTATCCTTCTACAGAATCTGGGAGATGGTGCTGGAGCCCATGAAGTTTACTTTTCAAAGAGATATTTCCCAGGTCCTTGAGAAAAGGCATTCCTCAAGCAAGGAAGCTGACAAAAGGCTTAATTAGTCTTCAAAGGGATATAAAGTCATTTCAAAGAGGAGAAAGTACTTAGAATTCCAAATTTTCTTAGAGTAAATGTTGTGAGAAAAAGGAAAGGAGAGGAATCTCTTATTGTCAACAGGAAGAATTAAGCCTCTTGTTTTTAATTTGTATTTGTCCTTAGAGTGGTTGCATTGACCTTGTGTTTTTTCATTTTATATTAGTGCAATTAGCCACAATCCGATTGTCACAACTGTCACTTAAAATTTTCTGTAAAACAATGTGATCATTAATATACTTTCAATTCTCTTTCTCTTTGCACTCATCATACCGTTTTCTTTATTGTTGTGTTTATTATCTTGAACTGATATTATCGGATGTTTGGAAATAGTATCCACCAAACCCATTTATTAGAATTACAGAGCATAGAAAATAGCAAATCTTTGGAGACTATAGGATAATTGCAGAGTATACTGCTTTATTTAATACGAGTCATGTCTTATTCTAGCAGCAGTGATTTATTTTGTGCTCTGTGTTCCTGTCTGGTGAATATGTATATTAATGCATATTATGATACTTCTCTAAAGCCATACTAAGATCACGCTAGATCCTTTAACATATTAATCATAGTTATTATAAAATTCCTCAGTGATCGTTCCTACATCTGCATCATGTCTGAGTCTGGTTCTGTTGATTGCTTTGTCTCTGAACAGTGCGCTATTTTTTCCTTTGTGAGTGTTTGTAGGTGTGCATGTCTCATAAATTTTTATTAAATATCAAACTTTGTGTGTGGTACAGTAGAGACTGAGGGAAATAGCATTTATGTCTGGAAATAGGCATGCCTCTTCTGGTATGCAATTAGTGTGAAATACGGAGTCTTTCTAGGCAAGATTTGAACTGAGCTTGGATGTAGTTGTTATGATTGTCTTCAGTGCGGTCCTAGCTTAAATTCCTGTAGGGTTATCTTGTGTTTAGGTTGGAGGCCTGATTGCTGGAAAGCTTTTTCCGTGTTTTTGCTCCACTCTCAGCTTTCAGCATTCCTATGCGCCTTGACCTCAGAGAGGGTCTTTCTGCCTGCTTGGTGCCAGTAAGCCTGGGTGGAAAAGGGTAGTTTTCTCTCCAGAGATCGGAGACCTCTCACAGTGCCCAAGTAGAAGTCGTTTTTTTCCTTTTCCCTTATGGAGTACACTGCTGCTCCAGGAGTGACGGGGTTTGCTGCTTCGTCTCAGTGGCTAGTGCCTTTTGGTTCTTGGGGGAGAAGAATCAGGTGTGGCTTTTTGCCTTTTCTGCTTGTGGCAGCCATATTCTTCCTGCAGACCCCCACCACTGAGGGTGCCCTGCCCTGTCTTTCTCTTGGAGCCCCAGTGAACCTCTGCAGTGAAGACTGAGCAAGTATGCACTCCCCCTTTGTCTTTGCTCCCAGGGTTCTGAGCCCTTGTGCTGCTCACACTTGGCTTTCAGTACTTGTCGAACATCACTTGTCCTCCTCTGAGTCGTGCCCCAGGCAAGTCAGTGCTATGTCTGTCTCTTCTTGGAGATGCTTGTCTTTCCTTAGATTTCAGGCTGGGTGATTGCCTTGCAACTACAGTTCTCCGAGGGGTTCAGGAATTTCTGCCTTATCCAGATTTTCCTGCTAGAGTGGAACAGCACTCTCTCTTTCTCTGTCACAGCAGAAGCTGGAGGTTGTGCAATTCCTTGAGATACCCGTCTCCTTTGTGCTCCTGAGCCAGATCCGGCCCACAAAGTTTCCTGCTGTCGACCCTGTGTGCTTTCCAGAGAAGTCATGCTGTTTTCTGTATTCAGAGTGTGTGTGTGTGTGTGTGTGTGTGTGAAGAACGTGTTGCTGCTGAGCCCTGGCATTGCTCTTGTTGTTCTCCTCACTTCCTCCAGGGCCTCCTGTGACCTAGCTGCTTTCCTCCTCCGCAGCAGGAATTGTGAGGCTGTGAGTTATACCTCCCCCTAACTACTAAACAAGGAATTTACAGATGTTTCCCTTCCTTCCTTCCTTCCTTCCTTCCTTCCTTCCTTCCTTCCTTCCTTTCTATAATTTGCACAGGAGAAGGGGGAGTAAGATCCTGATATACCAGTGTATACTATATACTAATTTACTTTTCATGTTGGAAATCCCATTTTAATTTTTTCTGTTCTTTCATTGACCAGAAGAGTTTCTCATCTGAAACTTGATCTGCGAACTTAAGCAACAGGAAGGAGTTCTCAGGGATAACTAGATATAATTTATGGTTTGATTCCCTTTATAAATCAATACATTGACATCCTGGGTATGAAATATGTAAATCAGACAGTTCTGGGTTTGGATCATGTGAAACTCTTCTCCAGGAAGCATTTCTTGTCCCTCCCAAACCATTCTACCCAATCCAGGTGTCCCAGAGTACTTGGTGAAACTCTTTCATACTATTAGCTATATTGTATTGTATTGATTTTTTTCTGTGTATATGAATCTCCACTGCTAACTGTAGTCACCTTTGCATGCTCAGCATATAGACCAGTGTCTGGAAATGCAAGTGCTCAAAAATCTGATCAGCTCCTGGTTCTTGCACATCTTATATCCAGCGTTCCATCCACCGACTTCTTATGGAAGTAGGGAGACAGCATCTAATGGCAACTTATCGGTGAAGAATGTAACTGTCCTAAAGAAGGTGGAAATGTTTAACTACCACATAATCTCTTCATTATGAGCTACAGTACATTCAGCACGGGGCTTGTTGATGATGTCAGGGGTAAGTGGGTCTGCAAATGAATACCCTCCAGCTTATGCAGTCAGTGCTTTCTGGGGACAGCAGATCAGGATAACAGAAGCATGGGCGACATGACATGTAGCATTAAATTGATCAACCCATTGGAGGGAAGGAAGCAAAGTGATGAACCCTAGTTTGGGGTCAGGAAGCTAGTTTCCATCCCAGCCCTGACCTGAGTTGACTGTGGTCTCAGAGAAGGCAGCTTATTTCTTTGGAACTTTATTTTTTATTGCTTAAATGAACAGAATTATATAAATGATCTCTAATATCACTTCTAACATTGTATGGGTGGCTACTCCCTATGAAATTATCTGCTATCTAATTATATTGGAAAATCATTCAGACATGAAGAGGGATTTTAGCAACAGAAATAAATTTTGTTCATGTCCATTTCTGAGTCACTCTACGTGCCAGCTTTAGAGTCAGACAACTGAATATAAATCTGGGCTTTGGAAATAGGCATATGGCCTCAGGCAGGTTAGTTCATCTTTTGGGGCTTCAATTTCTTCATTTTAAAAATGAATTTTTAAAAATTCTACTTTATTGAGCCGTTGTGAGGATAAATGGAATACGTGCTTATTAAAGAGTCTAGAACATGGTGTGTGTACAGTTGATATTAGCTGCCATTTTCTTGGCCATCATATCACCAGCACCAGCGCCGGCACAGACCCACCAGCACCACCAGCACCAGTAGCAGCCACAGCAGAATCCTCTAACTTGGCTGGGAAACCAAAGCATAGCCATCTCGTCCTTAGCCACCGTATTGGAACCTAATGCTGTTTTATCAGCTCTAAAATGTTATTGGATTCCAGGTAGAGCAGCAGTTCTCTCCCTTGTCTTATATCTCTACAGCTGCATTTGGAAGTGAGTGTTCCAGGGCACCAATATGTGTATGAAGCCCATCAAGGGTGTTTAAAAGTTCTGGCTCACTAAGCGTATACTGACTAATCCCCTGGGTTTAAAAAATACTCACTTATGATCCTATATTTGTGATGCATTCTGCATCTCCAAGCAGATTTTACCTCACTGCCATCATGAAAGCCTGTCCCTGCAGGATGTGTTGGCAGAATTACTGGTTCTGAGCTGTCTCAGCGTGCATTCGAGGTCACGGATGTGCTACTCCTGCAATGGACATAAACATGACCACAGAGAGGTGAAAATGCAGATAGTGCTCCATTTGTCATGTGCAATTTATCTTCATTTCACTTTAGTCTGACCACTAAAAAAATGTACTAAAAGTGCATGCTATTGTTTTTCTTAAAATTATTGTTAGATAAAAACTTTAGGTAGAAGAGTCCTTCTTAGGGAGAAAACAATTGCATTATTAGTCTAAGTGAAATATGAATCATCTTGGGCAATATTTTGGATTGTGTGTATTGCTGGTTTCCACCCATTTGGGTAGACAATGATCAGGAGCAGAGACAATATGGTCTTAGATATTATAATTCTATAAGGCCAGGGACTGTCCCTGGGTTTCTGTGCTCTGAGACAGCCCTGTCCTCTGGGGAATCACACATATACAGCCACTTCGGAGGATAGAACCCTCAATGAATTCTGGTCTCTTGTGTCTTTTATAAAACGTCTTCTTGAGCTTACGAGTTTTCCTTTTTTATGGGATCCTTAAGCTTTTCAGATTTCTAGTTTTCTCATTGCCCACCAGCTGTTTTCTGACTGATCACAGCTACTTCCATGGAATATGTTGTATTCATATGCTGGTCTAGTTCCAGACCTTCAGCTCTGCCTTGATCATTAAGATTGGGGCATTTCCCCGAGTTCTGGCCCACTTGTGTTCTGAATTCAGTCCCCTTATTCTGGCCTTTAGGATGCTTGGTTTATTTATTTATTTTTTTGGTCACCCTATACATGAGAACCCACCACCTAATCCAGGATGACACATTGTAGGTACAGAATAATTGTTTATTGAATGGCCTACACTATGCTACACACAGTGAGGCAGATAACACATTTTTTGAATGTTTATTATATCTTTTGTAATAGAAATACAAATGAGTTCTTGTAGAACAAATGATGGGCTCCCAAGTGACTTAAGGAAATGACTCAATCATTCATTAATTTGTTACATAGTCGCTGACCACCTGTGTGAGCTCCAGGTGACAGCATAAATAATTCTGACAGATGCCTTGTTCTGATAGAGTCGATAGGATTGTACTTTGAGGGGTGCCTGGGTGGCTCAGTTGGTTGAGCATCTGCCTTCGGCTCAGGTCATGATCCCAGGGTCCTGGGATTGAGTCCTGGGTCGGGCTCCTTGCTCGGCAGGGAGCCTGCTTCTCCCTCTGCCTCTGTCTGCCTCTCTGCCTGCTTGTGCTCTCTCTCTGACAAATAAATAAATAAAATCTTAAAAAAAAAAAAAAGGATTGTACTTTGAGGGTTTTCCCTAGAAAAGGATGATAGCATTTCATAAAGGAAGAAGGTATCTATCCTTCCATTGATAAACAAATAGTTGGTGGGGCGTGGCTTTCATCTTTGAGTATTGTATCCAAAACTGACATAAAAATAGCTGTAAATTTTAAAATAGCATATTTTATCCAATGATATATAATGAAAACTTATCTAGAAATGGATTTTCTCATTAAACTCTTTCAAATCTCAAATTAAAATTAAAATTTGGTAATTTTTAATGTCTCGATGATCAGTAAAGGCAGCTTGGTAGATCACACATCGCAGAATTTTGTTTTTTAATTTGCAGTTTCGTGATTCTTCTTGCTCCATATGACAGGAATACTGGCATGTAATTAAATAGGGTTAAAAGTATATGAATAAATTGAGAATTAGCCCAAGTTGCTCTTAAAAACATATTTCAGTTTTTTCCACTCAAGTACTTCCAGAGACAGTAGTCACTATGTTTTGTGCAATTCTCTTCCTTTTTCTCCTCTTCCTTCTTCTCTGTCCACTTTATTGAGGCATAATTTACATAAAGCAAAATGCACACACTCTTAAGTGTGCACATCAGTGCCTTTTGAAAACATAAACACTTGGGTGGCCACCAGCTGATCAAGTTGTAAAGCATTCATTCCACCAAAAATTTCCACTGGACTCTTTTACCATCAGTATCCTCTCCAACTTCAGCCCCAGGAAACCACTAATCAGCTTTTCGTCACCCCGGGTTGGATTTGATATAGGTGGAATTACTTACATCACATGCCCTTTCTGTCCCGCTTCTTTGGCCCAGTGCAGTGTGGGGAAGGTTCACCCATGCTGCTGCAAGAGTCAATAGTGTCTTCCTCTTTATCACCGAGTGTGGTTCCATTGTCTGTTTATCCATTCACCTGCTGATGCAAATTTGAGTTATTTTCAGTGTTTAGCCCCTCTGAATAAAGCTGCTGTGAACATTTGTATATAGTCCTTTCGTGAACACGTATTTTCTGTTCTCTGGGGTAAGTATCAGGGAGTGAGTTGCTAGATCACATGTCAGATAAATGTTTACGTTGTATAAGAAATTACCAAACTGATTTCCAAAGTGGTTGTACCTTTCCGTGTTCCCCACCGGTATTATATGAGAGTTCATATAGAGTTTCATAGAATTTTTTTTTGTTTTATATTCTCTCCAACACTTGATGTTGCTGGCTTTTAAAATGAAAATCAAAGTTTTGGCCACTCTATGAGGTGTGAGGTGCTGTTCTGTGGGGGAGAATCCTTGAAAGCATGTAAATAGCCATTCCTTATAAAACTTTTAATTTGATCATTTATTTATTTTATATCAGTATAGACTCATTATATTCTGTTTTAGTCAATGAGTTAGAATGCATTACTTTAAAAATAAAGATACAGTGGGGCGCCTGGGTGGCTCAGTGGGTTAAAGCCTCTGCCTTCGGCTTGGGTCATGGTCTCGGGGTCCTGGGATCGAGCCCCGCGTCGGGCTCTCTGCTCGGCGGGGAGCCTGCTTCCCCCTCTCTCTGCCTGCTTGTGATCTCTGTCAAGTAAATGGATAAAATCTTTAAAAAAATAAATAAATAAAAATAAAGATACAAGATTTGAGTTGTCTATCAGTTTCTCTACATATGGCCACAATGTAGGGGTAGTTGGTTCTCTGACTGGCCTTAGAATATAGGCAAAGGTTTTCAGTTCTCATAACTAGATATCAATCATGCCCTCTACTTGACCTGACCCTAATGCCTTTGAGCTTTTGTCATAACTTGTTTGTACTTATAATATTCCTTTTGGAAACCCAACTAAAATCACAATAGCCAAACTATGGAAAGAGCCTAGATGATGTCCATCGACAGATGAATGGATAAAGAAGATGTGGTCTCTCTCTCTCTCTCTGTCTCTCTCTCTCTCTCACACACACACACACACACACACACACACAAGAATATAATGCAGCCATCAAGAATGAAATCTTGCCATTTGCAACGATGTGGATAGAACTAAAGGGTATTATGCTAAGTGAAATAAGTCAATCAGAGGAAGACAATTATTGTATAATCTCAGTGTTATGCAGAATTTAAGAAACAAGGGAGAGGGGCATAGGGGAAGAGTGGAAAAAATGAAACAAGATGAAACCAGAGAGGGAGACAAGCCATGAGAGACTCCTAGTCTCCGAAAACAAATTGAGGATTGCTGGAGGAGAGGTGGGTGAGGGGATGGGGTGGCTGGGTGATGGGCATTGGGAAGGGTATGTGTTGTGATGAACACTGGGTATTATATAAAACTGATGAATCACAGACCTGTTGCCCCTGAGACAAATAATACATTAAAAAAAAGAAAAAAAGAAAACCCAATTAAAATAACAAGTAGTTAAAAGTTGCGATCTAAAGGGATTCCAACAATCAATTCCTTAACCCCCACCCCCCAAAATTATACAAGTTTAAACTTCATTGAATCATTAGAAATTAGTTCACACCCATGGTGACACTCTGAGTTTATTTATTGCTTTAAATTTTCTTTTAAAATATACCTCACAGTCCCTGGTCCTGGGCTTAACTTCTGATCTTCTCTTTCTTTTCTTCAACCTCATTAGGTACCCCAGTGCCTCTTGTTTGTCAAAGCAACTGCCTCCCACTTTGCCTTCCCTGCCCAGCCTATTCACCACATGGTTTATAATGTTACCTACTCTCTTGCCAGTCTTTGAGTTCCCTTGACCAAATCTCATACTTATATGGGAAAATATTTACTTCCTCTGCTCTGTTCTTGGGCTGCTGAATTCTGCTGAAGAAGATTTAGATCTTGCTCAGATCCTCTAAAGTTCATGTTTTATGAAATCAGTGGGAATTCAGTACTGACTGAGAGGGATTTGGAATGAACACAGTCCCTTAAGCAAAGCTGTGTTCTAAAAACTAAAAATTGTCCATACTTGATGTTTGTATATTGATATACTTCCAAGTCAGTTCTAGGCCCTCCTTTCTTATCACTTTATACTCTCTCCCTAGGATCTGTTCTTGCCTTTGGCTGCCTATTTTTAAACCATGTTTCAGAGTTCATATGTTCAAGTGCTTCCATTTGGATGTCTCAAAAGTAATTAAACTTCAACAAATACAGGCCTAAACCCAGGATCTTTTCTTCTCTCCAAAACAAAATCTTTTTCCATTCTACCCATTGCGTAGGCCAGAAACTTGGGCATCATTTTTGGCTTCCATCTCTCATTTCTGTCACATATAATACGTTGCTAGAATTCTGTGCATTTTACTTTCTAAATTAATTCTTACATGTCTGTTTTCTTAGTGCCGCTCTTGATATTCTAATGGCTTACTAATTAATTTCACTGTGTCTACACATATTCTTTTTCATATGATGATACATTTCTAAATTATCTTTCCTATGTGTGGTAGGCCAACTTGTACTTTATTGAAAAGAGAAAAAGGAAAAGCAACAAATAATATGAATAAATAATTGCTTTATTGATAATGTATTTCATAAAAGAAATTTAGACAGGTAAGGGTTCCAGATATCACCTAACTTCAAATAATTGAGGGTTTCTACGTTAATAAGTTTGAATAGTAGGTATGATTTTTGAAATAGGTGATATGATTTCAAATTTAGTAGAAGATAGGGTGTTAAAACATCCTTTTATCTTATGTTGAGCATTTTGTCCAAAGAGGAATTATCACTGGGAGATGAAGTAGGTTTACATGGTTTCTAGAAGGGGAGAGATAGACAGACATGCTCTTTCAACCATTACATTCTTGGTGACAATGAGATTGGCTTGGAAAAAGAATTAAAGAGAATCTGTTGTTTCTAGCAGTCCACGTACTGGAACAGCTGTGAATTTCCTCATAAGTAGTGGCAGGGTAGTTGCATCTAAGGGGAAGAGACTCTGCCCAAGAAGAGGATGCTGTTGGTCTTATTATGCTTGATGAAGAACAGGAAAGGGTGATCGCAATGGAAAGGATAAGTTGGTGGTGATGAGATATCAATAACTACTCCTGTAGAGTTTGCGGCCTCCGTGCCCTCTTCAGTCACCTCCACAAAGGACTTGTGTATGACTTTAGTTACCACGAGATCCTTCCTCCCTGTCATGCCTGAGAGGTTGGCTCTCTGTGAATTGAAGACATCCACCATCCCCAGGGCTTTCAGTGTGTCCTTGAGGTCATAGGTCTCTTCCACTTTGAACCGGGGTAAGTATAAATCCACATCATTATCGCTCATGTTCTGTGACCTCGTCCACTCTATTAGTTTCTCAGCGGTGAGTTGATCTTCAAGCTACAGCAATGGCAAAAAGGAACAGCTGACGTGATTCTCATTGGATGTCAAAGATGATTTATTTAACATTGGATTGAATCGTAGAAAACTTTTATTTAATAAAACAGTAATGCAAATGCAGAAGATTCAGTTTATCACATCTTATCCGAACAGGCAAAAATAACAGTCATAAATATATATTATACAATTGAAAAATGTATTATATATTCACGACTATGTTATATATATGCATAAATACGTGCAAATATCTCTACATGTGTATATATGGATATATATGCACATATATGTGCGTACAACAGAATTATTAAATAAAGTTATTTTGTAAGAGATGAGCTATATATCTATTTTTTACATTCCCCACATATGACATGCTTCTTTTTCAAATGGACTTCTCTTGTTAATATCCTTGTGTACATAATTTTGTACACCCTAATTTAAATAATTTTTGTAGTGTAGGCACTACTTTATTCCTTTTTCTTGCTTGACCTATTTGTAAACATTTCTTATATAGATATATATTTCTCTAATCAAGTTTAAATACTACTAAATTAATCAAGTTTAAATACTACTAAATTGATATTCAGTGTATATATTTTTACGCATTCACTATGTGTCAGTCTCTAATTAAACTATTGGTAATACAAAGATGCACCAGAATATGAATTTTTCAATATTTTGAGCCACTTCTGTCCAAAAGCTTTTGCCTTGTTTGGATTAGTTACTTTAGGTCAAAATCCCCAGGACTGGGATTCGTGATGTCATTGATAATGAGAATTGCTGAGCTGGAGTGTGCACACTGTCATGGCCCTTCACATGTATTGCTGTATTACTTTCCCTGAGGATCTCAAGGTCCCACTGTTAGCACTCTATCTATCGTGGGCGTGGCAAGTTCACTGTGACTTTAGCAGCATGACTGGCTGTTGGAGTCATTGGAAGCTGCCATGTTCGGAGAGTCCTCAAAGTGCCAGATACTGTTGTTGGTATTTTTATATATTAACTTTATTATAACAGGTTTAAGAGGAAGATTATAATCCCCTCACACACCTTTTTTTTTTTTCCCTCACTCTGAGCAATGAAGTTCCAAAGGACTTTTGAGCTCTTAGGAACAGAATACTTCCAAATTGAAAAGTAGGCATCAAGATAAATCTGTTTGTTATTTACAAAACCATTGCGATTTGATATTTAAAATGTACCTTTTGTTTGTTTATTTATTTATTTATTTATTTATTTATTTATTTATAAAAATTTATTTATGACGGAGAGATATAGCGAGAGAGGGAACACAAGCACAGGGGAGCTGGAGAGGGAGAAGCAGGCTCCCTGCTGAACAAGGAGCCCGATGCGGGGCTCCATCCCAGGACACTGGGATCATGACCTGAGCTGAAGGCAGAGGCTCAATGAATGAGCCACCCAGTGGCCCCCTTTTTGTTTTAATTTGCTTCTTTTGTTTATGAGTGAGCTTGCAAATATTTCCATGTGTCACCTATATAAGAATGTTCATTTCCTTGTCTTCAAATAAATAGACTGGAATATATTAGAAGTTCTTATGGTTGCAGAATATTAATTTGTGTGCCTAGGTATGTTTCTTCTCAACTGACATTCCATAGTTTCATCAGAATTTTAATGGGACCTGTGATGTTGAGATTTTCTATGTATTCTTCTATCTGACACTGATATTTAAGATATTTACCTTTTGGAACAGGCAGGATACCAGATTCTCCTTAACAGTTCTTTTTTAGGCTGTATGCAGAGAAGAAACTATGTACTCTGTACTTGCACTCTTGTTAGCCACCACCACCAATCCGTGAGCATTACTTCAATGAACAGCCTATACAAGCATTGTACTACTAGGAAATGAGACAAATAGTGGGAGGAAGAATTGAAGGTACAAGATTTTACCTTCTGCAGACCATCTACTTCATCTGGCAGCAGCAATATCATGCTTAGATCTTTGCCTTTGTATGGTAGTTCCAGGATCTTGGCTTGTATGTCCTCCAGTGAGGTAAACTTAAAAACGTTGTGTTGTTTCATCATTGCCACAGGTTTGCTTGTATCCTGCAGTAATTAATGTGGCAAATAAATGCCAAGTGAGGCATCAGTCAAAAGAAGATAATACTATTGAGATACCAAACACATCCTCCTTCTAAGAGATGACATGGGAAATTTGTAAATTAGAAACAAGAGTTTCTGTGAGTACACCTATCTAAATACAGTAAAAAAATAAAACAAGAAGGAAATACAACCATGAAAAATTTTATTTTCTAAAAATAAACAACCTGCTATTGTACATGCTATCAGATATGAGTTTAAAGATTTTATTTTTAAAAGAGAGAGAGATCACAAGTAGGCAGAGAGGCAGGCAGAGAGAGAGGGGGAAGCAGGTTCCCTGCTAAGCAGAGAGCCCAATGTGGGGCTCCATCCCAGGACTCTGAGATCATGACCGAAGGCAGAGGCTTTAACCCACTGAGCCACCCAGGTGCCCCTCAGATATGAGTTTAAATTTAACATTCCATTTATGAGTGTGTTACATTATTATACATAAATTACAATACCTTGTTCAGCCAAAATTCTTTTTCCACAGTGTTTTTTTCATTAAATTTGCTGTCCCACTGTCCTTTGAAATAGACGGCGTTCACCAGAACCAGAATGGTAGACGTAAGAGTCTTCGGGAAACAGATCCTTGATTTTTTCTGCAAAAGAAAGAAAATCAAAGGTCTGCTGTGAAAGTACAAGTGGTTTTTCTGGAAGATGCTTTGAAAGTTACAGTGGATCATTAATTATTCACACGAGTCACTACTTTAGGGACTGTGAGCAGTAATTTTCGAGGTGCAGCTTTCCTCGTGGCACCAGCTTGATGGAGTTACCCTTGCTGGAGACACCCCTTCTTGTCATGGGAAAGGTGTTCAGATTCTCTGTCTTCGGGTGACTTCAGTCATCTCACACAGAATATGCATTGATTTCAGCTACTCTTGTAGCGAATTCATTTTCACCCTCCCTCTCCCCCTGAATTCTTCTACACCTTCATTCTTCACTCCTCCCTCCCTCCCTTCCTTTCTGTTTTTTCAGCTTTGGACTTACTGCTCTGAGGAAATAGGGCTTGATTTTTCTTTAGGACAAAGGGCGTGAGCTCTGAAACACATGCCCTGTGTGGTCAGACAACACACTCCATGGTTGTCTTCCTCTCTGTTCTCTGCTTTGAGAATTTAAAGGATGTGAACCAAGATGGGGTCTGAGCAGAGCCTTGGGATCCACAAAGGTATTGTCATCTATGGCCATGAGCAAACGCAGATTGCCAGCTGTGTTTCTTTGTAGTTGTCTTTCTTTTATATCTCCTGGGTTCCTGTTGTTGCGCTCCACATTTGCCTGGACCATTCCATCATCCGCAGTGCCCTCCTCCAGCCTCTTTGCAAAGCCACCTCCCTCACCCCACTGGCACCCCGTATGGTGTCAAGAACAGGTTTTATACACAGCAGAGACTCAAAAAAAAGTGCTTTTTATAAGTGATCTCTCATACCCTACCATGAGTTTGGCTTTCCACCCAGGAATTAATCTTCTTACGACTTTCTTCTGCAGCATTGGTAAAATCAACAGATTCCACACTGGTTAGGTAGAATTTCTTAACATTATCCATGTATTCCTTTGATGTGGGAAGGAAGAAAGGAGGAATTAACAGTAATTTATCAGTAATTATATATTCCCAAGTTAGTTATCTTCAATCTTGACAAAATATAGTACAGGAATCTAGACCCTGAAGGAATCTACATTTTCTTGCTCATGTATATTTTATACAGTTAGCATGCGGGTAATGTGAAAAAGAAGTACAGGCGGGCACAGAATGAGGTCTTTGAACGGCAGTACCTTCTGGACATAGGCTGGGGCAGAAGAAGCTGTGGGTTGCAAGCTGCAAAGCATGATGCTCCAAAGGAGAGGGTGGGCTTCTGGGACTCCTCAGCAGTACTAGCAGTCTGTAGGGTTCTCGCTTTTGTTCATATCTTCCATTCTGGGCATTCAGTATTCCCTGGCACTTTCCCAACTTCCCATAGAGACTCACCAAGCCTGCCCTCTCATCAGTATCCCAGTAGCTATACATTTCCTAGGTCATTGCCCACCAAAATCTATACAGTGTGACTGAATGGTGTCAGATCATTGGGGGCGTCTCATGACTTCCTTTGCTACTGAACCTCCTCTTGGGTTATGAAGTAATCCCTAAACCCACACATTATATTGGTGGATTATCAGATTCTAGGACACTTCATTTGGTATAGTTGAGGCAAGGGAATCTTGTACCCTGTGTGAATGCTCTGCATGTGGGTCAGCCAGGTTCTTCTGCCTCAGTCTCTCCCATTTGGTCATTGGAGGACATAGGACCCAGGATTCAGATTACAGATGTGGCAGGCCAGATGAAACTTACTTGAAGAAACTGATAATTTTTTTCTCCATAGAGTTTGTTGGCGATGTTCAGTTCATATGCATCAGTGGGTTTCTTTAATTCAGTCAGAAGCTTTTGAAATTGGTGGTGCACATTTCCCAACTTTTCAACCTTCAAATATCAAAAAGTAAGCTCATTGCATTCTCTGTCCGTGTAAATATAAATACTACCCCATGTAAACTGTTAGATCCAAAGCTAAAGTTTGGTAGTCCCACAGTTGATGTAGATTGTTATTCCCTGATTTTTGGTGGATTTACTTAAATATTCTTCAGAATCCTTACATTCAATCTCCTCCAGGAAATTCTTTCTTCCTGCTTTGAATAATCCAATCTTTTCATTTTTTAACTACAGATGCAGCACCATTCTGCCATTGGATTGTCTTTTAATTGGTACAAATAGTTAGGGTAAGCTTCCCAGCTAAACTTATGGTCCTTAAGGGCTAGAGGCACATTTCACTTTAACAGCCATTAACAGTATGATAATATTGAATTTATATATTTCAGTTACATTATAACATGAAGCCCTTTACTGTCTTAAATTGTATTTCTTCTAAGACCTGTTGACCATGATCTATGCCTCTGCACTAATGATGGTCATACTCTTTTTTTTTTTTTTTTTTTGATGGTCATACTCTTAAGTGTAGAAACAGCATATGCCTGGTAAGGGCTTTGCATTGGTATCTCTAAGTCTTTAATCCTATTCAGATGAAAACAAGAAACTCAGAATTAAATGAACTTTCCAAAGGGATGCAGGTAGCAGAGCCAAGTTGTGAACGTAGGCCTGTCTGAATCCAAAGCCTATTTGCTAGCTAAGAGTTTTGGACCTTAAGGCTATAAACGCTATATCTCATCTAATTATTTTCCAAAATATGCTTGAATGTGTTAATCCCGTTTATGAATTAATTAAAATTATATTATTTTAGCAACAGTGTTGTGATTACTGTAATTATTATTCTACATAATAATGCATAAAATTTATCAGGGTTTCCAGTAACCGAGGCACTGTTGTAATGTTTTGCATCTGTTTGTATGCATTGAGGCAGATTCTTTTATTACTTTTCCCAGTTTACTGGGATGAGGTCACTGTGCCTCAGAGCAGTTGTGTCTTGTTCATGTTCCCTGTTGGTGAACAGCAAACCAGGAATTTGAAGCTCTTTAGGCACGGTGCTGATCTCCCTTTGAGAGACAAAAGGATGAAATAAATAAGTATGTAATATGAAATGCGATACAACTCTGTCCAATGTATTTTACCTAAGATTTTCCCTAAAAATGGGCTTTTCACAGTTTATCTGAAATTCCTAGTTTAAAGTGTGACCCCCTTGGATATGCAATTCTCCTTCTAGACCCAAGACTCTGACTCACATGATCTCTTGTAGTTCTTCCTTCTCTGTTCTCTTTGGCTTCATTAAAGTGAAGGACCTGGAAGAGACAGGAAGTGGGGTAAGAAAACCACTCAAAAGATCGGGAAATAAATAAAAAAGAAAAAAAGAAAGAACGCAAATCCAAACAAAACAAAACCCCAAACCAAAACCAAAACCAAACCAAAACACTAGACAAAAGAAAAAGAGAGAACTTCAGCGTAAGCATTTGCTCCTTGAAACACCAGTCACTTCAAAGAATCCTGTGTCATTATTCATTGCTGAGAAAACATGAAATGTTTTGCATGAATCTAAGTTAGTACATCACTTCTCCCATTACTCTTCCCTGTAAGCCTCGCCTCTGTTTGTTGTGCAGTTGTGGGAGTTCACCCAGCTATCAGAGGAAATCTGGGCACAGGGAAGCGAATGGGGCAGAGCCCTGGGGAGGGCATGTGCCCCCTACGGCTCTGTGCTCAGCGAGTCATGGGAATGCTTGCTCAGCCTCCTGTACTGCACAGCCAGATCTGTGGTCATCTGCACACAAGCCAACCGAGAAATCAGTCGAAGTGGTCAGTGTGTAGGAAGCGGACACCTACCTTCTCCATTTCGAATGCAGTGTTTTCTTTAGCCCCTAGGTAGGTCATGGTTAATGCTAATGAAATGGAGAGAGGGGAGTAGAAGATGTTCTCATCCTTTTTTGATGTTTTGAACTGTTGGAACAGATCAAATGCGAAGTGGGTGTTTGCCGCACTGAGTGAATTCATGGCGACCTTGGAGAGATCTGGAACTCCTAGAAAAGCATCAGATTCATTTTATGACTTTACTGAAGGGAAGGTTAGTCTGTAATGAACTTTTCTTAAAAGAAATGACTTATATTTGGATTGTGGGATTCTGGCAACTGAAGTTTTTCTTCCTTCTACTTTTCAAGCCTCTTTTAATGTATTTGTATTAATTTCATAATTAAATGACTATCAGATTACAATGTAATAAAAAAAGCTTTTGTGAAAAAGTAATAGAACATCTTTATCTTTCTTCTGTCACTGGCAGTACTAGGCCTGGGTAGAAAATGCTTTATTATAGATACCAACACAAAGATTCAGCCAGCTCCCATGAGGTACCTCTCTGCCTTTTCCTTCAGGGTCTGTGGGTGCCAGAGACTCTCCTCCCCACCACATGTGTGCCTAACGGAGCATTTGTTTAATCAGAAATAAATAAAGGATAAATCAAATGAAGGAGATATTTCAATTTTACCCTAGTAGAATAAGTAAAGTACAGTCACACAGATCGAGATAGATTCATAATAGAAAAAACGCCATTACCATTATTTTCAGAAATGATTCCTGTTATTGAGCCGGAGCAGCAGGAGGCACGTACCTGTGTTCCTGGAGGAAGCAGAGGTGGGCAGGGAGCCTGTCAGCCTGTAGGTGGCGAACAGTGAGCTCCTGAATATATAGCTCTCTCCTGCCACCTTCTAGTCCTCGTTGTGATCGGTATTTCAAGTAAATCAACTTTTGATTTCTTAACCAGGCTAACCATCATATGAATCAACTAAAATATTTATGAGAATAAAACATGTGCATTCCATTACTGTACTTCCTTCTCACCTGCAGCAAAAAACTGCAGACCTGCCATCATTGGCTCTTATGAAATGTAGGTAGGTGTCTTTCTAATACCAATGAGAACAGAGTTACAATTTCCTCACATGTCCCTGCCACATCCACCCGGAAATAACCCTTGAAAAAATCTCTTGGATGTGGATGTCTTTAAGGCCCACTTCCAACATAAACAGTGAAAAAGCTTATATTTTCTATCTTAAGTTCTGAAAGGGCTTGTTCAACCTGTCAATTTCCTTAGTAATTATTCTGTGTAACCAGGAAAATAGCTCGAGTTCTGTCTAAAGTGCTACTGATGCAGTGTCTCAGCAATCCATGAAGAACAAGAATCTATTGCCTTTCCCTAAAGGCTGTACCTCAAGAGCTGTCCTCCTTGTTACCACCCATGCCCGTTTGCAGCCGGTCCCAGATTTTCCTTGTTTTTTAAGATAAGTGGGAAGTTCATTTACCTTGCAGTGTTAGCATGCTCACAAGGGGAAGAAAGATGGATAAAAACAGGGAACATCTTGTGTGGCGGCCTTCTAGTTTTTTATATAAATATGAATAAATAACAAATCGTCTGAGCTCCAGAATTGTGACATTTCTCTGTTGCTTGCCCTCTAGCCTACCAGCATCATATTCATGGACTGGGCACCATAGTCAACTGCTTGTAAGAAAAAATGAGACAAAGGTGTTCTTTGAATGCCATGGTTAATTCTATCACAGGAACTTTATTCCCTTCATGTACATGATATTCCCACAGGTAGAATCATATTCAAAATTTGACTCTTACCAAGCAGTGATAGGTATTCACCCATTTACACCTTTTACAACTTATTAAGGCAGGTCTCTTTGTTATCCCCATTGTACAGATGACAGAAATGAGGCACAGAGCAGTTGAATAAAAGCTCCGGTGTCTACGGGGAGTGAATCGCACGGGTGAGATATCAGGCAGATAAGCTGGCTCAGGAAGCTGCATGTGTATCCACTACCCATAGTATGTTAGACAGACTCTGGGTTTGAAATGACATATCTCCTTGTTTTTAAATGCAAAGAACCTTTTTCCTCTGCACTTTCCAAAGAGGTAATGTCCTACAAAATCAGAAGGAGTGAGATACAATCAAATGCTAAACCCCACAGTCACCAGGAGAGAAGGCTGGTCTTTCAGATGCCCTTTCAGGACTCCATCCTGGGACAGCTGAGAACAGTGAGTAGGGAATGATACCTGGGCGATTTCCCCTGAGCGTGAGGCTGAGAGAGAGAGGCCCAACCCTCCCTTCCCCCAGACAGCTCTGGCAAGCTGGGATTTAGTAGAAATGAAGAGGGAGGGGGGGAAAAGAGGCAGACAAAAGAAAGTGTTTTCCTTCAGAGTACATTGTACCCTGAGGCATGGCTATGGCAGGGGCGAGAGTGGTGTTTGTGGGGCATCTAGCCCCACACCTGGCCTGCCCTGGGGGTGGTGGGTGTTTGTTCCATGGATCAATTTTTTAATTGAGATATAATTCATCTACTGTAAGGCTCACTTTTTAAAAATGTAATAGTCACTAGTTTTTAGTACATTGACAAGGTTGTGCAGCCATCACCATGATCTAATTCTGGAACAATTTCACCACCTCCCAAAGAGACCCCTGCATAGCTCTCCCTTACCAAAGTCTCTGGAAACCACTAATCTACTTGTTCTATGAATTTGTCTATTCTGGATATTTCCTATAGATGGAATTGCCTGACATTTTGGCCTTTTGTATCAGGTTCCTTTCACTTAGCATGGTTCATCCACGGCATAGCACACTGTAGCATGTAGTGATGGTTTATTTCTTCCTATGACTAATGTTCCATCATATGAGAGTACCGCTTTCTGTAATCCATTCATGTGTGAACCTACATTTAGGTTTTGTTCACTCTGGCTATTATGAATGATGCTGACGTGACCTTTCATATAGAAATTTCAGTGCAGATATATGTTTTAATATCTTAGGTATATACCTAGGAGTGAAATCAGTGTGTCATATGGTAAGTCTGTGTTTGATTTTGAACTGCCAGACTGGTTTCTAGCGGCTGTGCCATTTTGTATTCCCACCTGAATACGATGGGTTTAGGTACAGGAATTCTGATTTCCAGCATACCTCTCTAGCACGTGTTACCATTGTGGGGCCTGTTTAATGCTTGCCATGGACAGAGTCTTTTGTCTCAGCACATCCTGAGTTCACAGGAAGATTCATCTACATCAAGGTCCCGGAAGCACAGAGGGTGGCGATAGAAGGTAGAGAGGGTGAACGGGATTTTTGTTTCTAAAACTGGAAGTTTTTTTCTGGCAGATCTCCCTACCCACTCAGGCCATTCTGCTCTTAGGTCTTCTCTATCCCTCTGTGTGTGGTGAAGCCCCAAGTGAGATTGTTGTGTAATAGATCCCTGAGTTGAGACTGGGTGGGGGTAAGGGAGGAAGAAGACTGTTGGGGTTTTGATAAAGGAGTAGGTCCAAATTTAGAAGAAAATGATGAGAAAAAGACCCACAATGAAAAATTACAAACATGGGAGTAGGAGCTTTTCACTGAAGGTTGTGTCACTGGCCACTGTCACCAGATAGACTTGTGGGTTCCTGGAGCAGGAGCAGGAGGGGTTTCTTTGGGCTCCAAGAGAAAGGGACCTGACCTCATAGGACAGAAGCAAGCTTAGGCTGGGCGTGGAAGGAAGAAATTTGGCGATAAAGTGGTATAAATTGGCCTTTAAGGGAACTTCTGACTAAGGCTGAAATCACCTGAGACTAAGCTGCTAAGATTTGTCATGCAGAAGTAGAGTCTGAGGACAAGGGACTAATTATAAGGACCAGGAGTTTGCTTACATTTAGAGAGAGCTTGGGCTCAACTGAGAAATAATTTCATACTTTTCTTCTGTTCCCAAAAAGTGTTCCTGGCATGCAATAGACAGGATTATGACATCCTGATATCATACGGTGTCACAGATCACTCAGCCATTCTCAGAAGTTTTTGCATGTGATTCCTTGCCAACTTGTGTCTTTGGGTGTTTTCTAAATAATACACCCAACATCGTTGGTTCCAGGAATCCAGAAACCCAATAAAACGTAGGAGGAACTTATACTTTCAGGAACCATCATGCTATTTCTCATGCCTTTATAGGTTGGTTAAGAAATATCTCCTTGGTTTTCCTGAACCTTACTTCCTTGTGAAGGGCATGACTTGACCTAGGGGAATTTTATTTCTTCTTCCTACTTACTAAGTAATTGGTGTGTCTCTTTACGGGGAAACTGATGAGTGGAGAACAATGAGCATCCAATGATAGAGTATCTGCCAATTACTCTGTCCCCTGCAGAAACAGATATAGCTATGAATGCATTGAATAACACCAAAATGAGGTTAACTAGCTTTGTAAAAGAATTTTACAGAGGAGAACTCATTCCAGTAAGATTTATACAGACATTAGGGTATTGGTCTCTTGTGTAAGTAAGTATATTGTGAAAGACAGATTCATATGAACTCCACCCTTTCTCCCATTCCCACACTTCCAGCACCACTCAGGACAGTCATTCTGCTTTCAACTAAATCCATCACTGTTCCTTGTTGTTCTCTTATAACACCAGTGTAGGCTCTCCCCTTTCCTCTTCCTCTTTGCTTTATGTGAAATAATGGATGTTCCCCATGACTGCGTGTCACTGGATCTTTTCTCAGAGGCAGCGTCTCACTCTCCCATCTTCATACTATGAAGCCAGGAAACATGGTCTTTTATTTCCACTGCCTTTTCTAGCCATTGTTTTTTTCCTGTCTTCAGTGCCCTATTTTCACTTTTCAATTTTGCGTGTGTGTCAACACATGCCCACCTACCATCTTGTGTGTTACTCCTTACTATTCATTAAATCATCTGTTACCTCTTCACCCTTTTATGGTTTTAGCTCTTCATCCTAAATGTCCCCAGTATTCCAGGTTGACTTCAAATTTTTCATTTCATTGTCAACAAATGGAATATATTCTTAGATTATTTTACATCTGTTTTAGTTGAACCTCCTTCTTTGTGAAAATCTTCTCATGTCTTTTGCCCTTTTGATCATTGGATTCATGATGTTTCTTACCTATTTGAATATGCTCTTTATATAAAGTAATATTGATTGTTGTTGGTGCTGTCTCTGGAGTACGAATGGAGAGGAAAATTCTAGAGGGGTGAAGAAACTTGAGTACATGGGATGTGGGTTTGCTGGGGATTTTATTTTGTTTCTCCAGTTCTGCTCTTCATTCTTTCAATCACCTGTGGGTTCCAGGAAGCTCAGTCGTAGGGTGACATGATCAGTGTCTTGTCCTGTGACAGACCCTTGCATTTGGCCATTGGGAGGCAACAAGTCATGCAGCTTCCTCTCAGCTAGGTTGCCAAGGAATGGTTGCATTTCTTTACCAAAAGCCACAGATGCTATTGGGCAGCCTTTTCTGTAGCTCCAACTGTTTTCTGGATTTTGGTAACCACTCCTCCTCTTACTATTTAGGTCTAATCTCCTGCTGTTGTTCGCCTTGTGCTATTCACCATTCTTTGTTGGCTTCTCTTAGCCCTGACCCTACTTTGTATAGTTTCTTCATCAAACTTTCCTGAATTATCCACTTTGACTGTGTCATTTGTTTTCTGCTAGGCCCTTGACTAATACAGTAAGTAAATTGCTTTAGCAAAAATATCTTCAAATGGAATTTTGGAATCAGGTTGCTCACATATTGAGAAACACATGTTGAGAGGAAACGGAACACTGGCATATGGCAGATAGTGGCATCAAGTTATTACTGATGGAGGCAAGACACGAAGTGCAGGTACAAAACAAGGTGTTGGGGCATCAAGTGGCTGTGATGCTCAGTTGCTGTAGCCACAACAGTGTTTTTAAAAATTGTGGGATCGGCTGCTTACTTATGATGGGCCTGGGAAATTCAATTCCAACTAAAATCTGAAAAACCTTTTCCATGGATCTTGACAAGTAAATACTGAAAGCTAGAATACATTTAGAATGATAAGATGCTTCATCTTTTGGGCATCTGGGTGGCTCAGATGGTTAAGTGTCTGCCTTTGGCTCAGGTCATGATCCTGGGGTCCTGGGATCGAGTCCCATATCCGGCTCGCTGCTCCTTAGGGAGCCTGCATCTGTCTCTGCCTCTCTCTCTCATGAATAAATAAATAAAATCTTAAAAAGATGCTTCATCTTTCTAGGAAAATGCAATTAAAACAACAGTGAAATTAACACCAGTAACAATGTTTAAAATACTTCGGATTGGTGTGATGTGGAGGAAGAGAGTTATTGACAAAGGGCTGGTGAAAATGTTAGCCAACTACTTTGGTAATATTTGGTGGTATGTGCTTCAGATTCAGCAGTTCGGTGTTTAAATATATACCTTAGATGTACTCACATGCTGTGCTCAAGAAGACATACATAAGGGGGTTAATGGCCGTACAGTTGGCAATGGCAAGAAGTAGAAACAACTTAGATGTATGTTAATAGAAGAATAAGGAAAATAAATTATGCTAGGTTCATACAATGGAATATCCTACAGTAGTGAACATAAATCAGTCTTCAAGCATAGTGTGCAGTAGAGAAAAAATCATGTTGAAAAGAATGTGTAGCTATCTTTTTTTTTTTTTTTTTTTTGCAATGTGGGTGGGGAAAGTAGGGAGATTGATCACTGAAATGTAATTCTGGGGAACTAGGGGGGACACCTGCTTCAGAAATATAGAAATGTCATTGGGTCTTATGTAGTGCCTATTTGTGATTGATGATAATTAGAATTCAGAGCCAACTGCTCTTACATAATTTGTGAAAACACTGAGCCACATCAAAAACATCTGCGTCCTTTCAGGCTTGAGGTTTAGCCAGGTAGGTGCAGATTGCTCATCTATTTCTGAATCTTTTGTACCCTGCTGACGTCTGTTGATGGTTTCCTCATAGCCTTCTGATGGCCCTTTATCCAGTCCTTGACGGTGAATTTTCTGAATTATTTGTCACCATTGACTCATCTTCCTTGGAATTCTGCCTTTAGTTTTCCACATCTCTGACCCCCTTCCCACTGCCACCCCTCAGATGCATGTCCTTCTCCTGGGGATCTTCCGCAGGCATTCCCTCTCCAGCCTACCTGGGCCATCTTACCACTCTAACTTCTTTAGTCCATGAATTTCCTGGTCCATTTCTCTCAGTTAGGGCTTTCTCCTTCCTTCCCATCTCTAGTGCCATTCATACAGCCCTTCCTTTTCATTAGTTTTGGGTTGTTATTTATCATTTTGATTGATTGCTATTTTACATCATTTTAACCAGCCCTATTTTAAAATTTCGTTGTATACCTTTTAATCTTATCAGAAAAATTACACTACTTTCCATGTCTTCTATTATGGGGCTCTGTTGATATTTCAGTAGACTAAATGTGTCTTTGGAACACAAGGAGAGATCATTTTTTTCTGTGCACCAAGTCTAACAGTAACCAGGAATAACTGATTATTGGCTGCTTCTAGTTGCTGAATGCTTCTTGAATGCACCTTCATTTTGAATTTAGGGATGATTACATAATATGTTTGACCATCACATTTTTAAAGCTTCTGTAGTGACCCATTCTCCAGGCAATGTGTTCTTAGTTCTATTTTCTGTGACCTAGTGGTAGGCTAAGTGGGTGGTCCCCAGCACAGTGCCAGAAGCAAGGGCTTACTGACCAGGGGCGTTTGCCAAGGTTCCTTTACATTTGGGTGACAAGTGACTTGATAAGCCTCCTACCCTGAGCCGAAACTCCAAGGCCATCCTATCACCATACACTTTCCATCTCATTACCTATGAAACAAGCCTCTGAATTCCTGGAATGACCCTCCTTTAACATCTGTCTCTCCAGGACTGCCAGGAACAGTTACCAGTCCTTCAGTTTCCCAATTACCCAAGCAGGATACAGTCTACTTCTAGTAACTATACACTACTGCACAAGCAACTCCTGACCTCGAATTGTTACAGCAGTGTCCTCCCTACACTGGGAGGATCACTTGACAGAACTGTTAATTAATTGTACTTTATGTAAAAGAACTGTTCCTGAAATTCAGGGCATTAAATTGAATTTTGGTTAGTATTAATTTGATTTACAATATTATTGCAATGATGCTTGGAAATATCTGTACTTCTTTGAAAGTATCTTTTAAAAAATTGTTGAAATATTTGATGCTTGCTCTGTTAAATTAAGATAATTCAGAAATGTAGGCAGGAAAGTACAAGAGGGAACTTTTCCTCCACTCTCAAGCAGGGTAGCAGATTCCTAGGACTGCCATCATAAAGTACCCCATACTGTGTGGATGAAAATGACCAAAATGTATTCTCTCACACTTCTGGAAGCTAGAACTCTAAAATCAAGATGTTATCAGGATCACACTCCCCCTGAAGGCTCTAGGGGAGAATCTGCCTCTTTCAGCTTCTGGTGGCTCCTACTGTTCCTTGGCTTGTGCATTCAGTCTCTGCCTCTGTCTTTATAGGACCTTTTTCTCTGTGTGTCTCTTCTCTTCTTATAAGGGCACTGGCCATTGGATTAGGACTCACTTTAATCCAGTATTACCTCATCTTAACTAATTTTATCTGCAGAGTTTCTGTAACTATATGAGGTTGCACACTGAGACACTTGGTAGACATGAAGTCTTGAGGGGGTACTTATTCAGTCCACTGCAGTTAACACTCCCATTAGCTGAACTAACAACTTTTAACAGCTGAGTAGAAACCAACTAGTTACTTTTCCATGAATATAAAACACATACTTGTATCCATGTGATCTTAAATAAGCTTGAACATCCTAGACACTGGGTAATCCATGGACACCAGTCTGTAATTCTTCGTGATTATCTACTGAGGATGATGGGGCCAGGCAAAGTGAGGATGTAGGTGTCAGGACTGACACAGCAAGTGGGCAGGCCATGGCACTGGCAGTAGGACGGACTTTCAGCAGCCTTGAAGGACCAGCCAGAATGGTATCAGGCAACTGAGGTCATGGCTCCTGTGGTGCTTATCCACCCCAGGCCTCATGAAACAAGCTTAGAAGGAGCTGCACTCAAGCTTCTCCATTGTTTTTTTGGACCACTTTTGGTGGCAGCAGTTGAGAGACCCTGGAGGCCCTAGTTTCAAGGGTAGACGTTGAGAGAATAGTAAAGGAAAGTAGCATGCCATATGAGTAGCCCTTCTCAAGGCTTTATAGGAGTGCTAGTTCCAAAAGCAAGATGTGTTTAATGATGGGCCATTTCTGCCCTAGTAGCCCCCTTGGTCAGATGGTGTGTGTGGTGTGATTAGAGGATGAGAGGGAGGGGGCCAGGCAAAGTGAGGTGGGGGAGGAAGACTACACATGGGGAGGGTGTGAGTAGAGAGGTGGGGAGGGAAGGAAAGACAGAGAAGGAAGGAAGGAGAGAATGAATGCCACTAAAGTGGTCATGGAATCTTTACAGCTGACAGTTCTAGGGAAGAGAGGCTTCCCCTAACCCAAACATCTTCCAGAACGGTGTTCTTAAATTAGAATAAACCTAAGGTGTCCCCAGAAACTTTTCTATGAGAATTTCTAAATCTCAAACGCATGTGTTCTCCAAAATTTATATGCCCAAGAATGTCCTGTGTTCACAGTGGCAGATTTCCTAATTCTTCCACATTTCACAAAAGAAAAGCAAACTTGTCACCTACCATAAATCTTATTATAGTGAGATGCCCAGGAACAACAAAGACAAAACTCGTAATGATTGATCAGGATACTGCAGGCCCACTCATAGGGCTTCTGCATTCCCTGGTTTCATACAGACTCCTATGAACTGTGAAGAGTGGAATGTCAGAAGGGAAGTATTTTAGCTCATATTGAGTTGTTCTGAATTAAGAATATTTCTAAATGAAGGCAGGGTGACAGTGGGAGTAATGATAATTTTTCAGTAACACAGCCTCTTCAAAGTTTTGACTATTGTCAAGATTATGTTCCTTAGGAGACCAAAGCAGAAGAGCACCTCATAAGCTACTGAACACTAAATACAATTTTTCTACTTATTGTGACAAATTCTTTTCTCCTATTCCAGAGACTATCTCAGGCACAAGAAAATACCAAAGTACCTGGAATGTTTTACTGGGTTATATGTTTTTAAGATGCATTAGATAAAATCTATGAAATTTATTTCAGATATGGTGTGCATTATTCAATTAATATATAGAATCTATTTCATCAAATCTCATCATGAATATTTCCTCCTGTGAAAGTGAGTTCTCATTTTATTTCATTTCTTAAAATGGTTAATGGTTAAACTTGCTAGTAGCAGAGTCCAAAATTTTTGTTAGATGCAGAACCAATGAATTTTTAGCAATATACATTGTTATCTTAAGTGAAAAAGCACAGGGAAATTTTGTTATGATTCATCTCATTAAGAGATGCTTCACCAATTAAAAATAGCTTCTCTATTTAATAATGTATGAAATTTTTAATTTTTTCCTCCAATTTTATACTAACAGTAAGTGTAGTGATAGATAACTCAATCTAAAAAAAGATCTTTTAAACATTTAAAGCAATATGATCCATGGGAAATAAGAACAATTTATATTTTAAATTTATGAACATTGTCATTGGAGAAAAGGATGACAAAGTTATCAATAGAAGACTTTAAAATTAAAAATATTAAATTAGGATAAAATTCTTTGAAGAAAGTGGAATGGAAATATAATTTCCACGTGAAGAAGAATGATTTAAAATCTTCAGATGTTAAAGGTCTTGTTCATGCGTTTTAAAAATGGGTAAGTAGTAGGTATTATGGTTAAATTCCATTGGATGGAGTTAAAAGAGTGATGAAATAGTTTTATTTTAAAATAGCAATCTCATAATATGACACAAATTATATCCTTTGTAACTGTATTTTGGCCAGAATTTTAGCTGTCAACTAAAACCTGTGGGGTGAGGGTTTAAACAAAAAGTTATGAGTTGTTTTTGAGCAAAGTTTGGAGATCACTGTTGCAAGATTCAGATCCCTGGATTTGCTGTGTGCTACCAGGCGCTACACATTTCAGGCAACACCACTAGTGACACTGTGTGGCAGTGGCTGTAACAGCAAGTCAACAGTATGAGACTTCCTGGGGACAAAATAGATTTCTGGTGTTTCTTCTTTAAAATGAGGATAAAACTGACAATCCCCTTCCACACCTCAATTTGTTAAACATGTGGGGTTTTTAAATTGTGGGGTTCTTAAAGTTGTTAAGGGAGGGAGGATCCAGGGAAAGAAAATGGCATCTTTCATAGACAGGATGGTGGATGGATTATATTTCATCTGATTATAAAGAGGAATGTAGTCTTATTTTGTATTCATTGAAGTAATAGTTTCTCCCAACAAAGGAAAGCCCTGGGCTAAATGGCTTCACAGGTGAATTCTATCAGATATTGAAAAAATTAACACCAGTCCTTTTTAAACTTTTCCAAAAATTGAACTGGAGAGATCACTTCCTAACTCATTCTATGAGGACAGCATTACCCTGATATTAAAGCGAGAGGGACGCTATGAAAAGAAAAGTACTGATCAATATTTCTTATAAATATTGGTATAAAAATCCTCATAAAGTGTTAACAAGCTGAATTCAGCGGCATACTAAAAGGATTATACATCATGACCAAGTAGGATTTATTTCTGGAATGCAAGAATAGATCAACATATGAAAATCAATCAATGTACTACACCACATTAACAGAATGAAGGGGAAAAAACACCATGTGACCATCTCATATGATGTAGAAAATCATTAGACAAAATTCAACACCTTTTGATAAAAATATTCATCAAATTTGTAATAGAAGGAGATTTCCTCAACATAAGGAATATTTATGAAATACCGACAGCTAACATCATATTGCATAGTGAAAGACTGAAATCTGTTAGTCTTTTTCCATTTTTGCCTAACATAGTATTGGAAGTTCTAGCCAGAACAGTTAAGCAAGAAAAAGAAATGAAAGGCATTCAGATTGGAAAGGAAGAAGTAAAATGATCTCCCTATTTAAGATGACATGACCTTGTATGTAAAAAACCCTAAAGATTCCACAAAAAAGTCTGTTAGAACTAATAAATAATTGAAGAAATTTCTTAAGATATGAAATAAACAATCAAAAATTGTATTTTTATACTCTAAATAAGAAAAATCTGAAAAGGAGATTAAGAAAACATATCCATTTACAACAGTGTCAAAAAGAATTTTAAATACCAGGAATTAAAAGATTATAGATGAAAACTCAGATCATTGAAGAAAGAAGTTAAATAAGACA
Source organism: Potos flavus (assembly GCA_028534135.1). Classification (NCBI taxonomy): domain Eukaryota; kingdom Metazoa; phylum Chordata; class Mammalia; order Carnivora; family Procyonidae; genus Potos; species Potos flavus. The sequence continues at coordinate 11,032,480 of CM052889.1, read as the reverse complement.
TAGGTAAGTGGAATGATGCTCTGTGTTCATGGATAGGAAAGTTAATATTGCTAAAATAACAGTACTGTTCAAATCTATCTACAGGTTCGATGCAATCCCTATCAAAATTCCAATGACTTTTTTTTTTCAGAAACAGCAAAACCCATCCTAAAATTCATATGTAGTCTCATGGCATCCCCAGTAGCCAAAACAATCTTGAAAAAGAAGAATAAATTTGGAAGTTTACATTTTCTGGTTTCAAAGCATACTATAAACTTAGAGTAATCCAAAGTGTGGCATAAAGACAGACTCTATACCTATGGAGTAGTATAGAAAACTTGGAAATAAACTTTTGAATATATGGTCAAATGATTTTTGACAAGGGTGTCAAGATTGTTTAATGGAGGAAAGGACAGTCTTTTTAAATAAATGGTGCTGGTAAACTGGATATCCGCATGGAAAAGGATAAAATTAGGCCCTTACCTTACACCATTTATAAACACTAAGTCAAAAAGGTCAAAGGGCTAAATGTAAGAGCTAAAACTATAAAATTCTTAGAAGAACACACAGTGGAAAAAATGACAATTGAATTTAGCAATGATTTCTTTGATACGCTAACCCAAACCGAGGCAGCAAAGGAGGGAATTGATAAATTGGACTTGTTCAAAACTTAAAACTTTTTTGCATCAAAAGGCACTATCTAAAGAATATAAAGCAATCCACATAATGGGAAAAAATGTGTAAATCATATATCTAAGGGATTAATATCCACACTATATCAAGAACTCCTAGCACTCAATAACAAAAAAAACAAAACCCAAAAGAAAAATTGCAAAGGACTCGAATAGACATTTTTCCAAGGAAGATATACAAATGCCCTCCCAGAAAATAACAAATGTGGCAGGAATATGGAGAAAAATAGAACCCTTGTGCATTGCTAGCAGGAATGTAAGATAGTGTGACCGTTGTGGAAAATAGTTTGAGGAACCACCATATTGGTGATGGCTGCACAACAGTGTGAATGTACTTGATGCCATTAACTTGTAGAGTTAAAAGTGATTAAAATGGTAAATTTTATTCTTTGTATATTTTAACACACTCAAACACACACAAGTCATGATTTCTGATTTAAGCTGTTTTCCCAACAGTGTTTCCCAAACTTTTTATCATCTTGGGTCACCTCCCTCTCACATTTCCCTTAAAGGTTCTATTAACTTTCTCTCCTTTCTAAATTCTCTACTCATCCCATAGCTTTATCACTTGCAGTTTATGTCTTTTCCTCCTTACCCGAGGGAGAGAAACCGTAAGAGACTCTTAATCTCATGAAACAAGCTGAGGGCTGCTGGGGGTGGGGGAGCAGGAATGGGGTGGCTGGGTGATGGACATTGGGGAAGGTACATGGTATGGTGAGTGCTGTGAATTGTGTAAGACTGATGAATCACAGATGTGTACCCCTGGGGCAAGTAATACATTATATGTTAATAAAAAAAAAGATTATTTGTAACTTCTTCAATTTCCCATCATCCTCTAAACTTCAGACCTATGTGCCTCTCACCCTTCCTTCTTCTTCCTATCCTCTTATTCCCATCTTCCATTTTCTCAAGAACTTCTTTGATTAGTAACACACCTTTTCTAAATGAGCCTCTATCTCTAATGGGGCCCACTCCTGGTGTAAATACACTGAAACTCTCATTCTTTTTTTTTTTTTGAAACTCTTATTCTTAAGCAAGCAAACAAATCCCTTTCTTCTAGCCACTCCATTCAGTAAACTTCTTTTGTCATTCAAAGTTTTGCGAGTCTAGACTCCAAACAAACAGCTTATTTACCCATATGCAAATCTAGCATATTTCAATATGCTGCTGAAATATTGAAATCCAGTATTTCAGCAGCATAATTTTTGTTTACATTCATTGTAGACTTTCTGAATTCCGAATCCAGGAGACATTTCCAGAGTTTACATATGTAGAAAGGATTCTTCTTGTGTGATCTGCAGGCCCTGAAAGTTCCCCAGACCTCAACAACAGAACCAGTTTCATAAAAACACTAAAGCATTATTTACCTTTTCCAACTGTGTTGAGATTCACACAGATGGTGCAAAAACAATGATTTCTAAAACTGCTGGCACCTTAGTGTGAATCAAAGCTATAGCCCCAAACCATACTTAGTAAATGAATTCTCCACTTAAACACACACACACACACACACACACACACACACACACACTACTTTTTTCGACTTAATAATCTTTTTGAACCATTAAAAATATTTAATTGAAGATTTTATTGAATCTACCTTAGAGTACACATCACTTAAAATTAGGTGAGGTCACATGGGATGTATGCATAATTTAACTTTTAATTTTTTTCATAAATATGGGGTTATTCTTAAGAACATTTAATTAAAAAGTGTTGTGCTCACCCATACTTCCAGAGACAGTAGTTACTATGTGTGCTTTATACAAATCTCTTCCTATTCCTCATTGTTTGTCAATTTTATTGAGCTATAATTTACATAAAATAAACTCACACATTATAAAGGTATAGTGCACTGACTTTTGACAAATGTAAACACCTGTGTAAGCACCACCCAATCAAGTTCAGAACATTCATCTCAATCAGAAGTTTTCCTAGGACTGTTTTTACCGTCAATTTCTTCTCCAGTTCCAGCCCTAGGAAACCACTAATCAGTTTTCTGTTAATTTTGCCTGTTCCAGGACGTCATGTAAGTGGAATTATATAATATGTACTCTTTCTGGCCCATTTCTTTTGCCCAGCGTAGTATGTGGGAGCTTCATCCACACTGCTGCAGGTACCAGTACTTTCTTCCTTTTTTTCATTGAGTATTCTCCCATTGTTTATATTATCATTCACCAGCTCATAAAAATTTGAGGTATTCCCATTTTTTGACTACTATGAATAAGGTTTCTATGAACATCTACATACTATCCCTTTTGTGACATATGTATTCCGTTCTCTTGGGTAAATTCCAAAGTGTGCAATTACTGTATCATGTGGTGAGTATGTGTTTAACCAACGCATGTCTCTTTGAACATGTGAGGAAGACTTTCTCTAGAAGTGAAATTGCTCAACCCCGAGAGACTGAAAGTTTTCTAGAGTGATATCACCAAAACGGCAGTGGTGGAGACCCCAGTTTTTATCCCTCCTCACAGAGATAAACAATTACATAGCTCTTCTTGAACAAAAACAGCTTACAAAAAAAGAGGTGATAATCATGTGATGTGGTAGAGGTGTTAGCCAATGCTGTATGGGAGTCATTTTGCAAAATGTAAGTGTACCAAACACTGTGTGTACTTTAAACTTACACAGCGTTATAGGTCAATTATATCCTAATAAAGATGGAAAAAATAAAACAACCAAATTGTTTTCCAAAGTGGCAGCACCCTTTTGTATTCCCACTGGTAGTGTATGAAAGTTTTAGCTGCTCTACATTCTCTCCCCACATAGTTTGACCAGTCTTCAGCAGCATTGGCTGGTATAATAATGGCCACTGCTGTTTTTTGAATGTCTTTTATAGGCCTAATATATTATTGGTATTATTATACATTATTTTTAATCATTATAACCATGCTAAGAAGAAAATTACAGTAATAACTTTTTTTTTTTTTTTACTTCTAGAAATGAGGCTCTAATTGTTTTTGGTACTCCTAAGGTCAGAATACTTCTGCATAGAATAGTGGGCATCAAGAAAAATCTATTTGTCCAGTGCCCACTAAGCCACCTTGTTCTAATATGTATAAAATGATATTCTCTTGTTCTTTTAATTTCCTTGGTTTTGTTTATTGGTGAGCTTGCTTATGTTTTTCATGTGCTTCCTAAGTCTCTGAGTTTCTTTGCCTTAAAATGCAGGTTGAACTACATCAGAAGTTCTTATGATTGCAAAATTGTATGAATGTGCGCACAGGTATTTTTTTCTAAGGTTTTTTCTAAGGTTTTAAGGAATTTTCACACTTTTGTTTTTTTTTTTTTTTAAGATTTTATTTATTTGAGAGAGAGAGAGAGAGAATGAGCATGAGAGAGAGAGAGAAGGAGCATAAGAGAGGAGAAGGTCAGAGGGAGAAGCAGACTTCCCATGGAGCTGGGAGCCTGATATGGGACTCGATCCCAGGACTCCGGGATCATGACCTGAGCTGAAGGCAGTTGCGTAGCCAACTGAGCCACCCAGGCACCCAGTTTTCAGTTTTTATCAGGATATTAATAGGCCAGTGATGTTAACATTTTCTTAATTCTTTTCACATCAGATTGTGATACTTAGAATATTAATGTTTTGCAATATTACCAGGTAGCCAGGTTCTTAAAAATTCTTCTTTAGGCTGTGTTTAGAAAAGAAAGAAGATATCATCAATTTTGGTATTCATGATATACCAATTATATATATACTATGATATACCAATTCACCATATTCCTGATAATTATGTTCTTTAAAGTCATCATGGAACACTAAATTAGTGAATACTAAACCATTCATTGCTCCTATGGGAATTATAGGCCTAGGTTCCTGTGAGCCCCTGGTCACAACATTTATGTTAATAAATCAGTACACCTCGTTTTAGGTATTTTTCTGCTTATAGATACTCTCATTCAATGTATATTGTTAAGTCCTGAACATTGATCTCCTGGTCAACTGCACTATAGCTAATGCCTGTATAAGCTTGTCTAACACATATATTTTCTATGATCTTGGCTTGCATGTCCTCCAGTGAAGTGGAATTAATGGAATCAATTTGTGTCATCATCTGTGTAGATTTGCCAGTATCCTGCAGTAAATTAATGTGGCAAACAAATGCCAAGTGAGGCATAAGCAAAAAAAAAAAAAAAAAGATATTTAGATACCAAATACATCTTCTTTCTAAGAGATAAGCTAAGAAATCTGTGAATGAGAAACAAATGAATATCTTAAGTATTTTATTTATTTGAGAAATCATAAGTAGTAAGTGTGCTTTAAATTAAAGGGTGTTTTGGTTTCCACATGCTCTTTGTTAGTATAGAGAAATGTGATTAACTTTTATGTGTTGATACTGTATTCTGCAACCTTGCTGAACTCACTAATTATAGAAGTTTTCTGGAGATTCCTTGGGATTTTCTATATAAACAGTCATGTGATCTGAAAATAGGGGGAGTTTTCTTTCTTTCCTATATGTCTTTCATTCTTTTTTCTTACCCTATCGAAGTGGCTAGAATTTCTAGGACTATGTTCAGTAAGAGTTGTTTTGTTCCTAATATAAGGGGAAAAATTACCATCTTTCACTATTAAGTTTAATGTTACCTATAGGGTTTTTTTGTAGACAGTCTTTATCAAATTGAGGCAATTTGCCTCTATTCCTATTTTGCTGAGGTTTTATCATCAGCGAGTGCTTGATGTAGTGAAATGTTTTCTGGATCATTTGCTCTGATCATATGATTTTTCTTCTTTAGATTGTTGATATAGTGGAGGTTTTTGAATGTGGACCAATCTTTCATACTTGGAATAAATTCCACTTTGTAAAGTTATATAATTCTTTTTATACATCATTGGATTTGAGTTCCTAATATTTTGTTGAGGATTTTTACATTTATGTTCATGAGAGTTCTTGGTTTGTAGTTTTCTTTAGGTTTTTTTTTTTTTTTTTTTTAAATCCTGTCTTCATTTGACTTTGCTAACAAGGTAATGTTGGCCTAATGTAATGAATTGGAAAGTGTTTTTTCTCTTCTATTTTATATCTAATTGTCAATTTTCTTTAAAAGTTTGTTGAAATATTTTTCATGAAGCCATTTGTATTTGGAGATTCAATGGTTATAAAATGATTCAGATGATCTGTCTTACCTTAGTTTACTAGTTTATGGTTATCATAGAATTGGGTCACTTTTTCCTAAATTGTCAGAATTATTAGTATAAAGTTGTTTGTAGTTTTCCCTTATTTTGCCTTAATGGCTGCAGGATCTGGTAAAATATCCCTTGTTTTATTACTGATATCAATATTGGTCTTCTCCCCCCCTCCACTGTATAATTTCATTGTTTTGAATTTCAGATCATGTTATAACTTTTTTCAATCATCAATTTATTTATTTATTTAAAGATTCATTTATTTATTTTAGAAAGTGTGTGAGCACTCTTGGGGGGAGGGGCAAAGGGCAGGAAGTCTTAACCAGACTCCCCACTGAATTGAAGAGCCAGAGGCAAAGCTCACTCTCAGGACTCTGAGATTAGGACCTGAGCCAAAACCAAGAGTTGGGACACTTAACAGATTGTGTCACCCAAGTGCCCCTCAATTATCAATACAATTTACAAAACTAATGAGGAGAAGGTATTCATTGTATAAACCTGTATTTCTCTTGTGTCTATTGGTATTTCTTCAGCATGAGGCAAGATTCCCTCTTTTATCATTTTCTCTTTGAAGAACTTTCTTTAAAGAAAGAATTTTTTATCTTTTAAGAAGAGTAGATCTGCTAATTAAAAATTCTCTTACTTTTCCTGCATCTGAGAATGTCTTTATTTCTCCCTTATTCCTATAGTTTTGTGGGTTATGGAACTAGTAGTTGGTAGTTCTCTTCTTTTAGCAGTTGCAAAAAGGGTAACACTTCCTTCTGGTCTTCATGGTTTCAAATGAGAAATATGCTGTTGCTCAAATAAGTGTTTTCCTACAGATAACATACCATTTTTTTTCTGGCTGATGTCAAAAGATTTTTTTTCCCTTTCTTTTTACTTTTCAGAATTAAATTTTTATGTGTCTTCACATGTATTTCTTTGTGTTTATCTTATTTGGGATTTATTCAGTTTTTGATTCTGTAGGTTTATGCCTTTTGCTAAATATGGAGTTTTAGCCATTATTTTTTAGAACATTTTTTCAGTTCCACTCTCTTTGTTCTCTCTGAGTTTCTGATGATACAAATATTGGATCTTATGTTATTGTCTTGAGTATTCCTGAAATCTGTTAATTTTTTTCAGTCTATTTTTTCTTGGTAAATTGTATAAATTTAGTAAGTCTGTTAAAATTGGGTAAATTCTATTAAACAATTGTTAGGTTCACTAATCTTATTCTGTCTTCTTACTCTATTGTTGAGCCTATTCAGAAAGTTTCATATTTTTGTTATTGCATTTGTTATAATTTCTTTTAAGTTCTCCTTAATAATGTCTGTTTCTTGAAATTTTCTCTTTTTTCATTTGTTTAAAGATAATTTGTAATCTTTGGCTGAAGCAATATGTCTGATGTCTGATTTAAGTTTATGTCAGATAATCCCAATATTGGATCTATCTGATATTGCTGTCAGTTGATTGTCTTTTCTTGTTCAGTTCTTACTTTTCTGGTTCTTGGTTTGACAGGTGATTTTTTTTTAATGAAAAAAATTTTTTTTATTAGTTTCAGAGGTAGAATTTGGTGATTCATCAGTTGCATGTAACACCCAGTGCTTGTTACATCAAGTGCTGTCCTTAATGCCGATCATCCAATTATCCCTTCCCCCAAAACTGCTTCCCCTCCAGCAGCCCTCAGTTTGTTTCCCAGAGTTCAGCATCTATTATGGTTTGGCTCCCTCTCAGTTTTCATCTTATTTTAGTTTTCCTTCCTTTCCCCTATGTTCATGTGTTTTGTTTCTTAAATTACACATATGAATGAATCATATGGTATTTGTCTTTCTCTGACTGACTTACTTCACTTAGCATGATACCCTCTAGTTCCATCCACATTGTTGCAAATGCTAAGCTTTCATTCTTTTTGATGAATATTCCTGAGTAATATTCCACCACACACACACACACACACACACCCAACCCCAACTCTTCTTTATCCATTATTTATTGATGGATGTCTCAGCTCTTTCCACAGTTTGTCTATTATGGACATTGCTGCTATAAACACTGGGGGTGCATGTACCTCTTGAAATCACTATGTTTGTATCCTTCGGATAAATATCTCATAGTGCATTGCTGGGTCATAGGGTAGCTCTATTTTTAACATTTTCAAGAACCTCCGTACTGTTTTCCAGAGTGGCTGCACCAGCTTGCATTCCCACAACCGTGTAGGAGGGTTCCCCTTTCTCCGCATCTTCACCAGCACCTCTTGTTTCCTGAGTTAATTTTAGCCATTCTGACTGGGGTGAGGTGTTATCTCACTGTGGTTTTGATTTGTATTTCCCTGATGCAGAGTGATGTTGAGCATTTTTTCACGTGTCTGTTGACCATTTTTCTGTCTTCTTTGAAGCAATGTCTGTTCATGTCTTTTGCCCATTTCTTGACTGGATTTTTCATTTTTGGGCGTTGAATTTGATAAGTTCTTTATAGATTTTAGATACTAGCCCTTTATCTGGTAAGACATTTGCAAATATCTCCTATTCCATAGATTGCCTTTTGGTTTTATTGACTGTTTCCTTTGGTCTGCAAAAGATTTTTATCTTGAACTATTGGGACCTCATTAGGTGATTTATTTTTTAATCATATCCTGGGTCTTTCGGCTGTTGTTAAGAGTCTGGCTCCTCTTTAAATCTTTTATTTTAATAGGCAGTCACCCTGTTTAGATTTGGCATACAAGCCCTGGTCAACTTTTATGGGCTGTGGTTCTGATGAAAATTTCATTTTCAGAGCTTTTGCTGTGCTGTTTTGGTCCACTTGATACCTGTTACAGCTGAGTGACCCACAGATCATGGCTGGTGCCACCTGAAAGGGTGGAAGGAGATTCCTAAGCAGGATCAGGGTGCCTCTAGATAGGAAAAAAGAATTTCTGAGGAGTCTCTGGCTCACAGGGATGAAGAGCACTTCCTAGGACTATCTGCTTGTTTTGGCAGGATCCTCCTTGCTGGTGCTGCCTGGCTATCCAGTGTCTCTTGAAAGGGGAGGCGAATTTCAGGTCCCATGGAGAAAGAGAGCACTTTTCTTGGCTGATTATTATTTTCAAAACATCCAGTATATCCCCATACCGGTGGCTTAGCTGTTATTTTCAGAAGGACTCCTGTTTAATCAGGATGAGGAATGAGCATACATGAGTTACATTTTATTATTAGTTTGTACGTCAGGACTTGCTGAATTCGTTTTCCTTTTTCTGTTGAGTGAAGGGATATAAGATGATTTGCTGCTGTATTGTTCTCCCAGTCTTGGAGTCACACACCGGCTTGCTTTTTCTTAGGGACTTTCAGGGCAAGAGGTTATTATTTTTGGAGTATGCTAATATGTTTCAATAGGCGGTAGGAGATACCTCAGAATTTCATACAGGATTTATTTGGTTGGACGTAGGCAGCAGTTAAAAGAAAGGAAGATTCCGATGTCAACAAGGTAAAAAGATATAATTGGTCAAGGTGGAGACCGTCTACCAACTGGTTCCAGTCCTAGTCGGGTCCCAAACAAGTATGTCAATTCTAAGCTTCCTTTTTTGTCTTCTGTAAGATGAGCAGTTTGGCCTAAATGAACTTTGGGGTCTCTTTGAGCTCTCATGTATATAAGCTGAAATCCATCCATTTTACATGTAGTCAAGTGAAGGTGACTGGGCAGGTAGCTACCACACTCCACAAATATCTCCCAGCAGTTGAGGCATTAGGTTTGGGGAAGACAGGACATAGAGACCAGATATGGTATATCTGCTTGAATCACAAACACAGTATGATCATTTGTTCACTAATTATTTATTTGTTCATTTGGTTTGTCATCACTAATTAATCCAGTATATTTTGTATGTTTACTTTGGGCCAGTTTTATCTCAGCTTCCGTAAAAGTAAAATGAGACCAATTCTACCCTGTGTTGCTCAGCCACTCATTTGGCAATATCGGCCAATAAACACACATTCAGTAATATGAATAAGTAATTCAGGAGGCAAAGATGTAGAATGTGATTAGACTCAATATGCAAGATAGTAACACCGATTCTCCGGAATTCTCCGTGAAGCTGCCTGGAAAATCTGGGACCATTGTTTAAACACAATAGATCTCAAAGCCTTAGGACTCTCCGCCCCCTACTCCCCACCCCTCTGCTTGAGCAAGCTCCAGTGATTCTGCAAGCTTTTGTTCTTTAATACATTGAGCAAACATGAACTACAAGTGCTGTCACCTTGTTGCTATTCATTGTGCTGTGTTATTGGAAGAAGCAATTCTAGTTTGCCTCTTCCCTGTGAAGCAACCAGTTAGTCAACAGAGCAGTCTTCTGACACTTGCTCCTGGGATGGTTACAGAATCTCAGGATTCAGCACTGTAGAGACTCTCTTGCCTGGTTAATAGCACAGTATCTCACTTCCTTGAGGCTGGGACTGATACCATCACCTTGGTTGGACAAGCAGGTAATCAGATAGCCCTTGGCTCCAATCATAAACACGTAGAATAAAAAGGACCTTAGAAGCAAAATCAGCAGCACCATAAATTAAATTACAAAATCTACTTAGAGGGTAAAAAATAAACTCTTAACACAGTAAGCAGTGGCAAGGGTCTTCAGGAGGTCTGCTGAACTATGGCCAGCTTCAGCCCTCCAAGTTAGGGTGAGAGACCTACGGGGCGGGGAAGGGGCTACAGAAGGTCATTTGCTCCAACTGTCTGATTTGCATTTGAAGAAAATGAGGCCTAGAGGATTTTCTCAGGATTTGTCCAGGCAACAGGACTAGTCATTTGACCTCATTCAGAGGGACATGAGAGACAAGGTCTCTCCGTCCTATCCCAGCACCCTCCTGGAACCTCTAGTCCAACCTGTTCCTTTCTTCTTCTGCTCCAGCTCTCACTGCTTCTCCCCTCACCACACATCTCTATTTAGATGTGTTCACATTGACTTCTAGCTTCTCCCACCCTTCTTTTTTGTCTTTTTACCACAGAATTTTTTAGTATCCTTTTACTTATTAAATCAAGTATTGTTTTGAATCTTCTTTTATTTTATAGGTGGATATGTTAAATATTTATCTTTATCTCTCCAAGGAGGAGACATTAATTAAACTGCCTAGTGACCTTGCATTTACTCTGTGATTGGAATACCAGCCCTCCTACCAATGCCCCCCCACCCCCCCAAAGGACCTCCTGATCTTCTTGATCCAGATGCTTCCAGTCCTAGCCCTGGAATATTCTTTTGTTTTCATTTTTTGTTTTGTTTTCTCTTTTCCTCCTCTTTTTTCTTTCTTCTTCCTCTCCCCTCCCCTGTTGTCTCCCCTCCCCTCCCTTCCCCTTCCCTCCTCTCCAAATAAGACTCTATTATATACACAAGCCTCAGATAATAGCAGCACATAATATTCACCATCATCCGCTCTCAGCATTACTCAGTATGCTGGTTGAAAATCTAAAAATAACAAGACAACTGTATAGTAACTCCCAACTGTCAACCTGTGTATTCTCTATATAAGGCTTTCTTTGCAAAGCTGAACTTTGCCTCCACATCCCACTAATACAAGCACCATGGAATGCAGCCTCCAAGGAACATGGATGTGGAAAGGGTGGAGCACTGATGATTTTTTGAGAGACTGAGAAGGTCAGGAAGCAGACCAGCATGTATGTTCTTAAATTCAGGGCCCGTGGCCATCAGAGGAGGGGTTTAGTGGAGTTCACAGATACATCAAATATTTCTAGTTTTGATGTCATAGATGTTCCATTTCACTTCAACCACTACTCCAGCCAAGGCCTAGCCAGAGAGGCAGCTGAATGTGGACTACAGTTCCAAGAAAGAAGCTGCAGTGGCCATAGATGCAAGAGAGGTATTTCCTGGGATAAAGGGGAGTTAGCAGCAGTCTTTAGGCAGCTGTGGAAGAAAGCACTTGTCTTTATAGTTGATGAAGATGTTGCACTGAAAAATCTGAATTACTGATGGAAACCAGAATTTCCTGTAATTAATAAGTAACAAGGGTTTCTCTATTACTATTTTTACTATCTACTTATTTTTTTAACAAGACTATCAGAACCCTTCTGAAACAAGGGTAGAGGAACATTTGCAAAGCTTGGATGTCTCAGTAGGATCAATCCAGCCCAGCTCAGCTCTCCCATACGGTCACTGCAGGACAGATCCCTGATGGCAGCTGCTTTGTGGTATTCCCTGCTAGTTGCGGCATGCCAGAATGGTGCCTGGCACATAGCAGGGCCTCCATAAATGCTGAATACCCAAGTAAGGTTTTTGACAAATTCCTCGGGAGGAAGACTTAGAAATGAAGGCTGGGAAACTCCATCTGTCATTCCTCCTTTTTCATGTAGTCCTGTTTGCCAACTAAAAATGTTGCACACAATGAGATCAGCTAATCATTGACTCAACTCATAAAGTTCCCAGTGGAAGGATTTTATAGTAGAAAACTGAACTGGCTTATTCCCAGAACAGGCACAGCATTGCTATTGTAAAAATCAATAGCCTTTTTAATAGAGCAATTTTAGTTTATACAAAATTGGGCAGGAAGTACAGAGGGTTCTCTCTGTACCCTCGGTAGTATTCCCTGTTGTTGACTTGGATTAGTGTGGCACATTTGTTATATTTGGTGAGTGGATCTTGATACATTATTATTAACTAAAGTCCATAGTTTACCTTAGCATTCACTCTGTGTTATACAGTTCTATTGACTTTGGCAAATGCATATTGTCACAAATCCACCATTACAGTATCATTCAGAAAATTTTCAGTGCCCTACAAGTTCTATTCTCCACATATTTATCCCTCCCTCCCTGTCTACCTCCTGGAAACCACTTATCGTTTTAGTCTATAGTTTTGCCTTTTCCAAAATATCATACACTTGGGATCAAACTGTATTTAACCTTTTCAGATTTATTTTTTCAGATTTATTTATTCAGATTTTATTTTTTTCACTTAATCATATGCATTTAAGATTCTTCCATGTCTTTTCATGGCTTGATAACTCATTTCTCTTTAGTGCTAAATGATAATCCATTATATGAGTGTACCACACTTTGCTTATCCTCTCACCGGTTAAAGGACATCTTTGTTGCTCCAATTTTTGGCAATTATGAATAAAGCTTCTATAAACATTTGTGTGTAGGTGTTTATGTGGACATAAGTTTTCAGTTCATTTGGGTAAAGTCCTAGGAGTATGATTGTGGCATCACGTGGTGTATCTATGTTTAGCTTTGTTAAGAAACTGCTGCTAAAGTATCTTCCAAAATGGCAGTACCATTTTGCATCTCCAGCAGATGAGAGTTCTTGTTGTACCATATCTTCTCCAGCCTTTGGTCTCCAGTCAGTGCTTTTGATTTTAGCCATTCTAGTAGATGTGTAGTGGTGTCTCCTCTGAATTTGCAATTCCCTAAGGGCAAATGATGTTGAGTACCTTTTCGTATGCTTATTTGTCATCTGCATATCTTTGGTGAGATCTGTTCAGATCTTTTGCCCCCTTTTGAATTATATTGTTTGTTTTTCCTATAATAGATTTTTAAGAGTTCTTTGTATATTTTGAATACAAGTCCTTCATCAGATATGTGTTTCATAAATACTTCCTCCTAGTCTGTAGGATTCTCTTCTCATTCTTTTAACAGTATCTTTTGCAGTGCAGAAGTCTTAAATTTTAATGAAGCCAACTTATCAAATTTCTTGCTGGGATAATGATTTTGGTGTTGTATCTAAAAACTCATTGCTAAACCCAGAGTCACCTAGATTTTTCCTATATTATCTTCTAGCAGTTTTATAGCTTTGATTTTACATTTAGGTCTGTGATGAGTTTTGAGTTAAGTTTTATGACAAGGGTAGAGTTAGTATCTAAGTTCATCTTTAAAATGATTGTCCAGTTATTCCAGCATCATTTGTGGAAAAGACTTTTCTTTTTCTATTAAATTACTTCTACTATCTTTGTCAAGCTCAGTTGCTATTATTTGTATGGGTCCATTTCTGGCTCTTTGTTATGTTCCATTGATATGTTTGTCTATTCTTTCACCAACAGTACATTATTTAAATTACAGTTGCTTTATAGAAAATTTTGAAGTCAGTAGTATCATTTCCCTCATAGAGAAGACTTTGATTTTCTTTTTCAGTGTTGTGTTGGAATATGGCAGAACTGGTAGGTAAATAAGTGCTAGAGAATCTAATGCACAGTATAGTGATTATAGTTAACAGTACTGTATTGTAAACTTAAAGGTGCTAGGAGATGAGATCTTAATTGTTCCCTACAAAAAAAGATGATAATTATATGGCATGGTAGAAATGTTAGTTTAGCTGAAGCTACGGTGGTAATCATATTGCAATACATAAATATATCAACATGTTATACATCTTAAACTTATACAATGTTATATTTAAATTAAAGAAAGAATAAACTTCCCATAGCTATATTCTTATATTTAAAAAATATTGTGTTGATTATTCTGGATCTTCTGCCTTTCCACATAAAATTTAGGATCAGTTTGCAGATGTCCACCAAGTAACTTGCTGGGATTTTGATTAGGAAATTCTTGAATCTATAGATGAAGGTGGGAAGAACTGACATCTTAACAGTATTGAGTCTTCTTATATATGAACATGGAATATCTCTCTCTTTATTTAGATCTTTGATTTCTTTCATCAGAATTTTGTAATTTTCCTCTATAGGTCTTATAATAATTTTATTAGATTGACATCTAAGTATTTCATTTTTGGGCATGTTAATATAGATGGTGCTTTGTTTTTTATTTCAAATTCCAATTGCTTACTGCTAGTATATAGGAAAGAAAGAATTGACTCTTCCATGGTAACAAAACAAAATTTTTGACACATCCTAATTCTAATGTTTAAAGCAAGTCACAGAGGGAGAGACTACAGAAGGTATGACTATTGAATTTCATTGAGGGCTACCAGAGTAAGAGATCCCCACACTGGAGAAGTAATTTTTACACCTGAACTATTAGAGAACCACCAGAGCCTTCTTCCATTCTTTCTTCTTCCATTCTTCCTTCGTCTATTCTGCCCTAACTTGTATGGTACTGGTGAGGTCTTACAAGTCAATTTCTAGTGTGGGCAGAGGGAGGCTTTGTGGATGAGACCCAAACAGAAAGTGCCAATGATGAAACCCTCTCCATGTGCAAAGAACCAGGATTTGCAGTATATTTCCCAGGTGCTTCTTGACTGTGTCAGGGCCTCTAAGGTTTGGTGACTTCCTTCTGGTTTGTAAATTATGTCTGAAAGACTATTATTTTAAAAATGAATTCTAAGCCTAACACCCTTTGGGGATGTCTTTAAACTAATTTTCAAGGGGAAGAATAAATAGGAAGACCAGTCTATTCTGTTTTAAGATGTATTATACAGATAATCAAGATTGTGTGGTATTGGCTGAAGGATAGTCGCAGAGATCAACGGAATAAGAGCTGAGAATCCAGAAATAAACCCACACAAATAGTAGCTTAGTAGATTCTTGACAAAGGTTCAAAAACAATTCAATGGAAAAAGGATAGCCTTTTCAACAAATGGTGATGGAGAAATTGGACGTCCATAGACTCTCCCCTCTAAAGAAATGAAAGAAAAAAGAATCTTAAATTCCCCATTATGCATGAAATCACATGGTATTTGTCTTTCTCTGACTTATTTTGCTTAGCATGATACTGTCTAGCTCCATCCACATTGTTGCAGATTTAAGAGACAAAACAAATGAATATAGGGGGAAAAACAGAAAGGCAAACTAAGAAACGGACTCTTAACTATAGAGAACAAACTGATGGTTGCCAGAGGGGAGAGTGGTGGGGGATGGGTTAAACAGGTGATGGGGATTAAGGAGGGCACTTGTGATGAACACCATATGGTGTCAAATGGAAGTGTTGAATCGCTAAATTCTACACTTGAAACTAATATTACATTGTATGCTAACTAATATTTGGAATTTAAATAAAAACTTGGAAGAACAAAAAAGAAAAAAGAAAAAAAAAAAAGCTTGACCTAAACCTCATAACAAAAATAAACTCAAAATTGACTTTTAAATGTAAATGTAAAACTAGAAAACTTTTAGGAAAAAAATAGAAAATATTTGGGATCTAGGACTAGGCAAAGAATTTTTAGGCTTAACAACAAAAGCACGATCAGTAAAAGGAAAAAATTGATAAATTGGATTCATGAAACTAAAAACTTTCACTCTGTGAAAGTGCCTGTGAAGAAGATAAAAAGTCAAGTGAAAGTATCTAACAGAATACTACTTTCTAGACTATATGAAGATCTCTCAAAGATTGGTATTAAAAACCGAACAATCCAATTAGAAAATGGCAAAGACATGAAGAGACATTTCAAGGAAAAGCATATTTAGATAGCAAATAAGCACATGGAAAGATGTTCCATATCATTAACTGTTAGGGGAATGCAAACTAAAGCTACAATTAGGTATCATTACACACTTATCGGAACACCTGAAATAAAAAATAGCCAAAGCTAATAGTGGCGGGGATGTGGAGAACTAGCTCACTTACACATGCTGGTGGAGTGCTAAATGATATGGCCACTCTCGAAGAACAGTTTGGCACACACACGCACACACACACACGAAAACCGCTAAACTAAACCTGAAATTGTGATCCCCCAAATTAGGCACTATCCCAGGGAGATTAAAAACTTACAATCACATAAAAACTTGTATGCAAATATTTACAGCAGCTTTATTTGTAATGCCTACAAACTGAACGGTCCAGATGTCCTTCTAGCAGGGAATGGCTAACCATACTGTGGTATATCTATACCATGGATATTACTCAGAACCGAAAAGGAACAAACTATTGATAAATACAACAACTTGGATGGAACTCCAGAGTATTTACTCTGATTGAAAAAATGGCAATCCCAAAAGATCACATACTGTACAATTCCATTTCTATGCCATTATTAAAATGACAAAACTCTAGAAATGGAGAAAAGATTAGTGGTTACGGGGGCTTAAGGATGAGGCTAGGGTAGAGTGAATATGGTTTTAGAAAGGCAACGTGAGGAATCCTTGTGGTGGTGGTAATATTCTGTATCTTGACTTTGCTAATGTCAATATACTGGTTGTGACATTGTACTACAGTTTTGCAAGGTGCTATCTTTGGGAGAGACTGGGTTAAGTATACATGAGAACTCTGTGTATTATTTATTAACAACTGCATGTGAGTGAGGCAACAATTCTCTCAACATGAAAAGTTTAAAATAGAACACTGTTGGGGCGCCTGGGTGGCTCAGTGGGTTGAAGCCTTTGCCTTCAGCTCAGGTCATGATCTCAGGGTCCTGGGATTGAGCCCCGCATTGGGCTCTCTGCTCGGCATGGAGCCTGCTTACCCCTGTCTCTCTGCCTACTTGTGATCTCTCTCTCTCTCTCTGTCAAATAAATAAATAAATAATATCTTAAAAAAATAAAATAGATCACTATTATGAATGTATAATTTAAATATGGTAAAATGTCCAAATCAGTCAGTTTCATCCGTTTTGACTAATGCACACACTCAGGTGCATGTCCCTTCCCAGGTAATCCTGCCCCAAGAGGAGCAACCACTGTCGTGGTTTTGATTTTTCTTACTGTGTGTACTTACCATATGTACTTACGGTATGCGTATGTAGTTTTTTGTTCCTTGGTCTGGCTTCTTTCACTCAGCATAACGCTCTTCAGATTGACCCAATGTTACTGTGTGTATTGGTAGTTTGTTTCTTTTTAGTGCTTTGTAGTGTTCCAGTGTGTAAGATGCGTCAGAGTGTGTCCCCACTTTCTCTTGTTGGACATCTAGTGGTTAGCTCTTATGTTTAAAGCTACTGTCAACATTCTTGAAAAAGGCTTGTGGTGAAAGTAATGTTTTCATTTCTCTTGGATAAATACTTTGGAGAGGAATTGTTAGATCACATGGTAGATGCAAGTTTAGCTTTTTAAGAATCTGGCCCTTTTCCCAAGGTGGCTGTACCATTTTACACCCCCACCAGCACTATAAGAGAGTTCTGGTTGCTCTATATCTTCGTCAACATTTGGTATTATTTATTAATTATAAATAATTATTTTCTTATTTACTTTCTTATTTACTCATTCTAGTGGCTATGAAGTGATATGTCTTTGTGTTTTAATTTGCATTTCTCTGATGACTAATGATATTAAGCAGTTTGTTATGTGCTAATTCACCATTCATACATAATCTTCAGTGAAGTGTTCAAAAGAACTCTCTTTTGGAAAGAATTGCTTTATGTCAGGAAATATTTGGTCATTTATTTCTCTTTAGCTTTTTTGTTTGTAGGTGTTTGTGTGTTTTATGGACATACACTTTTTTCAGGTGTATGCATGGTGAATATTTGCCCCTAATCTGTGACTTGCCTAGTTTTAAGTAGTGAATTCTTCTTGACTTACCTGAGTTGCTTATTATAGTTGAAAGGCTGTTTCTGTGTCTAGTGGAAAATAAAACAATAGCATTGCTGATTATTTTTCTTGGGTCTGTGCCTCACGCTCTTTCCATTTTGTTGCAACTGGGTCTTTGTTAAGAGCTAGGAAAGTGCCCTAGGTGTTTTCAAAACTCTCGATTTTCACATGACATGACTCCTTTGGAAAGAGTTGCTTTATGTCAGGGAAAGTAAGAGTTCTAGTTTCACTGAAAACGTCGTTTTTTTGGAAATGTCCTGTCAGAAAACTGAAACTTTTGTAGAAAAATGACGATTGGTTGGGTGATTACATTCCAAGGATTGAGGAAGCGTAGGAGTGGGAACTTACAAACCACAGCAAAATGTACCTGTCAGAATATCATTCTCACTTTATATTACAAATCATGTGTAGCTCCAGCCTCAACTGGCAGTCAGTGAGGAAGCCTTTTAAGTCTTCTTGATCCACTTTTCCAGACCTTCTCCACTTTTCCAAACTTTCATGTCTTGCCCTGTCTCAGTCTGAAACACATCCTTTTCCCCTCCGCTCAATAAAAAGATGGGCAGTTTATTTTAACAAATGGTTGTTGAGTGCTGACTAAATGTCAGGTATTTAGCGAGAGCCATTGTCTCTGTCCATAGGGAATTAACAATCTAGATAAAACTTTTAGCTCATATATGCATATTTATTTAAATATGTATCCATCCTTTTTTACTGTACTCTTGTGTTTGGGAAGGACCATCTCTCATTTTGTATAAAGTTGGTTCTTTTACCTGCATTGCATTTTGCTGCCTTATATCTCTTTGGGTAGCTTTTCTTATCGACTTTTGTCTCTTTTCTCTAACAATAGCCACTCATTCATTTTTTGTTGTTGTTCTTTTCTTCAGTACTTAACTTTAGTATCCAGATATGCATCAAGCTGCCTTATGGACCTTTCTTAATTCTGTGTCTAGTTCAAGGAAATGCCAGTAAATGTATATATTTACTATAGTCTCTCAGGAAAATGCCAAAGAGGTGGGGTTACCAGATAAAATACAGAACACCCAGTTAAATTTGAATTTCAGATAATGCTTTCTTTAGTGGAAATATGTGCTATACATAGTAAAAATTTATCCCATATAATATCTGGGATATATTTATACTGTAAAATTATTCATATAATTGGGCATCCTGTATTTTTACTTGCTAAATTTGGCTACCCTATGAAAGGGGATGGCATAATGCAAATGAAAATTCCAGAAGTTGACATTCTCCATCCTTTTCCATCTCGGACAACATGGAGTAGATGCTCCCGAAGTCTTCCTTATCCTCTCTTCCATGCTAAGCTCCCAAGAACAACTAACTCAGTCTAAACAGGATCTGCTTTGTTCAGATTCCACAGTAAATCTTTTACTTCTTTGTTTTATACCCACATTCACCCTTCACTCGTTATCTCTATTGAAACCACAGATCTGGTCCTGGCTCAACTGCTCTTTTAATCTCCTTCCTCTGGGAAGGTGGTAAATATTTATCATTCATTGTTTTTCCCTTGTTGGAAAAGGCTAAAGTCGCAAGTAAAATGTTCTGCAGCTTTGCTTCTAGCATTCTTATGTCACAACTTCTCTTCAAGGGTGAGTTCTTTTCTAGTATGTTCCGCGATGCATTCTTCCCTTAGAACACCATTAAGGCAACTTCCATTAAGATTACTTATGCCCTCTTGGTTGCCTCCAGGTTCTTTCTTGAAATTTTCCTTTAACTTCTGATGGAGGTCATCATCAAGATGGCCTGCCCAAGGTGAGGGAGTAGCTGGGGACCAAAATCCAGCGTGTACTCTGCTCTCCAGCCCATGCTAACTGTCCTAGGCTAGGAGGTCCAATAAATAACACTCTTACTTCACCCGAGACTTGAAAAATCCTGAGAAAAAGTTGAAGAATTCAGGCAGATGGAGAATAAAATATTTATTACAGGTCAAGATGGGCTGAAAGACAGGATTAGATATGAGCCAGCAATGGATTCTAATTCTTGTCTGCAGAATTAGACAGATGTACAACCTAATCCTAGAAATTATTAGACCCTCGAAGTGGGGCACTACCCCACAAAGAACCTGGGGTAGGAGGCAAAGACCAGAGTGTGCACTTCCTTTGGATAACTAGCGCCCCCACGAGGAAACTGGCAGCTTCTCTCCCAAACCTACCCACAGGCAATGTCAGGGATTAGATGTGTTGGACACCTCTTGTGAGCCACTTTACGTGCTGTCACCCCACTTCCTAATTGAGCTGCTAGTGAGCCGTCAGTTCTGCACAGGCTTTAAATGCCTTTGTACGCTGCAACCTGAAAACACCTCTGTTCCCTTCTTGGTTCTAGCTCTAGGGCTTTTCTGATGCTTTGCTGTGGGATGGGCATGCTTGACATGTGTACGGGTACAACCTGAGTTCGCACCCACGAGGTCGCCTTTGACCAGTGGGGATGAAGGGTGGTAGATTAAATGCTTCCCTCTTTTTTTCCTCTGCGTGGACACTCCTGAGATACATTTTAGAAGATTCATGGGATCAGGTCCCAGTGGCTAACTCATTGTATTAGCTTTCCCTCTTTTCCTGTACCACTTTTCTCTTCTATTCCCTGAGATCATTTCCTGCATTAATTCCAGGCCTGCAAGACTTTGAATACGGCTCTGTTTTCAGAGAATCCAGGCTGAGGCACTAGGGAAGGAGCAGTGGATGAGAGAGTTAAGAGAGGCAAAGAGTGTTATGTTATTGGGTGTCCTTCCACCTGGAAGGAAAAATCAAATGGAGTGTAAGAAATTCTTCTCTAGTGGGAAAATAGCAGGGTTTCCATCTAGACTAAGGGTGAAAAAGGTCTTCTTTGATCAGTTCAATTCTTCAATAGCAAGAAAGCTAAGAAAATCAGTCCTTTTCTTACTGGATCTGAAAGGAGATGAAAACAAGCTGACGAGGTAGAGGATTAATCCTAACCATGGATACGAGGCTTCTAAGCTATGGAAACCCCCAGTCAGAAGGGGCTCACATCGGAAAAAACTAGCTCTGAGCAAAGAAAAAAAAAAAAAAAAGACTGGACAGATTTAGGACTCTTCTTAGTTCCGTGTGATTAGTTGTATATATACAACTGTCTTTATGAGAATCTTATGGGCATAGTGGGTATTAGGGCCATAATTTTAAATATACTTCCTCTGGTTCTTGTGTCTTTTACAATGGTTGAGGGTGTGTGTGTGTGTGTGTGTGTGTGTGTGTGTGTTTAAGATTTCTTTTTTTTAGATCTCTACACCCATTGTCAGGCTTGAACTCACCACCTTGAGATCAAGAGTCTCATGCTCTTCTAAATGAGCAAGCCAGGCGTCCCTAGAATGGTCGAGTTTGGACTAGAGGAGAACATATTGCACACCTACGATGTGCAGAAAAATCACTGGCCATAAAGGACTTTCTGTTGTCATAAGTGCAGTGCAGTAGTCTGCCATCATAGTTTAAGTCTGGGGAATGGTATCCCCCCTGGGGAGGCTGGGCTGTGTATTACATGGGTAAGAACAGCCTCTGGGAAGCTAGGCTTGTCTCATAGTGCTGATTCTGGCTACTGCACAGCCCAAACATTTTTTTGTCTTCAGCTTTGATGTCTACCCCTAATCTATAATCTTTCTTGCGTGATGCTGAATCATACCTCTGAACTCACTTTAGGTAGAGGTGGCTTGTTGCTCCTACCAAGCTTTTAAACTGAAACCACAGAATAAGTCCTGCTTGGGCTCATTGTTATGTCCTTTTTATGGGATAGGAATTACCTGCCAGCAGAAGTTCCTCACAAAAGCATATATTCCATGCAAGAGAGCTCAGAAAGTCTTGGGATATATGGGCCTCAGGCAGGAAGCATCCATCATGGCTAGAGTCTTTCTGTCACAGCTGGGATCTTTCCTTTTGAATCACTATCTGCCATGCATACTGAAACAGCAATCTTTGGAATTTTATATGGTGTTGCCAACTTGAATGTTTCCCAGCTACTCTTTTTAGAAAGCTTATTTTCTTGAACAGAGATTAGGCTTGTAAATGTGTCCTCAGTAGCAGGGCAGAAGAACTGGCACTTCTCCAGAAAGCCCTGGCCATCCCAAGAGTCTCCTGGATACAGAGCAGCTCTGGGTGGCCTTTAGAGGGACTTCCTTCTCAGGGCTGTCCTTTCTGCCAGGTGGATGTAGAGCTGAATCACTAAGGACACAATGGAAAGGGAGGGGCAAAAAGTGAAGGCTTTATATTTCCACTTCAGGGACACAGCTCCCATCTCACCTGCCAAATTGTCCCCTGCACCCCGGAAAGCAACAAAGGTAAAGAGAAGTATTTCTGTACTTCATTATTTCAGCTATGCTTGTTGTCCGAGAGGAGCAGGTAAGAGCAGTAGAATACGGCAGTTGGACAGGTGTGTAATGAGCCAAATGAGCATGAAGATTTTTCTTTGATTGAGTGTGGCTTTTGCTGATCTCTTGATGAATACATTAACATGTTTGTTAATACATTAACATTGATGGTGTGCATTTTTAAAATCCTTGAGGCAGGCTGACTTAATTTCAAACCTCTGATTTGTTTAGCAAAATAGATCTCTGTTGATATTTTCTACTTACTAATAACCCTTATTCAGAGCAGAGCTTGTTACACATGGCTCTGGCCTCTGTGTGATGAAACTTTTCTGAGTTCCTTAGAAGATCTTAACTGCACTGGAGTGGCCTTACTAATAACTTGACGACTTGGAAAGAATGTCTTATAATGTTCCGTCCTCTTGCAATACTTTAGTGACAGTATCCCCAGTTTCTTCCTTACATTTCCTGAACAGTTCTTTTTTCTGGAAATCCTCCTTCTTAACCTAGAAGGGCTACAGCCTTGGGCATCCTTTTACTGTTTTTCTCCCACTGACAGCTTCCAGATGACACTTTCCTTTTGCTTGGGAGGAAATTTTCTCCATCTGAAAGCAGACAGAAATGTACACTAAAAGAAAATTTCTGCCATTCCTTCCTACTTTGGGAGCTCACTTCAAAGTCCCTCTATGGGTCTGTGCATCTGCAGTAGGGTTCTGTGTGCCTTGGGACTTCTGTCTTTCATGGCGTCCTCTTTTCTCAAACCAACTGCATAATATTAATTAGACTAGAAATTGTAAAATATTTATACGGTTGATTTCTCTAATACATATCCATTGTTGGGTGATTGCAAGATACGGATGATTTCACAGGTAGGTTTTCCCTGCATTGAAGGAGCGCTAAGTCTAGTGAGGAAGACTCACCTATTCAGTGAATAAGAATCTGTAAATTCATCCACATATTTGTGTCTCAGTGTCTCACAAAGACAACCACTCAGATGTAGAGGTCAATTAAGGTTACTGCATAAAATCCACTGAACACCAGATTAACGTGGATACTCTGTTCTGCTAACAGCCAGAAGGGTGAAATTTTGGAAAGTGAATGTTGAAAGTAGAGCTCTTAAGAGTTAGGTTAATGATAGTGAAAACTCTGTCTTGCAAATAAGCGTGCCAAATACCAAAGTTCATGCATTAATTCATGTTATATATTCCCAGTAATTTTTGAGAAAAACCTAAACCTGAAGCTTTTCTTCTTGGTGCTATGAATTAAATGCTTGAAGAGCTAGAAGATCTTATTGTGAAGTGAGGCCAATAATACCATATTTTAATAACCATTAACTGTTAGAGTAAGCCTATTGATGCCTTGTATCTTGGACAAAATTTCTTAATTTTTCTAGTAAGATGCTGTCCTTATAAAATAGGTATAATAATGATAATGCCATAAAAATAAAACCATTTTACCTAAATTAAAGCTTATTATCTGAGTTGTATCCAGTGGCAAGTGGAAAGAGCGTGGGTTTCAGAACAGATGGGCTTGTGTTCAAATCCTGGCTCCCTCACTTACCGTATGTATGAATTCTCAAACCCTCACTGCCTTGTCTGCAAAACTGGAGTAATACGACCCATACTGTAGTAGGACTTAAATTCTGAATAATGTATGCAGTGCTTGGCACATACACGAACTCTGCAATTCAATCATTTCCTTTACAAAGAAATCTCACACAGGTGCATAAAGGGGTGTGTATGAGGATGTCCATCATAGCTCTGTTGCTGATGGTGTGGAGGACGATGCCATTTGGGTGTCTGCCTCTCAGGAGTGGATAGGCAAAATGTCAAAGTACAAAAACACAGTACTTACAAGCAACAGAGGATGTTTCCAGAGTAACCTGGATGAGTCTTAAAAATGTAGTACTCAGTGAAAAATAAATTATTTAATGTAAACTCATTTATGAAAATGAAAAATGCATAAAATAAGGAAACATATTTTTAAGGACACATGTAAACAAAAGAATATGGTTTAAACAAATTATAAGTGTTGTCTATGGGGATGGAGGAGAAAGGAAATGAATTGGGTTGAAGTCAATAAGCAAAGAAGAGAATTGTGGCCTAATGATGGCTGTGCCAAGAAAACCAAGGGGTATGATTACTTCAGTCTTCTATGCTTGTGGTTAAAAAAGAAGAAAGAAACAAACATTAATAATATAAGAGTGCATAGGGTGCCTGGGTGGCTCAGTTGGCTGGGTGATTGCCTTTGGCTCAGATCATGGTCTTGGGTTCCTGGGATCAAGTCCACATCGGGCTCCCTGCTCAGCGGTGAGTCTGCTTCTCCTTCTGCCCCTCCCCCTGCTCATGCTCTCTCTCTCTCGCAAAAATAAATTTTAAAAAGTCTTTAAGAAATATGGGCACCTGGTTGGCTCAGTCGTTAAGCGTCTGCCTTCAGCTCAGGTCATGATCCCAGGGTCCGGGGATCGAGCCCTGCACTGGGCTCCCTGCTTGGCAGGAAGCCTGCTTCTCCCTCTCTCACTCCCCTTGTTTGTGTTCCCTCTCTCACTGTGTCTCTCTGTGTCAAATAAATAAATAAAAACCTTTAAAAAAAATCTTAAAAAAAAAAAAATAATATAAGAGTGCATGGCTCACATAGGTGGTCTATCAGTATATCCCCACACTCTTTTCCTAGGTGCCTCCATAACTGTAGGGCTACTTAACTCTGCTATGAAGGCAGGCTTTTTATAATGACAATATGACATAGATTTAAGAAGAAAAAAATTTACATTTACTTCTAAATCTGAATCTGAAATTGCATTCTAGATCTTGATTCCATTAGCTAACTCTATATACTGAAATGCAGAATGCAGTATGAAGAGAGTAAGGTTTGGACATGCTTCATTACTGGACCAAAGTTGGTTTCTCATTAAAGTAACTAAAGAGGGCGCCTGGGTGGCTCAGTTGGTTAAGCGACTGCCTTCAGCTCAGGTCATGATTCCGGAGTCCCGGGATCAAGTCCCACATCAGGCTCCCAGCTCTGCGGGAGTCTGCTTCTCCCTCTGACCTTCTCTCCTCTCATGCTCTCTCTCAAATAAATAAATAAAATCTTTAAAAAAAAAATAAAGTAACTAAAGAACTTTCAAGGATGTTATTATTATTAGACCTGTTATAGAGAGCTCTATTAAAATTAACTTGAAGAACAGAGTCCTGTTAAAGGCATATGCTAGTATTTTCATTAAATAAGATTAGTAAAACTTTTGTGTTATACCTTTAAAAAAACTGTCAGGAACAAAGAAAAGTACAGTCCAGGCTTGTTATAATATAACTTCTAGGCTCTGTTATACTATGCTGGGCGGTCTGATGAATGTAATAGGTAGCCTCTAGTCCTTAATGATTATTTTAGGAGAACCAATTTCAATTACAGGGATGTGTCATCACCATTTTTTGCCATATAAATTTGGTGGGTTATTATTTTGAAAAGTCCACAAGTGACATGTTTCCTTTCAGTCTCTCTCTGCCTGAGAAGTGCTGAGCTGTACGCTCTCCTCCCTGCCCCGGATCTGAGGCCTTCACCCTAGGCTTTGGCTTTGTTTGGCTCCTAAGGCACAAAGCCCTAAGTTTTAGTGATAGGTGTGACACTAATGCCTGAATCAGTAACCCAACAGAGTCACACCCCGGAAAACACACTTCCAGTGAGCTCAGCTCAGATATGTGCTGTCTGAAAACAAGGCAAGTTAGTAACTAAAATAAATATACCCAAGTGGAGATAATAGACTGGCTTTCTGTCATAATAGCCTGGAGAATATAGACTTAGACTTGGGTTCTACAAGAGTGCACAGCTGTAATCTAGAAGATGGGAGGAAGAAGAATGAAGCAGTTCCAGATTGCTGGGGGACTAAATGAGGGAAAAGATGTAGCTGGGCTAGAAATGTGTGAATGTGAGGTAGGTAGGCTAATTAGTTCTAGTGGACATGGGTGTGTAAAGAAATCCTGAAAGTAAGTCGGGGTGCTGCAAGTAACAGAAGACTCAGTCAAAACGAGTTAAAGTATAAGGAAACATCATCTTACATGACAAGAAATCCCACGGTAGTACAGATCCAGGGTCGGTGAATCTGTCTACTCAGTTAATCCGTCTACTCAGTTCTGTCCACCTTTCTTCTCTGCCGTCTCACCCTCTTGGGCTGGCTACATCACAGTCACACAGTAGCTGTCATGAGAGTAGTCACGTGAAGACAAAACAACTCTGAGAAGAAGAAGAGGGCTGGCTTCCCCCTGTGAATCTTTTATCAAAGGGAGGCCTCTTCTAGAAGCCCTGCTGTGACTTTTTGTCCTTATTGGCAAAAATCATGGCACCTTCAGATCTTTAAAATTCTATTTATTTCCCCCCAAACTTGACTGAGGAGTAATTGACAAATATAATATTATATATTTAAAGGGTACAATGTGATGATTTCATATACATAAGCATTGTGGAATGTTTCCCAAGATTACATCCATCACCTCACATAGTTAACTGTTTGGTTTTTTTTTTTTCTTTTCCTTTGGTGAGAATGCTTAAGATCTACCCGCAGCAACTTTGAACTCTACATTACTGTATTATTAACTGTAGTCACCATGCTGTACATTAGAACCTCAGAATTTCTTCTTATAACTCAAAGTCTGTACCTAATTAGTCACTGATGTGGGATAGAGAATTATCTCAATTGGCTTTAGCCAGTCAAGGCTTGCTCCTGGGGCATGGAGCATGAAGCCTTCTCTGAAGTACATGGCTAAGTGAAAGTTGCTTCATGAGATCTGTGTTTCTTTACGAAAGAAGAAAGGAAGGGAAAGGCTGAACAGCGGGCAATCAATTTTTTAACTGAGTCATCTAGGGAGAATTTGAAGGTGTCTGAAAATAGAAAAGTATTCTCCTCCTATGAGGCTGGGAAGGCAGGCAGTCTAGTGGGACAGCATTTCATTTGGCTGAGCTTGTGTAACTTGAAAATTTTTCTTCTTCTTTTTTTTTTTAACATTTTATTTATTTATTTGAGAGAGAGAGAGAGAGAGAGGGAGCATGAGTAGGGGACAGAGGCAGAAGGAGAGGGAGAAGCAGACTCCCTGCTGAGCAGGGAGCCCAATATTCAGGGCTCCATCCCAGGACCCCGAGATCATGACCTGAGCCTAAGACAGATGCTTAACCAACTGAGCCACCAGGGTGTCCGAGCTCAAGAATTTTTCTATACAAATTCCAGGATGGGGGTGGGGGTCTGATGGTATGGATGGTAAGAGCACAAAAACATAATTCCTTCTGCTCTTCTGTGGCAGAACAACTTTAAATGTACACAAATGATAGTGAGACAGCTTTGAACTACTGGTTGAAAGGAACAGAATCTTCTGTTCATTAGAATTTGCAACTAATTCCCACCTCTCGTCATTTACAGATTTCTCAAAACTATGAATATGTAATTTTTCATGAAACAGTGTGCCCAGACTCTTAAATTCATGAAGTTAAATAACTGAATCCCATAGATTATCTGTATTTCCAAGTAATATTCTGAGATTTTTTTTCTCCCATCTGTTCTCAGATAGTGCTGGGCACAAAATGGATTCTCTCAGCACAGCAAATGTTGAATTTTGCCTCGATGTGTTCAAAGAGCTGAACAGTAACAACGTAGGAGATAACATCTTCTTTTCACCGCTGAGCCTGCTCTATGCTCTAAGTATGGTCCTCCTCGGTGCCAGAGGAAACAGTGCTAAGCAGATGGAAAAGGTATGGAGCACAGCAAAGATTTCCCTGTAGCCTAGAGGTCTTCTGTGCACCCCTGTGGGTCAGCCAAATGCTCACATCTTTATACCAAGGAAATTCTGCCATCTCGTGAAAGGAGAAACATTTGGGAAAATCATATTTCTTAAAAATGAATAATGGCTTAAATAATGTAATAATGATAATACAAATATCATAATACACGTAACACAGTCCCTTCCCATTGATGCTCTCATGCGTACATTTCTGCAGTGTACATTTAGAGTTCACTTTTTCAAGATTTAAATATGACAGAGAACACCTGTGTGTTACTATTCTTGCTTTCTGGAAATCGTACCTTAAAATAAACCTTAAAAGCTATCAAGTTTTTAAAGCTATCAAGTTTTTAAAAATATTTGTGAGTACAATTGAAGTTCATAGGAACCCTATGTAGCAGGTAGGGATTATTATCCCCTTTTACAGATGGGGAAACTGAGAGAGACTAAGAGAAAAGGGGTGACTTTTCAGGTTACATAGGCTGATATACAGTGATTTTTCCATTATAAGTATTTTTAGTTGCTATGGAAAATCTAGATAAACATCACTAACAACTCCCAGAATACTCACGTACTATATTATTGTTTGCCCTTTATTTCTTTACTCCATATTTTGATGCAATTTCATGATTTTCTTGCTCTCAAAATAGATATTGTACTGGGACACCATGTAATGTTTTGCATGAACCCCAGATGGTCACTGACATAGTGAATGGCCTGAGACTGGTAGAAGGGGGCAGAAGAGCCTCGTGGACAAGAGATGGAGACTGACAGATGGTTGTCAGGGAATCTCTCTCTTGAGCTCATTTTGCTAAGCATGAAATGGGGATAATACTATCTACTTACAAAGCTGTTGAGAGGGTTCAGTAAAATATGTGAAGGCTTAGTTCAGTACTATGAATATGACTAAATGTTAGCTGTTATTGTTGGTCTTTATCTAAAATGGAAAAACAGATGCTTGTAAATATTCACTTTTATAGACTGTATGTTGCTTTTGATGCCAGTTGATCCCTCTTTTTCTTTCCTAGGTGCTTCACTTTAATCATATTGCAGAGTCATTAAAACCAGAGTTCCAGGACTCAGCTAAGGTATGATAATATCATTGCTGAGCTGTCAAATGCTCTGGAACATAAGAGCACCAAGAAATTATAGTGCAGGGGTTGAGTAACAGCCTCTCTTTGGCCCTTAAGTGAGTTAGCAGTGTCTCCCTTGATCTACTCCTTTGGTCTTCCTGATAATCGCTATGGCCTATAGAATTAACATAATGATAATAATGATAATAACGATGATAAAGTCCCCCAGATTTTATCATACCATTTATTGTCATTCTTGCTCCAACTTTCTGTTCTTTTATGGACTGTGCCATATATCTCAATATGGGATTGAGTCTGCCAGCCTCATTTACGGAGTGGTAGATTTTTTTCAGTGGGGGCACTGAGAAAGGATGCTTTGCCTTTTTCAGGAAAACAGGGTCTGATGTTGCCCAGCCCACATTGCCTGGGACCATGCTCTTTTCTAGTAGAATTCCTTTTGAAATCAAAATTATATAGAACTCACACATGAAGATGGTTGTGTTTGATCGTGATTGAGAAAACACATAAATGCATACAGGTTCACAGAATACGTGCTTCACAGAACTTCCCTTGTCGTGAGGAGTTGAAAGCTCGTAGTTTGGGAAACTTTTCTTTAGGGAATGTAGGTATACCCCTATAATGTCCTTGGTTCAGATGCATCAAAGCTGTAGGTCTAACAGAATTGCTCCTGTGATGGGTGAGTAAGGTCAGTTCGGTGAAGGGTGGAAGTGTTTGGTTACTTGGCCACACAGAAAACTGAGACCTTGAAAGTGGTGTGACAGAGAAGAGAGATGATTCTGTAGGTACAGGGACAGCAACAAAACTTGGATCATTGCCCTGAAGACCCCACTAGGATCTCTTTATGAAAACTTGTGCTTTTGGACTAACCCACTGGGGCCAGCAAGTGGTGATGTGTTTTGCAATAGCTTACAATCCTGCATACACTCTGTCAGTAAGGTCACAGTATGCCGAGATTATTATGCTAAAGGAAATCTAGAGAAGGAACATGATTTCAACTCTCCAACTCCTTGTTTGTTAGTATTTTCTACCCTTTTATTCAGAGGCAATCATCTTACTCTCTCCTTACTGTTTTCACATTATTTATAACCCTCTGATGGCAAGAAATCAAGCAACTTAATACTCCATTCTTTTTTTACTGATGCTTCAGTGCAGCCAAGCTGGAAGGATTCATTCAGAGTTTGGAGTCTTACTATCTCAAATCAACCAGCCAGACTCTAACTATAACCTCAGCATGGCCAACAGACTCTACGGGACAAAGGCAATGGTGTTCCATCAGGTACGTTCATATGGAATGCTGGTCCACAGCTCTCTTGGCATCCTCTAAATATCACACCATAAAATAAGTGAAGAGCAAGAAGAGCCATGTGACATTCATCTTTAAGAGATTAAATTTGAGCTGACTTAGGGTTTCAGTGAAATGGTTTTACCAGACTCCCATTTAAAGTTGTGAAATATCATGTAAAAATTTTATTTCCTCAAAACCCACCAAAGTTGTCCAAAAAATAAGGTCAGGGAGGAAATACAGATACACACACACACACACACACACACACACACACCCCATGGGGAGACCGAGCTCCCCATTAGACCTCAAACAAGCAAAACGTACTCACTCTAGTCCTTACTTATGTAATCACTCTAGATGTCAGTTTTCCAATCTAGAACGTAGGGCAGTAACTCCCATTGGTCTGCTTTGAGAGGACAGAGTAGTGACAGTGAACTGCAACTTACATTTTGCTCTGAGCATTTTAGAATGAAGAATGCCAATGATATGACAGAAGAAACAACCAAACATTTCTGAGCATTCCTTTTGGAAAGCTTTTTGACTTGTTTAAATCCATTTGTTTTATTAAGAATAAATACATATGGAGTCTGCTTCCTTGCAGACGTATATACATGAACTGCTTTTGTCTCTGTGTTGTAGGTTTTAGAAAACATAGAGCTGTAGGCTTTTGCTTCCCTTACACTATTTTTTGTGTGATTGCCCTTTCTTTTACAGCAATATTTAACTTGTTCTAAGAAACTGTATCAAGCCACACCACAAACTGTTGATTTTGAACGGTCTCCAGAAGAAACGAGGAAAACTATTAATGCTTGGGTTGAAAGTAAAACTAATGGTAAGAATAAGTCCCCCATGTGTCTCCAGACTTTATTTGCACTGTTTTGATAGGCTGCCTGAGTCAGTGCTAACAAGGAAGCTGAGTGAAGTCCAGGACCCAACATAGGCAGGTCAAGAATGGAGGAAATGAGGGAGTATTTTGGAATATTTGTAAATATCCTTTACAATCATTTGTCCTGATTGGGAGCTAAGCTCAGTGACTCTGAGAATGAGAAGAACACTATTTCTATTTTACAGAAGTGTTGTACATTCTGCAATTATATTTAGTTAAATTTAAATCTACCTTTCACAATTTGAAAATAAACCTTCTAATTGTCAAATATTTCTTTAAAATTGTCAGGTTGAATGTTTAGATTTAAAGATGTATCCATTTTATTATTTAAAAACATCTAGTTAAGGAAAGATTTAAAGAAAAACAAGTACAGCGAATACTATAATGAATCCTTATTGATCCATCACCCAGCTGCAGGATGTATTACCTAAAGCCAATCTTACAGCTATACTCTCGCGCTTTTCCCCTTACCTCTTCCAGGACAGATCCCAGAAACCATCTTTTTTTTTTTTTCGGGTTGTTTCCTCTCAAAAATATAAGTTATTTAAAAGAAAACACCACTGTACCATTATTACATCTATAAATTTAAAAATAATCATTTAATATTAACAAATAGGCAGTGAGTTTTTGTATTTCCTCAATTGTCTCTTTTTTTGTTTGAATCAGGACCCAAATAACATTTATACATGGCAAGATGTATACTTGGTCAAGATGTAAGATGTCTCTTATATCTTGATGTTTAAATTAAACTTTTTTGATTGAAATATATATACTTAGAGAAAAGTTCATACATTCTATGTTTGCTGTTCAGTTGAATTATCACAAGCAGAAAATAATCACAAAAGTGAATGCCCTCAGGTAACTTCCCTCCACTTCTACCAAGTCAGAGAAATAAAACAGTTACTAGGAAGGGCACACTCCAAGGCCACTCTTGTGTCTCTCCCAGAAACTAACCCACCCTATTGCCAAACATTAAGACTTCTCTGACTTCTTTATTGCATATTAGTTCTACCTATTTAAAAATTTCATGTAATTAGAATCATAAAGCATATATTTAGGTTTTTTTTAGGTTAACATTTTGTTTGTGAGAGTCATCCGTGTGACCACAGGTTGGCATGATTTGCTAATTTTCACTGATGTCAGTTTTGTTCTCTGAAAGTACCTAAATATATTTATCCATTGTACTGAGTCTTAATGAACACTTGGGACATTTTTAGTTTGGGTCTATTATGAATAGCACTGCTATGAGCATTTTGATATACATCTTTTGGTACATATATTATATGTGATTTTGTTGGATGGATATCTTGGAATGGAATTGCTGATCATATAAGGTATATATATGTTCAATTTTAGTAGATACCGGTTTTCTAAAGTGGTTTGCCAATATACTTGCCCAAGCAATGAATGAGAGTTTTATTTATCCCTCAACTGTGCATACTTGCCCAAGCAATGAATGAGAGTTTTATTTATCCCTCAACTGTGCCAACACCCATTAGTCTTATTAACTTTAGTCATTGTAGTTAGTTTAATTTTAAATTTGCATTTCCTTTATGAATGGTATCATTGGACATTTTTCATACACTTCATATCTTCCTTTGTAAAGTGCCTATTTGAATCTTTTGCCCATAATAGGGATGGTTTGTCTGTTTTTTTCTTATACATTTTTAGGAGTTACTGAATACATATGTTGCCAGTAATTTGTACCATTTTGTTTCTTCCCTTAATGGTGCCTTTGATGATAGAAGTTCTTAATTTGAAAGGAGTAAAATTTATCAATCTTTTCCTTTATAGTCAGTACCTTAGCATTACTTTTAAATAAATCTTTTGTCTACTCTTAGCTCATGAAAATGTTTTTATATGTTATCTACTGGAACCTTTATTGTTTCACTACAGTCAAGATTCATTTAAAAATTCATTCCACTCCACATGGACATCTAGCTGACATAGCACTATTTGTTGGGAAGAGGATCCTTTCACCATTACACAGCAATGTAAACTTTATCCTAAGTCAGATGACCATATATGTGTGAGTCTGTTTCTGGGTTCAGTGTGTTCCATCTGTCTATTTATTCTCATGAAAATACCATAATTATGGTGGCTTTACAATACATCTTAATAGCCAGAAGTGTTAAGTTCAATGTTGATCCTCTTCTGGGGCTGCCTTGGCTTAGCTTGCTTGATCTTTTGAATTCCATATACATTTTATTGTTGAATATAGTTGATGCACAATGTTACATTAGTTTCAAGTTTACAATATAGTGATTCAAGTTTATATATTATGCTGTGTCCACCACAAGTGTAGCTACCATCTGTCCCAATACCTTGCTCTTACAATATCCTTGACTGTATTCCTTATGCCGTTTTTTATTCTCTTGGCTTATTCCTTCCATAACTGGAAGCCTCTATCTCCCTCTGCCTCCCCTCTGGCAGCCATGAGTTTGTTCTCTGTATTTATAGGTCTGATTCTGCTCTTTGTTTATTTTATTCATTTGTTGTTGTTTTACAAAGTCATAAAAAAGGATGAGAAGTAAGTCAGACTGAAAAGGCAAATACCATATGATTTCACTATAAATGGAATCCATACACATTTTAAAATCAACTTGTCAATTTTTGTTAAACATACTAGTTGAAATTTTAGTTGGAATGATATGTACTGAATCTATAGATCTGGAGAGAATGGGCATCTTTATAATATTCAGCTTCCAATCCATTTCCATGAAGTTTACCTCTGTTTATTTAGGTCCTCTAATTTTTTTCAATGACATTTTGTATTTCTCAATGTTTTGTATGTATTTTGACAAATGGTTTTCAGATATTTGAAGTGTTTACTAAATTTTAACTAGTATCAATTATTTCAAATTTTATTTGGTGTTGATGTAGAAATATATAATTTACTTTTGTATATTAACATTGCTGAATTCTCTTAATTCTAGTTTACATATTATTTTAGATTTTCTATAAATACAATCATTTCCTCTTCAACTTTTCTTGCTTCTTTTCTTTTCTTATTGGCTAGTGCCTGCCATTGAATAGAAGTGGGCATCCTTATGTTGTGTTTTGTTTCTGGATTTATATCTTGTTTCTGAATGGTTTTAATAATATATATTTAAGTATAATGTTTGTTGCAGATATTTTTATGAATACATTTTTTTCAGATTAAGGAAGTTTCTATTTATTTCTGGTTTTCTAAAAATTTTTGACACAAATGACTAACGATATTATATTAAAGTCTTTTCTGTATCTATTGAGCTATGATTTTTCTTCATTATTATACTAATTTAGTGAATTACATTAATTGATTTTTAGTGTTAAACCAACCTTTTAGTCTTAGGATAAACCAAACTTGATCATGGTATATTATACTTTTTGTGTACCACTGGGTTTGATTTCTTAATATTTTCCTTAGAGATTTTACACCTGTGCTTATGAAAGAATTTGAACTTAGTTTTTATTTATTGAAATATTCTTGTCAGTTCATGTATCAAAGTTATACTCACTTCATGAAACTAGTTGGCAAATGTATCTGCTCTTTTTCTAATTTCCAAGAAAGAGTGTATGTGAGGTTAGTGTGCATTTTTCTCCTTTAAATATTTGGAAGAATTCACTGGTGACCCTCTGTGTCTGGTGTTTTCTATGTGGGAAAATTTTAATTAGATATTTGATCTCTCTAGTAAATAGAGGTCTACTTACATTTTCTGTTTTCTTCTTGTGTAAGTTTTTGAATTTTCTTTCAAGAATTATGTCCATTTTATCTAAATTTTCATCTGTATTAGCATAAAGTTGCTCATAATAGCCTTATATTATCTTCTTTATGTCTTTTGGATATATAATGTTGTCTTTTATTCCTGGAAATCTAAATGGTGCATTTTTTCTTTTTTTCTTAATTAGACTTATTATAGATTTATAGTTTTTTAGTCTTTTCAGAGAATCAATTTCTATTTTCTCTAATATAGATTTTTTATTACATTAATATTTGTGATTATCATTTATTTCCTTCTTTTTACTATCTTGGTATTAAATTGCTATTCTTTTTTTTTTTAAGGGTTTTATTATTTATTTATTTGACAGAGAGAGAGATCACAAGTAGGCAGAGAGGCAGGCAGGGAGAGAGGGAAGCAGGCTCCCTGCTGAGCAGAGAGCCCGATGCGGGGCTCGATCCCAGGACCCTGAGATCATCACCTGAGCCGAAGGCAGAGAGAGGCTTTAACCCACTGAGCCACCCAGGCACCCCTTAAATTGCTATTCTTTTTCTAGTTTCTTGAGATGAACAATTGATTTTCAGACCTTCTTTTTTTAATGTACACATTTAAGACAATTGCTTTCCTTTTAGGTGTCACTTTAACTCCATCTCACAGTTTTCCATTTGTTTTATTTCCATTATTATTCAGTTCAAAATATTTTCTAATTTTCGTTGAGGTTTCTTCTCTGGATCATGGGTTATTTAAAAGTGCTCTATTGATTTCCAAAAATTTGGAAATTTTCTAGTTGTTTTTTAGTTATTAATTTTTAGTTCCGTTCTTTTGTAGTCAAGTAACATAATAGTTCAATTATTTGAAGTTTATTGAGACTTTTTATAGCAAAATACATGTTTTGATTTTGGTAAAATTTTCATGTGCACTTAAAGATAATGTGTACTCTTTAGTTATTGGGTGAGATACTTAATTTTATCAGGTCAACTTTGTTAACTTTGATGCCTGTGTTTGCATAGACTTGCTTATTTTTTGTCTACTTTTTTTTTTATCATTTACTGAGAGAAAGCTGTATTAAAATCTTCCACTATGATTGTGGATTTTTCTGTTTCTCCTTTTAGTTATGTCCAGTTTTGCTGTGCATATTTTGAAGCTGTATTATTAGGTGCATAGATATTAAATTTCTGTATCTTCTCAGTGGATCAGTTCTTTCTTTATTATCAAACACCTCTTCCACCTTGTCAGGTCCTGAACTTCAATTCTTTTTTTCTCTAGCACTGAGAGACTAAAGTAGTTCTTAAATTTCTTAAATTCTTGGTTCACTTTCTTTTTTTTTTTTCTTTTTTTCCCCAAATACTTTTATTTTATTTTTTCAGTGTTACAAGATTCATTGTTTATGTACCACACCCAGTGCTCCATGCAATACGTGCCCTCCTCAATACCCACCACCAGGCTCGCCCATCCCCCCACCCCTCTCCCCTCCAAAACCCTCAGTCCATTGCTCTGGGTTCACAGTCTCTCATGGTTCTTCGCCCCTTCGATTTCCTCCAATTCATCCCTCCCTTCCCTCTCACAATGTCCTCCATGTTTTTTCTTATGCTCCACATGTAAGTGAGACCATATGATAATTGACTCTCTCCACTTGACTTATTTCACTCAACATAATCTCTTCCAGTCCAGTCCATGTGTTTCTTCTTTTCTAGGCTTGGGGCAACTTTTGAAACTTCATTATACTTTGAGGGAAAAATTGTCCAGAACCCTCTGTTGAGCTCACCTGCCCATGTTTCTCCTGTCTCTGGGATCTTTACCCCTTCAGTATTGATTCCCTGCTTCTTTGAACTCTATTTTTGGCCTTCCCAACTCTCTCATGATGTGGACAGTTCTACTCAGTATCTCTGTCTCTTTTAGTCACTTTCTGCTCAGATTTTTGCATCTCCATTACTTATGATTAGCAGTTGCTTCAGAAACAACCCAGTGTAGAATTAAAAAAAAAATGTATTCAGCTTTCCTTATAATTCTTGCCAGGGATATTGGTCTGTCATAAACCACACTCTTATTGCCTAAAGAAATCTCTTTACATCTTTTTTGATCTTTTAATAATTTCTCTTTTGATCTTTTATTAATCTTTTATTAATTTATTAATTTTGATCTTTTATTAATTTCCTCTCCTTTTTTTTCTTACAGAAAATTTGTTGAAGGAAACAAATATTTGCCTGCATTTCTCATAGTCTAGATGATGATGACTACACCTTGAAATGTCATTTAATAATTTCCTCTGTTTTGATATTTCTCATAAGTTGGCAGTTAGACCTAGAAACTTGATAAGATTCTGGTGGTTTTTGGTTATGTGTTTGTTTTTTACTTTCGACAAATATGCTTCATTGGAGGTGTTATGTTTCTATCAGGAAAGAAATAATGTCTGGGTGCCCTCCCTTTTTTATGATGTTAGTAGCCTTTGATGATAATTGCCTAGGTCCGTTATTTCATTAGGGGTTATAAAGTTGCAGTATTCCAATTCTTGCATTCCTTCTTTATAAGCTGGAATATTTCTATATGAGAAACTTCTCATAAATTATTTGGTTATTCTAAGTACAGTTCATATGAGAAAAACAAAAAGAGAATGCTGGATTCTTTCTCTTTAATACCAGTTTCAAAACTACTTTAAAAAAAAAAAAAAAACAAAAACCCAAACTACTTTTTTTTCCTTCTAGCATCCTTCGAAGATAACCAGAGTTTTATTTTTTTTAAGACTTATTTATTTGAGAAAGAGGGGGAAGGCAGTTGTAGAGGGAGAGAGAGTCTTAAGCAGACTCTGCACTGGGGCGTGATCTCATGATCTCATGATGCTGAGATCACTCTCTAAACCAAAACCAGGAGTCAGTCACTCAACCAGCTGTACCACCCAGGTGCCCCAGCCAGTGAGTTTTCTTTTAAAGTATCCTTATGAATTCATAATTTTAAACATTTTGAGATGTTTCAATTTATTGGCCCCTTTTAGTCAGGAGTCATGTCTTTATATTGGCTCCTAAGTCCTTTTGACACTACCCTGCAAAATTTGATAGCTTCCTTGCTTTCCAATTTGACCAGTGTTCCAGGCTCATGTCCTGCTCCTGACCTAGAATTACTTACTTCTCAAGGGGATCCTGAATCATTTTAATGAGAAATGATACTTAGAGACCATACTCTGGGTACAAGAGTACTCATTTATACTGGCTTGGTTATTGTTTATAGGCCTTCTCAATGAATACTTTTTTTAGGTGAAATACAGCATAATTTCTTACTGATATGATGAGTTCAAATTCAGATTCATAGGATTTTTACCTAACAGCTCCCTTTTTTATGTCTATTTCTCTTTTGTCTTGTGTCAAAAATCCCAGATTCCAGGGCCACCCAGATTATTGCAAAATCACATCATTCAACATAAACATGTCTCAAAGTAAGAATACTAATAAAATATAATAGTAGCTTAAGATATTTATTTTTTATTTTTTAAAGATTTTATTCATTTATTTGACAGAGAGAGAGAGAGATCACAAGTAGGCAGAGAGGCAGGCAGAGAGAGAGGGGGAAGCAGGCTCCCTGCTGAGCAGAGAGCCCGATGTGGGACTCAATACCAGGACCCTGGGATCATGACATGAGCCGAAGGCAGAGGCCTTAACCCACTGAGCCACCCAGGCGCCCCTGCTTAAGATACTTTTTTGCAGTTCTTTCTGTCCTTAGGCTATATCTATGCAACTGGAGATGTACAAATTACCATGTTGAAATAATCTGTCTCTGTGTGGTTGTGCCACCAACTCATTGTACCAATAGTTTCTGAGGTTTATGAATGTAGGCAATCATATTTCTCGATATAGGAGAGAATTTAGTTTATCAAGTAACAAAATTAGGATGAAATAATATTAAAGTATTAAATTAGAGCTAATTACATTTATGAAGAACATGTCAGTAATATAAATACTTCTCTGAGAATAAAGACCACGTTTCTAACATATTTGTATCTTATTATTTCACTTTATCAGTGATGAACTCTCAACAGTATTTTCTTGATTGATGGATTGATAGATGTTATTCAAACTTAGTAATAGGTGACCAGGTTAATATGTATTTATTCAGTTCTTTGTATTAAGTTAGAAAATGCTTGGAAAGTTCTACAAATTTTTCAGATCTGTTAATTTACTTAGAACAGTAGTGGAAAAATTATGTTTAGAGTCTAAAGTTCTGGATATCCCTATGTTTCCTATTGTTAGATTATATTCCAAAAAGGTTTTATAAATTGCAGTGCACCAGACTGCACCAAGAGGGCTTGGTATTCAATCTGATTGTATCTGATTGTATATTTTGTATAAATTCTGATTTTCAGATACATATTTACTTTAAGTCTTGATATATACTTGAGATGCACTAATTGCTAGGACATGGTAAGAATGAATGAATCTTTTGAATACTTAAAATATTTGGATGTGGTGAGGTGCTGGTAAGTGTAAAGCCTGATAAATATTAGAAGGAAGCCATAAGAGATTATTAATATTTTTTTAAATAAGCAGTAATGTATAGAAAAGCATTGGATATAACTAGGTATAAGACAAGTTGATCATTAGCTAATATACTAACTGCTCCCTAGATGCCATCTTCTGATTAGAAATAACAAAACATTCAATTCTTGGACATAAACTTCATTTGACAAGGACAGTCTTGATGGCCAGGAGATAAAGTAGTTCTCCTGGCATCTCAAATTTATAACTAACCTTAAAAAAGAAATGGTTCCAAATTTCTAATCACTATTCAACTCTCTTTTATTAATAAACCCAAGTTCAAATCCAAATACATTATGGTTTTTTTTTTTATTATTATTATTATAAGGAAAAGTCACAAACCTCTTTGGAAAGGGAACAATTGACGCTTCTTGTGTAATGGTCCTGGCGAACGCCATATATTTCAAAGGACAATGGCAAAAGAAGTTTCAGGAAAGAGAGACAATTAAAAGCCCTTTTCAGCTAAGTGAGGTAAGTATTTTGTTTTCAGGCTAATGATAAATTCCAAAGAATGCAATAATCATTTAAGGATAATTTAGAAAGTTTTAGTGAAAATACTGGCCTAGGTTTCCACAGGTTTCTTTGTGTTTTTTATGAATTTTATTTTCATTTTTCCTCATGAGGTGACAGTAACCTTTCTCACAGGGCACCTAACTGGAGCCTTTGGACACTGGGGCCGCCCTGGCAGAGAACAGAGTCTGCTCTCTCCTCACTCTTCCCCTATCCACACATTCTCTCCACATATGCTGTGGCTGTTTTCTCAGCACAACAAAACTATCTATATTATTTTTCTCCTAGAGAGTCTCCAGTTGGATTAAAAAAGAAAATGATCCTATGATATTGTTTTTCCACACAAATCACCTTAGGTGGTAATGTTGGCTTTGTTTTGAGGAAACATTGTGATTATATATATTACTATACATATGTATTTTATATATAGATGATTATATATATTATTTAAACTAGTTAGGCTCTAACAATGGCTTATTTTAAAATAAAAAAACAACCTTTGCAAAGGAAAGTAATAAAGGGTTATTTTATTGTTTATATTTTCCCCATGCCTTTAGTGTTTGTTATTTTTTTTAATTTTATTTATTTGACAGAGACACAGAGAGAGAGGGAACACAAGCAAGGGGAGTGAGAGAGGGAGAAGCAGGCTCCTCTAAGCAGGGAGCCCAATTAGGGGCTTGATCCCAGGACCCTGGGATCATGACCTGAGCTGAAGGCAGGCTCCTAACGACTGAGCCACCCAGGCACCCCATCCACGCCTTTAGTGTTAATCCAGATATTCATGTTAGGCAAATAAATCAGTGTATATACATGTACATGCATATATGTAACTATTCTACCTAATTACAACCTTTTTTTTAAATAGGGTAAAAGTGTATTTGTGGAAATGATGTATCAAATTGGAACATACAAATTAGCCTTCATAAAGGAACCGCAGATGCAAGTTCTTGAGCTGCCCTATGTTAACAACAAACTAAGCATGATTATTCTGCTGCCAGTAGGTACAGCCAGTCTAGAACAGGTAAAGAATGCTAGTGCGCAGAGAGAGCATGTGTGCCCGTACCCCCCCAACCCCCAACTGTGTGTACCCTGTGATGCTAGTGTGGCCAGTCCCTAATTCAGTCACACTCTGGGCTCAGCGGGATTGCCCAGGGGCTGTGAGAGGGAGGGGGGACACTGGTCCCTGCCTTCAGGACAGTGTATTTTGGGGGAATAATTTATTCTAACACCAAAGAGAGCACAAGCAGGCAAAAGTGCCATCTTGTATAAGCACCACACCGACTGGTTACGTGACGCTTGGGAAACATCATTCTATAGTAATGAAATTGTAATGCTGCTCAGGGTCTTAGTCCACAGAAATCTGATTAAGCCATCTTCCCACTTAGGAGCAGTTTTTCCAGCCCAATGATGACATGCTTGAGCTAGCCACTCTTATTAGCATCCTGGTTTTGTGGGGGAAGTGAGTGCCCCAGCCACTGAGAACAGGTCATGGTGGCGTAGGAGTTTGGGTCTAACCCCCTCTTCCTGGCTGCAGCCAACGCTGCCTGGCACAGAAGCAGGCGAGCCACTGACACGGAGCGACTACACTTCCATCCCGGCCTTGCTGGGACTTCCCAGTGTTCTGCCGGAGTGACAGTTTCTTAGGAGAGCAGCTGAGCTTCTGGGATCTTGGGGAAGCTGAACTACGCCCACAGATGGGATGGCCACAGTCAGGGGTTTCTAAGTCAGGGAGGGAATGCCTGCTGGAGGTTAAACAATGTGGCAGGTGGGTGGGGGATAGGGAAGGCTTCTTGAAACATCTGAGTTGGGATGTATGCCTTTGGATCTCCAGGAAGAGAAGCATGGCTAGGCCACGAGAACAGGTGTGATAACGGTGTGGCCAATTCAGAGGGGCTTGGACCTCTGGTTGCCTGTGGTGGGCTGCCATGGGAAGGTATTTGGAGGCAGATAGCATTTTGGAAACAGTTTAGAAGTGGTCTTTATCAGCTTGTGATACATTCATTTATTTGTTCATTTATTCATTCTATACCAAACATTGTTTATGTTGAGAATTCTAGTGGGTTCTAGTACATAGACAAATGCGTGGTTTCAAAACACAGTTATAACTATCACGTAACAAGTGCCATTGATAAACTCTGCTGAAAGTCTTATGGAAGTAGAGAGAGTAGAGAATGAGGAACTCAAGAAGGCTCCTCCTAGAATAATCTCAGATGCCTCACTGGAAGAGTAGAAGTTGAATAGGTGGAACAAGGGTACTTTGTTGTTCTAACCAGAGCAAAGAGCACATGCAAATGCCCTAGAAGCCTGAGGCCTCAAGTGGATTTGCATCGTGAAGTCATGGTAACTTGGATTAGGGAAGAAAAGGATGAAAGGAGAAGAGAGAAAGAAAAACCACCTTTACTTTATGTCTGATTGTATATTGTCAGGATGGAGAGAAGGTGACTGAAACTTTTCAACTCTCATAGTCGAATGATGGGGTTTTGGATGCTGTTTTGGAGCTGCGGGGAGGGCTGGCTGGAGGGTTTCAAATGCCCAAGGGGAGAGCTTACACAAAATTATGGCACTGGGTGGAGGATGAGAAGCTGGGATGTGAGGCTGCATGGGGAGGTGGAGGCATGAAGGGGCTTGTGGAGCTGAGCTTCAGGGGTATAGTGGAGAAGGAGGGGAGGGAGCTGAAGTAGAGCGCAGCGAGGGGACGCTGGTGTCGCGGAAGCCAAAGGAGAAGCAAGTTCATGATGGAGGGTGCGACGAAATGTTTCAGGTTTGAGAACCAAGAAGAAACGGTGAATTCACCCAGGACATGCAAGGACTCCAGAGGCCAGAGAGGGAGTGTAGGTGAAGCCTGCGTGCTGAGGGAGTGAAAGCAGAGGACTGTAGGTACACATTTGAGGCATTGACTTATGAAACATGGATAAAAGATAGTAGAACAGGGAGGACGTGGCTGAGTGTGAGATTCTGGTTCTTTTTTCCAGATGGGACTGGAAAGCACATTTTCAAAGTAGAAAAGAAAGCAATACATTGAATCATTCACACTGGGAGTTATAAAACAAACGGCATTTAATACAGAGAGCACGTGTTTGGCTCATGTGGACTCATCTGTGTTTTGTCTCTCAGATAGAGAAGCAGCTGAACGTGAAGACGTTTTACGAGTGGACCAGCTCTGCTAACATGGTGGAAAGGGAAGTTGAAGTACACATCCCCAGATTCAAACTTGAAATCAAGTATGAGCTAAATTCCCTGCTAAATTCCCTAGGCATGACAGATATCTTCAACGAGATCAAAGCTGATCTTTCTGGAATATCACCAGTTGATGGCCTGTATTTATCAAAAGTCATCCACAAGTC
Organism: Potos flavus; assembly: GCA_028534135.1. NCBI lineage: Eukaryota > Metazoa > Chordata > Mammalia > Carnivora > Procyonidae > Potos > Potos flavus. The sequence continues at coordinate 10,988,881 of CM052889.1, read as the reverse complement.
ATATGTGGATGTCAATGAAGAGGGCACCGAGGCGGCAGCAGCCACTGGAGACAGCTTCCTTGTGAAAAGACTCCCCATCCGGGCTCGGTTCCTGGCGAACCACCCATTCCTGTTCTTCATAAGGCACAGCCATACCAACATGATCCTCTTCTGTGGCAAGCTCGCCTCTCCCTAAACAAACAGGCTTGAGCAAGGCTCAGAGTCACAGAGGTGTAGGGACGAACCCATGACTAAAAGCAGTTCATCCCCCACATACCTCTGTACCTCACTTTGCTCATCTGCAAAATGGGTCTAGGATCTCTCTCAACTTATACCTTGAATTGGTGAACCTTAAGATTATGGAAATCATGGAAGAAGGTACATTTACAAAAAAGCTCCTCTAGTTCTCTGATCTTTGGAGCCTCCTTTAAGTGTTATCTGGGTGACATAATCAAGTCAATGAGACTAATTTTAAGGGGTTAGATTTGTTTGACTTGTATATATCCATGATCTCTTGAACAAGTGACCAATCTACTACCTTCAGAAAACCAATTCGAGCGCTTGAACTTGGGATTTTTAAATATTGTAATTTTCCCTGTATGTATAGTTACAATATCAAGAATTTAATTCAAAATTCTGTATTCACTATAATAAATACATAAAATGCCTTCAATTCTTTAAAGATTTTTAATATACCACAGCAATTAAGTGACTTACAAAAGGAGACTGAATAAGGAGAAGTTTAATTCAGTGAACATTTTTGTGGAATTTTTGGCCAAATATTTTCAGCCCTAACTTGAATAATAGATTTTTCTTTTTGCCTCCCTCTCCCCCTTCCTTTGTTCCTTCCTTCTTTGCTTCGTTCATTTTTCTCTGTCCTTTCCTTTCTCCCTCCCTCCTTCCTCCCTCCTTTCCTCTCTTTCCCTCCTTTCCTCTTTCTTTCAATAATGCAGTGATTAAAAGTTCAGAGTAGTAAAAACCAGAAATCAGGTTTTTATTAAAAAAGTATTTTTATTTAAAATATATGAAAAAAACTTCTTAAAGAGGAATCCTTATTTTCTATTCAAGATGACTTGAGGTAATAATCAGATAATAATGGACATGATACATTTATTGCCTTCTCAGTGCCCTCTTGGTAAGTACTTCCTTCCATAACTCAGACGTGAGCAAAGCAGAGGATCCCCTCAATTCTCCCTTCCCTAACTTATCTTGAACAAGGCAGTCCAAAATCAGCCACTGCTTCCCTCCTGAGATGCCGGGACACCCTCTTTTACTATTGTCAGTGGTGGCAGCTGACGATAGCTTTTCTTTCCCATCAAGGCACTGAAGGATGGGCCTGACTTTATAATAAAAAAGATGTTATAAAGTAGCTGTCTTGCTGTATGTGCTATCCTAGTGATCCTTTATAAGCCACCTTGGCCTACTTCACAGAATACCCCAGTAGTCCCAGGCACAGGGGGGTTTAACTGTGGTACAATGGAGAGACTTGAAGCAACAGTGATGGGTGGAGAAAAATAAGAGTTGTCTCTTGGCATCTACTGCTCACTTTAAACATCCTGAAGAGACAGCGACTGGAACCATTCCAGTGAATGCTGCGTCCTTTGACATGAACCTGGCATGTGCTATGCAGGAGCATGGAGATACCACCTGGACCAGGCACCTTGGGCATGACCATAGCCAGGCTGCGTGGCACTCACTTGGCTTGGCCTCCATCTGTCGAAAAGACTCAGAATGACTGCCCACTCCCAGGCGGCAGTCATAGAACCCCAGAGTCCTCTTGAAGGGATGGGAACTGAGCTGATAGTCATCATTTAGAGTCAAAGCAGGGAATACATCTTATGGAGGGGCCTTCAGAAGCACCAGTATGGGTCCTGGGCTAGGAAATCAGCCCCCAAGAGCACAACTGGGAGGGGCACTAGAATCAGGATCCTGAGCCTCTTTGTAGAATGGAGCCAAGAGCTTTTTAGGGCACCCAGCCTGGGATGGGGAGAGCACAGCTATTTTCACTCTTCAAAGAGCTAATGTTCCGTGTCAATTATATCTCAGTAAAAAAAAGAAAAAAATATATATATACACGCAAGGGACTGGATAGACATTTCTCCAAAGAAGACATCCAAATGGCCAACAGGTACATGAAAAGATGCTCAACAACACTAATCATCAGGGAGATGCAAATCAAAAGCACAATGAGGTATCACCTCACTTGTTAGGAAAAGAAAAGAGAGAACAAATGTTGGCAAGGATGTAAATAAAAAGGAAGCTTATGCACTGTCAGTAAGAATGTAAATTGGCTCAGCCATTACTGACCCCAGTACTGAGGTTCCTCAGAAAGTTAAAAATAGGACTGCTATATGAACTAGCAATCCCATTTCTGAGTTACATATCCAGTGAAAATGAAATCAGGATATGGAAGGCATATCTGCACTCCCGTGTTCATTGCAGCATTATTCACAATAGCCAAGACAGGAAAACAACCCAAGTGTCTATCACTTAGAGCCATGAAACTATTCAATATGACACCATGCTGGAGAAGACATGTCATTAAATGTCTGTCTAATCACATAGGATGTACAGCACAAAGAGTGACCCCTAATGTAAACTATGGAGTTTAGTTAATAACAATGTATCTAAGTAATTACCAATTTAAATAATAATAATAGTATTGGCTCATTGATTACTGTAACAAACGTATGACATGAATGCCAGATGTTAATGATGGGGAAATTGAGGTGGGGGGCGCAAAGGAGGTAGGTGGGAAGTCTTTTTGCTTAATTTTTCTATTAACCTAAAATCACTCCAAAAAACTTAAAGACTAGTAATTTTTTTTTTTAAAGAAGTAGGGAGGAAGATCTCCTTTACCTGGATTTCAAAAACAAAAAATTCTCGACCTTTTTCTTAGATGTTTTCTGATAGTCTTTTGTTTTCATTTCTATCAGTTTTATTCCTTTTTATACTTAAAAGCTCTTCTGAGTTTGTCAGTGGTCTTTTTTCCCCTTCTTATTTCAAGAACACTGAGCTTCCAGATGAGTGTTTGGTATATACAATGTCACAGTGACTCAGACAGAATTGCTGCTTTCCTAACCACGTTCACATCCATAGATCCATGCACAGGGAAGCCTGGTATTACCCCATGGCCAGTAATAGCATCAAACCAGAATCTGAGTCATTGTGCATCAGTGGGGCACAGAACGTCAAACTTTTCTTGGGTGTCTTTGCTCTGAGCAGTCTCCTCCATGTGAAATTGCTGCAAAATTAAAAGGCAAAGTAAAAAAAAAATCACCCCTGGATAGTGGTCCAGAGAGAGATTTGTGTGTTTACTGGTAAGTATAACTTTTTCCCTTTACTTCAAATCTGTCATTTTTTTTCCCTCAGATATTTTCAGGAGCAGAATGGAATGGCAGAAGTGAAGGCTTAATGGAGACCACCTTGGAAGGGGGGAACCCCCGCCCTCAAACTTCTGTATTGAGGAATCTAGCTCCTTCTCCCTGTGCTATCCTTGAAGTGCCCGGATTAATGGTGACTATAACCCTGGTAGGACTGGCTCAGGCCCGGCTTACCTCTGTTGCCCTTGTGTGATAATCAGCAGCTTCCTATTTCACACTGGTTTGGATGATTTGGATGATTAGTTATATGGCTTTCCCACCTTAATGCCACTGGATGTTCTGTCATGGTCTGAGGTCATCCTATCGAGTTCGTTACCTAAGGCAACAGAGAAAGAGCTGCTGGTAGGAGGCTCTGGTTCTTCCGGTAACCGTGACACTAATGCTTGACCAGCTCTCAATCTTTGCTTTGGTGTCCCGTGTTCCTTTGATTCTCTTCCTGAGAGCACCATCCCTCTTCTTGCTCTGGGGTCTTTCTGGGGGGAGTTACTCCTTATATATGTCTTATTCTGGGAGAAGCTTGGCACTTGTTACTTCTTTGTGTCAGTAGAGAAAGCAGAGCTTTCTTTTTTCTTTTCTGGGCACTTCGTTTCTTCTTTGTGTGGGTAGAGAAAGCAGAGCTCAGTGGGGCACCCAGCCTACCCTCAACCAGACCCATAACACATATACCTCCAGGCAACACCAGATTTGCTGCCCGAGACTGAGTCACTTTAAAAGATTTTTGTCATTTCATTATTCATTGATACCCTCGTTCATTTCTTGAAGAAGTATTTCTTGAGCACCTACTGAGTTCTAGGCGCCATGTTAAGCCGTATGTATATAAAATGAATACCAAAAAAGCCTCAGTACTTGTCTTCATAAACAGAGAAGACAGACTTCAGAACGGTAATGACACCTGGATTCTGGGCACTGTGAGAAGGCTGTTATGGTCAAGGACAAGTGATGAGGATGGAGTTATGGATGCGGGCCTCCAAGTGGGGAGCCCTGTAGCGATTTCAGGGAATGAAGACTTTCTTCTGAGGAAAGTGACTTGATCAGATTAGCATTCTGGAAACATCACTTGGGCTACCAAATGGCCATCTTTATAATGGGAAAGATGCATTATAAGCTACATAAAATCCAACACAAAGGAACGTTTTCCATGTTAATAATCATTTTGGCAGAACTAGAAGAGTTTAGAGGTGGATGCAACGATAGCTCATGGTTTATTTTATTTTGTTATATGTAGATAGCATCTTTGACAATTTAGGTGTGACAGTGAAGGCACCATTAAGATGCTTAATTGGGTGATGGAATTGTCCAGTAATGTAGACGTGAGTCAGAGTCACCCTCAACAGCTCTGAGATCTCTATGCCAAGAATCCCCTAGTCTAGTCCCCAAACATCTTTGACTATCAACGTGGAAAAGACTGTATGTTAAGAGGTAATAAGGCTCTTGGCTGACATTTACCAGACTGGGATTTGGCAGGGTTTCCAGGTTCTACATGTGATCTATGGATTTTTTTTTTTTTTTAATACTGCTTTCTGTTAACGAAATCTTTGTAAGGTCTTGTAGAGCATACACTGGACTAACAGACTCTTTTTGAAATTGATCTCACTGGTTATTGTGTGTCCTTCAGGATCCCACCCCTTACTTCCATAGTGCCCCAAATCCTCTCTGAGATTCCCCGCTATTCCCTTCTTTGTGGTTGGCTCAGTATGGAATCTGCTCCCCTCTCTAGTGCCACAGAAGCCACATGTGATGTCGCCAACAGGTCCACAAAAGTGCCACCCTCTGTTGGTTCTGTGTCCAGAACCACATTGGATCAAGTCTTCTTGGGTTCCTGGATCTGCTGCTCCTGCCCCAGTGGGCCCAAGGATTTGGTGTAAGAAGGCAATGCAGTGCTCACAGTGGAAGCTGGGGTCGGAAAACTCTTGCTACCTGTCTGCTGTATCCTATCATCATTCCCAAGCAGGGCTCCCAGTCTTGTTCAAGGAGGATGCAGAGGCTATTTGAACTGTCGTATGAAGCTTTTCTGCCCTGGAACTCAGGCTCGAGTATGGGAGGAAAATGACCTGAGCATATAGGTGGATTGCTTGTACAATTGCCCTTTATCTTGGAACCTGAGCCACCATACTTGGGTCATGGACACCCCAACTTTCCTCCTGAACATGAATTCTTTCCAAGATCCTCCCTAGTTCCTCATGCAGATAGGCTCCAGCGGGCTCCCTCGTCATTTCTTTGTACATGTCCATGCCACCCAAATTTCCTGTGTGGGCCACAAGTCCATCTGGGACCCTGGCCACACTCCTAGCCTTCACTTCCAGATGTCAGCCCAAACTTCTAACTTGCAACCTCATTACACACTCGCAATCCCTCTTCCCTGTTTTTGCTTTTCTCCTTAGCATTTATCACTCTCCTATATTTTGTTTATTGACAGTCTCTCTCCACTAGTATGTGAACTTCATAAGGGCTGTTTTTTTTTAATCTTTTTTTGCTGTATCAGTGCCAATAAGGCCTAGAGCATAATAGTTGCTCAACAGATACCAGTTGAATCAATTAAGAAATTAATTCCTTAAATACTTCAATGTTCTGAGTGTCCACTATGTTCTTGATTTTGGAAAGCGAAGAGCGTTCATTGGTCTGAGTGAGCTATGCTGGATGGGGGCTAATGCAGTGAACTTAACCCAGAGCTCATCTGACAATTCTAATAGGATTGTTCTATAGTTAAATGAAGGTGATCTCAGACTACAATGTGGAAAGATGTTTTGTTTCTGCAGACATAATCTCTTCTGATAAAGAAGATGAAAGAGCCTATATACTCCCACATGAGATGGTTTAAGATACACCTTATGTTGAGCCGGGTTCCCCAGAACATCTAAGCCACAGATTAGGAGAGTCAGTGACCACTGAGGTCAGCTGACCCACTGCAATAATGCTCACGAGGGGAAGGGAAAGTCCAATCTGTCTAACTGAGTGCGAGGTGTTGATACATCGGGAACTGAACAGTTTAGTGGTTGCCAGCTTGTTAGGATACCATTCAAATTAAGTAAAATTGTTAAGGATGGTCAGGAGTCTTCTGGCATCTCCAAAACGAAGTGTCATGGTGTTACAGAATGTAACTGATTTTCCAATTGCAGCTACATTTTAGTCAGCTTTTACACTAAGTTACAAGCTCTTCGTTAGCCAGTGTGTCTTGGGCTCCTCCTGGTGGGTGACACAATAACATGAAATACATGTAAAACGTAATCTGTGCTTGTGGGAGACCATGATGACAGCAATGGCAACGAGTACTAACATTTATTGAGACATTTATTCTATGCTAGGCACCATTTTAAGAATTTTACCAATTGGATCCCCACAAGTGTATGTGATGACACTTGGTCACTCGGACTGGAGACTTAGAGAATGTCAGTAACTTGCCTAAGGTCCCACTTAGAGCCAAGATTTGAGCCCAAGCAGCTTGACTTTAGTGTCTATGTTCTGTCCTCTGCACCATTGTTATAATGGTACTTGGTACTTTTGTGAAAGTTGAGGGGAGGATTAGGCTGGCAGTTTAGAGGCCTGGGTTCTAACTCTGCTTCTGCCACAGCTCCTCTTAAAATCTGTAGTCCCTAACACTGATCTCAGTGACTCTTGCTTAAGGGCTGTCGATGTGTTGCTGCAGCTCCCCATCCCATCACAAGATGGCAGACTTGGTGGCAGGAGGGAGCCGAGGGTGTGGTAGATGTACAGTATTTGTAAATCTCGACTTGTATCCTACTGGTAAGGTAGTTTATGGGCTATTTCAGTCAGGCAATATAAATACTTATTAAATTTATACTCATTAAATATCTTTCAGTTTGTATTTAATAGTTCCACTTGTCCTCTCTATTTGTTCAATGTGTACAGTATCTACAAAAGGAATATAAATCAGATAGCAGGGAGTTTGGCTGTCTTATTCATGACAATGACTAGAACAGTATCTGGCCTATAGTCAGATTTGAGATTTTTCTTTTCTTTTTTTCATGTTGTAAAGATTTCATTTTCCTTTTTGTTTTGAACAAATGTTAGCATTATAGAAAAGTTGCAAACATTACAAAGAGTTGCCTTAGATCCCTCACTTCATTTCCCATACCGTTAACATATTACATTACCTTAATAGAGAGATCACGAATAAAAAATTGACATTGCTACAGCCTTATTAACTAAACTACAAACCTTATTTGAACTTTACCCATTTTTTTCCATTAATGTCCTCTTTCTGTTCTGGGACAATACTCAGGGTTTCATCTTGCATTTAGTTATTATTTTTCCTTAGTCTCTTCCAGTCTGTAAAAGTTTCTTGGTTTTTCTTGGTGTTTCATGACTTTGACAGTTTTTATTGATCCATTATTTTGCAAAGTGTCCATTAGTTTGGGTCTGTCCAATGTAGTCTCCTAATTAGAGTGAGATGATGTATTTTGGGCAAGAATGATGTTATGTCTTTGTCTCTGCACCACATCTGGGTGTTCATGATATTGATATGTCTTATTGCTAGTGACATTTACCTCGATCACTTGGATAATGTGATGATTGCTAGATTTCTCCATTGTAAAGTTACTTTTTTTATACCTTTGTAGTTAATAAATACCTTTGAGGGGAGTTTTTGGATATAATGCAAATCTTGTATCTCCTCAAACTTTGCCCACAAACTTTAGTGTCTTTTTCTGCTCTACATTACTCTGTTATCCATTTGGTCAAATTGCCATAGTCTTGGCTTTATTTTCATTCTTATATGACTCCATAGTACTTACACTGGAGTGTGGATAAGAGACAGTGGAATGTGCATATACTGTGCACCTACGTATAGACTGGGTCAGATGAAGAATTTTTTATAATTAAATTCCCCAACTGGACCTCTATAGACCCCACTTCAGATATTTTTAAAGTGAGAAACTATGCTCTGAAAAAAATATTAGAAGCAAATTTCAACAGTAATTAGTGGAATAGGATCTACCCTCTTAAATCCATTGAGAATGTAAAGAGACATTGTATTTATAAAAATTTACCCAGTGGTATAAACATTAGAAATTGTAGGTGGTTATAAAGAAAAAACTCATTAATTCTTCCCTTAACTCTAAACTTTGTTAAGATTATGTCAGTATCCTTCAGAATTTTTCTATATGTATACACATATATTTAAATTTCTATTTTAAAAAGGATCACTTTGCACATGTCATGTTAAACTTGATTTGTGTACTTACTATGTTAAATAATTCTTAAGAGCAATACAGTATTCATTTACAGGATATAGTAGGATTTATATAAATAATCCCTTATTGTATATTTTCAGTTGGCTTACTTTTTAAATTAAATGTATCAGATGATAATTGGAGATAATAGTTGAGGATTACTTGTCACCTTATATCCGCCTTCTAGTCTTTCTGTATACACTGCCTTCTTGAGGAAAGAGTATGCTGTTAGACAGTGCTGAGGTTCTTCAATAGATTTTCTAGAAAATAGCCCTGAAAATCAAGCTTTTGCTTGCATATACCCAAATTTGGAAGACTAGGCTCTTTAAATTTCCAAGATTTGACACTAAAAATGCAAGGGGCAAACTATGAGAGAAGCAGAATATGCAGGTAATTTGACACACGTGTGTGCACATTTCTGTTGAGTATGTATATAGGGCTGAAACAGCTTATGCACAGACTTATAATCAGTTTTAGTAGTTTCTCCACTTTATACTACCACCAGCAATGTCTGAGAAGTTCCTGTTCAAATTTTTTGCACATTTTTCTATTGGATTATCTTTCCTTTTATTACTGATTTGTAGAACTACTTTATGTATTTGCATAACAGCTCTTTGCCATAAATATTTATTGCAGACATCTTCTACCAGCTTGTGGCTTATCTTTTCACTCTTGAAGGTGTCTCTTTGATGACCAGAAAGTTCTTAATTTTAATGAAATCGGTTTATCAGTCTTCTTTATAGCTAGTGCTTTTTGTGATCTGTTCAAGAAATTTTTGTCTAAACCAAGTTAACAAAAATATTCTCCATTGTTATCTTCTAGAAGTTTCAGTGTTGAATCATTTTCCTTAAGAACTATAATCTATCTACCTAGAATCTATTTTTGTGAATGCTATAAACTATAGGTTAAATTTTCTTTGTTTAAAAGAAGTATGGATATCCATACTCTCTCTCTCTTCTTCCCCTACTTAGTGGTGTTTTTGTTTTAAATCAAGATCAAATTGGTTAATCTGTTTCTGTCTTCTCCATTGTGCTCTATTGGCCTATCAGTCTATCCCTGCTCTAATACTACTCTTAATTTCCCTAGCTTTATAGTGTGACATCTGCTAATGTAAGGCTCTAACTTTGTTCTTATATTTCAAGGTTGTCTTCTTGGCCTTCTTTATTTTTATATACAGTTTAGGATTAGCCCATCAATTTACAAATACATACGCATAAGAAGTCTCTGGATTTTGTTCGGAATAGCAAAACAAAACAAAACAAAACAAAAAACAACCTATGGAAAAATCTTGGGGAATTGACATATTTCTAATATCTAGTTTTCCAATCCATAACATATGTTCTGCCATTTACGTTTTCTTTCATTTCTCTCACTCAGTTACATTCGTTTATGTTCTGTGAGGAGGTCTTGACCATTCTTTAATTTTTGGATCCCTTTATAGATGTCACCAATATTTATATTTGCTAATTCAGCAATGCAAATGTCAGGGCAGAAGAAGAGATTCAGAGCCATGGACAAGCCTGCCAGGGAGGACTCATTTCTGTGCTGTCATGTCTTTGTTTTGATTTGTTTGTTTTGCTTTGTTTCTTATGGTGGTTGCTGTTTGCAAAAAGCCTTGAGGTAGGTGCAGGATCCTCTGTGGCCAGACATCCGATCCATTATTGGGCAGAAGCACCCTGTTTTATTCACCAATTTGTAACAAAGCCACCATGGATTTTCACTCTTCGAACATTTTACCAATAGTATCTTAGCATAGCTTCTGGTCCCCCTGGTTTTTAAGACCAGTTTAGTTATGTAGGTACTCGAAGGCGTATGTATCTATCTTCTCATGTCAAGAATCGTCCTCTAGGGGCTTCCTGCCCTTGTTTCCTTGTTCCACTGGCACTCTGCTTTCCGCTTCCACCAGTCTGCATCAACAAGAGAGGACCCATGTGAAACCATTCTCTGTTGGTCCTGCCACCTGCTTATCTTCCTTCATTTCTTTCTTCTATTTTCACATCCAGGAGGGGAGTGCAGGGCTCCATCACCGGCTCCCTTTGAGTCACTGCTCCTCATGATGGTGATTTGCAAGTGAGCTCTGGATATCTTTCCTTGACGTTTCTGGAACTTACAGAACTCTCTACCCTACCATCAGTGATGTGCTTTTTCTCATTAAATTTTTTAATATAATTTCCATTAAAATTTTATTGGGGATGGGATGAGGGGGTAGGAATTAAATGTTTTCAAATCTCATCTTTCCCCATACCTTTAGAGGTGTTTTACTAGTCAATACATTGGACTGTAGTGAGCCTTATCTTCAAATCTCTTCTACCTACTTCTGATGTTGAAATCCTTTAAGAAGGGACAAACCCTTTTCTACAAAATTAGAGGGATGCCCAAGTACAAGTTTCTCTGGGAAAGTGATGCTGACAAACTGATTCAAATTAAGAAGAAATGGCAAATATCACTTCTTTGGTGGTACGAACACCTTTTGTTAGTGGTGAAGGGTTCAAAACAGAAGGAAGGTTTAGAGGGCATTGGGCATTTGAATGGGAGGGGATGAAGAAAAGGGATGTACTTTGTACCCTAAGTCTAGCCTTGGCAATGTATCTGAATTTTCCTGGATCCATAGGGGTGTGTGTGTGTGTGTGTTTGTGTGTGTGTGTGTGTGTGTGTGTGTGTTTGTGTGTGTGTGTGTTTGTGTGTGTGTGTGTGTGGTGCGGGGATGCATGGGATGTTGTTTCTATAAAGGACTAGTGACTTTCAGATAGTTTATTATATTATGCCATGCTGCCTACCGTTCTTACCCTTTCTACCCCGGCAGTTAATCCATGGGCCAGGGCACCCAATAAGATGGACACTGAGTATCCCCAACCCAGATAAATGGAAATTGAGAATAGAAGTGGTTCTGTAAATCAATGATGCTGGCTTTATTTAACATGAACAGGGAAGTCTCCCTATTTTAGCACACAGACACTGCATCTCTGTGCTCCACTGTCACAGGGCCATGGCTGTATTTAACAACAAAGACAAAATGACAATAATTTTGTGACATAGATAGGATTTTCATTTTCCATACAGATCATGGTGAAATGCAAACATGAAAAATCTTTTTCCAAAAGATAATTTAGGAAGTATCCAGGTGTGTAAGAAGGATGTTTATAGTCATGGCCAACCAAAAATACTACTTGGACCACAATTAATTAAGTGCTTATTTTTCAAGTGCTTACCAGGTTTCTTACAGTGTATTAAGTCTTTGGGATTTTAAGGCAGCATGGCTTGCTTTCTGTGCTCAGGAAAAGGTCTTGTAGGAGTGACTTAGAAGTGACAATATAAAATTATATATAAAAAGTGGGAAAATTCAGTAAAATATATGATGAAAACATATTATCAAGAAAGAAAGAAATCAATATGGGCTCATGATAATATGGAAGATGGTGAAAATGGGGGATTTGAAGTGGACCTTGAGTAATAGGTAATATGTAAATAGAAGACTCTTGTAAGTATAGTTCTCATACATCCTGGATTTTCCAGGGCTTCTCAGTTGGTTGTTACAATAATAACTAAATTTATTAAATGCCTACTATCTACTAAGTACTTGTGTATGCTACTTATAATTCTCTCAACCATAAATTTCCTAAAATTCTCCCCATTTTTCAAACAGGCAAAGCAAGACATACCGAGCTTGCCAAAGTTCACATGGGTACAAGGTGAGGAGCTGGAATTTCCAGTACACCACACCCTTCTCTCTTCTGCCACCGGATGTGCACTTCCCAGAAGCCGTATCCTGATGTTGGTTCCGAATGTGTGGTCTCTGCTGTGTATTGCGTTGCCAGCATTTCTCCAGAGTTGCACGTTGCCATCTGTAATTGGCAAAAACCATTCATGTATCGCAAGCTTATCCTGAGATCTGGGACTTGAGTTATTGCACCTTTCAGGGACACCATTTGAACTCTAGATGACTGTCGTGGGAATAGCCGAAGCCCAGGCATTTGGTCCATCCTGGGCAGAGGACAGGATTGTCTTAAGTTTTGCACCTGGTGTGTGGCCCCTCTTGGCTCTGGCTTACCCTCATGTTTATCCCCTCCCTGAGTTCTATTCTGCTTGCTCTGATTCTTGGCTCTTAATTGATAACCTGCTCTATGTTCACGTTCACACGGTTTAGATTTGAATGTGAAAGGAGAGTCTTTAGAATGTTTTCTTTCTGTGGTTGGTTTGGTTTACTTGCTCATGATTAAGTGACAGGATGAATACCAGCCACCAAGACACTGCTCTAGGCTTCCTGCTGAGCAAGGGGATGCCATGTGCCTTCCTGAGCTGGACAGGGAAGCCTATTTGGTGTGCCTCCTTAGTGTCCCTTCCATGATTTTCTTCATAGAGCAGCCTGGGACAGGGGAGGGCTTCTGTGCATTACTGTCACCACTGCTGCTATTGTTGCCAGCCTCTCCCTCAAGGGTTGAGCCAGTGGGAATTCTGGGCAACTTTCCCTGGACCTTGGCAGAGATGAGGAGGGAGGAGTGAGGACTCTGGAGGGAGGAGGCAGGAGGAACCTGAGCCCAGCAGTGCAGGTGGCAGAACTACAGTAGGAGGAGGTAAGTGGTGTTCTTATGCATGATGGGTTATTCTAGAATATTCTCGACACTCTAAAAAGGATTGACAACCCCGAGGGCTGTCCGTGTGAGCACTCATCTGCTTTCAGAGTAACAGCTTTGCCTCCAATATCTGGGCTTCTTGCGGTCAGACAGCAGCTTGCTTGATAAAACCATAGTCTCCTGCACTTCCCTGAAGGCATCATAAGCTCACCTATTCACTCTCTATTCTCTACAGGGTTGTAGAATGATTTTAAGATTAGGATGAGAGTGGATGGCAGCTTCTGTCACATTGGCCAATATAGTAGATATAAGAAGATCAGCATTGTCTTTACTATGTGAAAAACGCCTACCAACTGCTGAATAAATCCAAGCTTGTAAGAGATAATTTATACAGCGAATGTACTTAATGCTTGCATCCGGGCTTCCTAGCCCCTGGGAAGGAAGGAAGAGGACTATTTATATTTGTGAGGCCCTAATATCTGTGGTGAGAACAGGAAACCCTGCATTTAATCACAGTTGCAGCTGGAAGATTTTGATCCAAAGTCTGTGGTAGGGTTTTCAATGTTAACATATTAGTAGAGAAGCTTATATTTATATTGATAAATAAAATAGCATTGATTCCTGGACAGGGATGAAGTAAAACTATTCTGGAAGTTTTTCTTAAAAAAGAGGTTTTAAGTCTTCCATTTGTCCGAAAAGTGCCTAGAGATCTACATGGGGTAGAATGAAACCGAAGTTTCATACTAGAGAAGTGTGCTGTTTTATTCATATTTCATGAGCGAAGACAGGGTCTGGGTTTGCTCCAAAGCAAACACGGATTTCCTCCTTTATTCTTTGAGAACTAATCAGGTTAAGTTTTCCTGTCTGAACTGGGTTGTGTTGCCACCGATGATGCTGCCTGGAACACCAGCAAAGAGATAAGAGCTCCACAAGTGACATTTTGTAGGGCCAAGCCCTATAGCCTTAGAATGTTCCCCAGAGGAGCAAAGTTAAGGATAAGGCTGGTCATCAGGGCCTTCCAGAGAGAGGCTGGAGCCCCAGGGATGGTGGCTCTTTGCACCTGAGCCCTTCCCTCTGGCTCAGTCGACCTCCCTGGCTTCTCTCCTTACTTCTGTCAGAAGGAGTTTGAGCAGCATCTCTCCTGGAAAGCCAGACATGCCTGCACCCCCAAAGCTCTTTCCAAATATCTCCAGCCATCAGAGGGCATGGACTGCTGGGGGAGAGGCAGGAAAAATGTCTTGGGAATTTCCTCCCATCCATGGTGTGTAGACTGAAGTGTTGAATTGAGGTGGCATTTCACGCCATAGTTAGAGGCTTCCTAGTTTGTTTCTTTTCCAACTTCTGAAGTGATAAAAAACACTTTATTCTTTACTGCTTCTTTTCTTCTCATTTCTCCCCACACCATTTTGTTTGTTAGTTTGTTTTCAATTTTTCTTTCCCTGTGAGAAGTTGGGAAATTTTGGGGTTGGAAGAGTCATGAATAGGGACAAAAATCAGGGGTAAGATGAGAAGGATCTGAGTTTCTTTCTACTGGTCCCTTTGGCGTATAATTAGCCTGTTTCCATGGCAGACAGTGGAGTTTGCAGTTTGAACAGAATTTCCTGGCAGTAGTATCATTTTAAAGGTGAGTTAATGAGGCAAGTGGTGCTTAATAGATGGGCACTTTGAAGAATTTTAAAAATCTTTATTCAACTATGGACAAGAATTGTATCATATCACTAATAAGAGGATGCAGTTCTCTGTGTAAGACCATTGTCATGGTTGACCAGTGTGTTATTGCCTATCATCAAAGGTGGAAACAAATGAGGACAGCATTCGTTGAGATAAATATTTACATATGAACCTTTGAAGTTTAAAAGTAGGATACTGTTCTCTGTGTACAAGATGTTGTGCAAAGAGAGCATGCCTCAGGGAATACAAAGTAAAGACCAGAGCTGTTTTCTCACACATGTTGCTACCTGTTCAGGCTCAGATTATGAACTTTACCATGTGCCAGGTCTCATAAAATCATTACGCCAGGTGGGTGCCTGAAATGTTTCAGCAAAGTGGTTGGGAGTGTATTTTCCTACACCTTGATGGTGACTGGCCATTTCTGTCCATGGGGCACGGAGAATCGATTTATGAGTGGTTTGCTCCCAGCCACTCCTAGAGGACCCACAGAGGGTCCAGTGACAACACCACAGCCTAGGAGTGATCCCAACCTGTCTCTTGTTAAAGGTTGTAAAAGCTGTGTAGCCATTCATCTTATATGACAAATTGGGTCTGGGCTTCCACTGCATCCCAGTTGAAATCAGGGTGGAGGATAAATGGAGGTTCCTGCCTCCCTGGTCAGTATTTTTTGAGGAACTTGTGAAGGAGATTCTGTGAGATTGGAAGGCATTAATGATCTCGGGCATTTAGACCTGGCACTGTGGTTTCCTCCAAGATTCCTGTCCTGAATTTTAGATTTTGCCAATCGTTTCCAGAGTCTTGGTGGACTCAGTGTGTGTGTGGTGTGAGGAAATGGAAAAACTTACAAGGACTCTCATTTCTTTGTAGTTGGCATCACAGTGAATTAAAAGTCTTTCTTTTCTCATATTCTCTACCTCTTCCCACATTGGTCACCATTATCATTTTGAAAGTTTCTGTTCAATGTTAAGAGTTAGAAACATAGGATATTCATCTTTCTTGTCTAGGGAATTTAGTTAGCTGCAAAACAAAAATTTCAATTCTAGATTTTCTGATTCTTATTGAGCCAAATAATTGCATATAAGTTCTATCTATTATAGCATGTGTACCCTTGGAAAAGTAATTGAATAGCTTTAAATTAATTTTCAGCTGAAAAATAGGAATCATAATAAAATAGTGATAGCAATGCTTGTGAAGATCAAGAGAGAGGCTATTACCTTTTTATAGATTTAGTTGGTGTAATAGTTTTAAGTTATAAAGTTGCACAGGGGTCTGTCAGGAATCAACTGTGTGGTTTGCCAAAGTCCTTAATCTCATTTTTTATTTCCAGAGGGCCATTTAATGCTTTAGGGTAGGAGTTGGCAGACTTTAGCTCTCAGTCCAAAACAGGCTCACCACCTGATTTTGTAAATAAAGTTTTATTGGAACACAGCCATGTCCATTTGTTTACTTACTTGCTATGTCTGCTTTCATGCCAACTGAAAAACTGAGTTGTGACAGATGGCCATATGGCCATATGGCACACAAACCCAAGTATTTACAGAAAAAGTTTGCTCAACTCTGCTCCTAGGAGTTCCTGATGAAATAAACAGTCTCTAAACTTCTACAGTGCATTGCTGAATCTTTCATGTGATTGTAAATACTAGGCACCACACTTAGCAAACTATCAGTAGAGCTCCCCTTCAAGTTCACAGTCTAGTTTGCCTTTCTGGTAGGTTTTAGATTCTGAGGGATCCTTTCCTGTTCGTTGTTCATCCCTCAGTTCCAAGTGGCTTTACGAGGAGGGTGTGTTGCCCACATATTCTAGTAACCACTTCTTCAAACCCGGTGTCAGTGTCACACTGCTACATTCTCACAGCACCTGCCCCCTACTCCCTCACACACACACTTTGTACAACTGCTGTTGTTAACTGTGTGGTCCACATAGCAGGCAACAAATGGCATGATTGGTGTGTGGTTTTGAAATGTTCACAGATATAGAACCCCAGAAATTTTATTTATTTATTTATTTATTTATTTATTTATTTATATATCTCACCATAGCACACACCCTCCCCAATGTCCATCACCCAGCCACCCCATCCCTCCCACCCCTTCTCCCCTCTAGCAACCGTCAGTTTGTTTCCTGAGATTAAGAGTCTCTTATGGTTTGTCTCCCTCTCTGGTTTCATCTTGTTTCATTTTTCCCTCCCTTCGCCTATGATCCTCTGTCTTGTTTCTCAA
>CM052889.1:10820081-10971768 GCA_028534135.1 Potos flavus | reverse complement strand
TATATATATATATATATATATATATATATATATATATATATATGTACACCACATCTTCTTTATCTATTCATCTGTTGATGGACATCTAGGCTCTTTCCATAGTTTGGCTATTGTGGACATTGCTGTTATAAACATTGGGGTGCATGTGCTCCTTTGGATCAGTACATTTGTATCTTTAGAGTAAATACCCAATAGTGCAATTTCTGGGTCATAGGGTAGCTCTATTTTCAACTTTTTGAGGAATCTCCATACTGTTTTCCAGAGTGGCTGTACCAGCCTGCATTCCCACCAATAGTGTAGGAGGGTTCCCCTTCTCTGCATCTTCGCCAACACCTGTCAGTTTCCTGACTGGTTAATTTTAGCCATTCTAACTGGTGTGAGGTGGTATCTCATTGTGGTTTTGATTTGTAAGAAATTTTTAATAGTATCAGGACCAGGACTGATCCTAACTATTAGCCACACCCAGAGCCAGGCAACATCCACAGAGATTAGTTCTTTTTCTTCTGATATTTGTGCATTTCCTGGCTGGCGAACAGGGCACGTGACTTAAATTGTATAGTGAACACATTTTCGCTGTCTCGAACAGATTAGTTAATATAAAGGGAAGCAAAAAGTCATGAACTACTTTCTTAAAGATGCTACCTGCTTCACTGAAGCACTCAGAAATATAACCACTGTTTAGAAACTGGCTCTAAATAACAATAACGTGGCCATTTTCATCCAATCTCAAATATTCTGTATCTGGCCCCTGGAGAGATAGTGGTTGACTGTGGAGAGACGTTTCAGGGACGGCTATAGGGAAGTGATTCTTTTGGGCCGGGGCCCCTTTACATGAGCAGATCCTCATATCATCTGGTTTTTGGGTATGTGTGACATGAAGAAGACTCTCACGGAAACCCTGGTGCCTGTGTGTGATAGGTCCACTCCCTTCTAGCTCCTCACCCTCTCACCAGGATGAACAGTCACTGTGAGGCTCCCATACCTGCTTTGGCACAAAGCCCAGCTCTTCAGAGATACCCTCACAGCGTGCAAGGTCCCTTAAGAGCAAAGAGCAAGAACTTTGCCTTGTGGCCGGGGTCCAAGAGTCTTAGTAGTAAGCCTTAAATATGTAAGAAAGATTTCAAGGGCATGTCAAGACTTGATTAGAATCATCACTGAGTGTGGACCCACTTCTTGGTCAGTGGCTGTCAAGCAACTGTTATCGATCCCATGCATGTGCGCACATGAAATAATACTTGCCCTCACTGTGAGCAGTGCTCTGTGATCTATTTTATTCTGTTTGTCTGTGCTCGTGTGTCCTGTCTTATTCTATCTTATACTACTGTATTTCATTTTTTAAAAAGATATTATTTATTTATTTTGAGAAGGAGAGAGAGAAAGATGGGGGAGGGGCAGAGGGAGAGAGAATCTCAAGCAGACTCTCTGCTGAGTGTGGAGCCCGACGCAGGGCTCAGTCTCATGACCCTGGGATCATGACGTCAGCCATAATCAAGAGTTGGGTGCTTAACCGACTGAGCCACACAGGCGCCCCTCATGTTTTTCTTAAATGCTGATGTCCAGCCGGTAAATGTATTTCATTTCCCCCAGTTGATTGTAATCTGCAGTTTGGAAAGCAGTGTTCCAGGTAATACAAACGTTACTGACTCTTGCCTACTAAAACTGATGGCTAGGAAACAATATATATTTTCCTTCACGTGGAAACATGACACAGGGACCTAATGGAGGTCACTTGGGCCTCTCTGGGCATATGCATCTTTTTCCTTCCACAACTGGATGGATTATTTTAAAGTCCTGATTTCCTTTTTATTTCATTACCTAGCTTTTCTCTTCTTTTTTTTCCCCAGTCTGTTTGTTTTCTTTCTGCCTTTGACCACTAGCTCCACCGGTCACTTGAAGGGCTGCCATGTTCTCTACTGTCCCTGAACCCTTACGTGTGTGGCTCTGGCTTCCTTTCTGCCCCGTAGGCCTGATCAATTCTAGTTCATCACTCCTAAGTCTCTCTGCTCCCTCTAGTTCTCCATGAACTCTATTTACTGGTTGTTCAGATAGCATCTCCTTTCAAACTTTGGGCCCATTGTAGGCAGGGACAGGGTTATTTTAAATTTACCTACCATACAAGGCCCAGCATCTAGTAGGCTCTTGATGCAAATTTATGGGGTGAATGAGTAGATGAACTACTGAATGGAGGGGGAAAAGCCACTAGATGAAGGATTTGAATGGGCATCCTTCTTAAAATAAGTTCTATTACCATTCATATTCTTCTTTTGTTTTGTGCACAATGCCAAAATGTCCATGGAATTTCCTTCTGAAATAAGATTGTGAGGTTTTTCTCTTATCTCTGGTGGTATAGTCTTTGTATCTTAATTTAGATCATACCTGCCCAAGATGTTCCACTATTACTGAATTGGACTTATAGATTGTTATGTGCATTAGTATGTATATCAAGTGGTGGGAGATGCAGTGGCCTCCTAGACATGTTTATGGGCTGAAAGAAAATGGGACAAGATTGTATACATTAAGGATCCTAGCTTCAGGCACATTCATGAAAAGCTTCATGTGCCAAGGATCTAATTTGCATGGTTTTCATTGGCATGGTTTTGAATCGTGTGTGTTGGCTGTCTCAGCCAGTGCATGTGGTGATTAGTGCATGCAAGCAATCACACTTGTTCTCCAGCAGATCAAATATTGAAGAGGAATTTTATATTGACTTAATTTAATTAATCCCATATCTGTGGAATATAATTCATTTTATCAATATTCTGTTAAAATTTAACTTTAATATGGTTGCTGATTTCAACTGACTCAACATGGGAAAAGCCATTTCTCAGAATACTCACCAACACAAGGAGATTGTTTAGTCCTCTTTTATTTCTGTAATTTCTTTTATTGAAGGACTATTTTTAGTGTCTACTAGGATATTGGGGTGATACAACAGACATAGACATTGCCTTCATGGTGCCCAAAGTGTAAAGGAGAGACACACATTCAACAAATATATAGATACATAGTTGTAAGCTCTTATAAATACTAAAGGGAAGATCTCTGAGTGTAGGAAGGAGGGCCAAATTTAGATTAGATGTTGAAGAAGCCTCTTTGGTGAAGTGACGTTTATGCCAGATCTTTCATTCCTGGTGATGGAAACCTCTAAGAAATCTTTGAGGTGGAAAAAGCTAATTCTTTTAAATAATTGAAATATCACTGTATTGGAGCTTAGGGAGTGCATTAGGTTCCTAGAGCAGCTTAACAAACCACCATAAACTTTGTGGCTTAATTAAAGCAATACAAATGTATTCTCTTATAGTTCTGAGGATCAGAATTCTGAAATCAAAGAGTCAGCAAGACCAACACTTGCTGTGAAGATTCTAGGGAAAATCCTGGCTTGCCTCTTTCAGTTTCTGGTGGCTCTAGACTTCTTTGCCTTGTAGACACACAATTCCTATCTCTCCGCTTGCCATCTCCCCCTGAGTCTCTGTGGCTGAAATATCGCTCTCCTGTGTCTTATAAGGGCATCAGTCATTGGATTTAGGGCATCCTGGGTAATTCAGGATAATTTCATCTTGAGATCCTTAACTTAATCAATTCTACAAAGACCCTATTTCCATTTAAGATCATATTCACCTGTACTGGGGGGTTAAGAGTTAACTATATCTTTTGGGGGAAGGAATACAGTTCAACCCAGTACAGGAGTGAAAAGGAGAGTGTTGGAGAAGAGGTGGGCAGTGGGCATGGTTGGATCATGGCCATGGGCATTGTAGGCAAGATCAAGAACACAGGAAAGTCTTTGAAGAGCACTCAGCAGGGAAGTAACATGATCTACCTATGTCTGAAGACAATTGTCCTGGATGATATTAGAGATCAGTGAAGGAAGTGAGGGCAGTGAGGAACTGTTGTCAGAGTTCAGATGAGAAATAATGGTGATTTGGATGAAGGTAGTCCATGAAGAGATGATGAGAAGCAGACACATCTGAGATATATTTTGGAGGAGGAATCAGTAGCACTTGGCAATGGATTGCATAAGTATGGGGGAGATGGAGAAATCAAAGGTCACCCTCAAAATTTTGTACTGAACAACTGGGATGATAGGAGTTCCATTTATTGAGATAGGGAAGGCTAGAAAGGAAGAGCAGGTTTGGGCATGAGGGCAGATTTGAAGGTGAGAAGTTTGAGATGCTTGTGTGATGTCTAGTAGACATCGGAATATAGGACTTAATGGAGATCTTGGGTCTGGAGGATGCAACTTTGGGAGTCCCCAGGAGTGGGTAAACATGGAAGTAATGGGGGTGAGTGAGATCTTCTGGAGAGGGGGTGGGAAAAGTGGGACCAGCATTTAGAGCACAAAGCAAACAGCAGGAGCCAGCAGAGGAGACTGAGGATATGGTATGGGCCCCACTAGGCTTTCATCTACCTCTGAAGATGTTGGAGTAGCAAGGGCAAGTGCAGGAGACTTAGAGGGTGAGTTTTGTTGGTACACTTGACACTCACTTGTTCTGTGGTTTTGAGCATCTGTTCTCTTTACGACCGAATGCTATGAACACTATTACTTTTTAAAATAGACATGTAAAATAAGGGTGTTATTAAACTTTGCCTCTCCATGTATGAATATTCAAGAAGAGTCGAGTCATTTAACATGATGACATATTTCACTACATTCAGTGGCACATTCTAGATTAATTTTTTTTCTCAATCATTACATATTTGATCATAAAACAAAACTATATAAATATAATAATAGAACATTTAAAAATAAACACTGAATTCCTCTCATGCCTATAACATCAGGAGATAATTGTGAGTTAAAAAGTTGATATTTGTTTGAGGTTAGGTCATATCCTTATTTTTAGATTCCATCAGGAACAAAAGGGAGAGAGTCTTGTTACTGTGGTTCAGCTACAGCCTTGGGGGATGTGGTTGGTTAGTCACAGATTCGCTTTGTAATTATGGAAAGGAGTGGAAGGATGGATGAAAATACAGCTCTAGAAGAAGACCGAGCACCCTAATGAATATCACACAAATCTCTGCTAATTTTATTACCAGAATGTTGATGTAATTTGTCTGAACTGCTAGAGGGAGTTGTTGAAATCTTTATGTCTTCTCCATGCAGCTTTGTGCTTCAGACTTTCTTGCTGCTTATTTATTTATTTATTTTTGAATAGCATAAATAATATGCTGACAAGAGGAAACAACTAAGACATCTTCTAGAAGGTAATTTGGTCACTAGACTAAAACTGAACTATAGGCTTTCTGTTGTTATTAAGTATTTAAAAATTTCAACCTGTAATGATTTTATGTTTGGGATGGTCTAATTTTTAATATTTAAAAAACTGGTAAATAGTCCGCTTTAAATTTATGAGTGAGTCTAAAAACATTATTTTATTTTAAAATAATCCTGGTGAAACCAGAGTTAAATTTGGTAATGTTCAGGTTCATCAGATGCTTAACCTAAAGCAGGATTAATTGTCCAAATTTTAAGGTATTATGGGATGTTAAGGTGTTACGGGAAAATAAAGCACTTATGTAGAACTCTTTAAATAAAGAGTTCAGAGAAAGAGGTTCAGGGTTAAAGAACATAATGTAGATGAGTTGCAGGTTGTAGTGATACCTTTGATTTGGGTTTAGTGAGGTGGAAATTAGTGGCCATTGGGGAAAGAAGACTCTGCTTTCCTTTGTTAAAGATCACATCCTTTGAACATGTGCTAAGTTATTTTAGTAAATGAAGGACTAATTTTTGGTGACTTAAATCCTGTCATCTCACCATGCCATGTTTTGAGAATTCCATGACTTGGAAACGTATTCCAGGCCAAGAAACCCAGAAAAGAACAAGTTTGACCTGTGTTTCTAAATGGGTCACTATAAAGAATTGCATTACAATACAATTACAGTCGTGTAGTATTTCCCAAGTTATGAAAACAGAAACTGCATGCCATTTATGTGATATGAACTGAATTGAAGGCAGGCCCAAGAGTGAAACTTAACCAACCTTCAGGGTAAAAGAAAATTCTCCCAAGACTTGGACTCTGTTGAGTGATGGATGATCTGACATATTTGGATAAAATTTTCTCAATCACTTACAGCCTTTGTCCCAGTATCTGCAGTAGAATAACGTGAATGCAGATGGGATTTGGTTAGCTAATCTAAGAAGATGCTACCTCTATTCTTCTGTAGCTTGTGTTTGGAGGTTTCACAAAGCCAAATTTGTTTTCTGCCTGATTCATATTCAAATAAATATGGAGTGACTGAATAGTTCGGTCCTTCAAAGGAAGTCAGGTCGCTGCTTGTTGGAGTTGTGACTGTTCCCGTCTCTTTCTACATCCCACGTATACTCTTTCCTGCTTCTCCCGAGCTGCTGATGGAAGTGTCCTGAGGAGCCCTCATACTAGTCTTCCACGAGTGTCTGTTTCCGAGAACCAAGGCTATTCTCCTTAAGGAACATGCGACTCAATATATTTTTAAAATTACAGAAATTAATTCCACTATACTCTGTAGTGGAATGTTTTTCTTGAAAAATAAATCTAAAATTCTGTAGAAAATTTAAATGAATGAAAATAGTCAAGAATGTTTTGGAAGTGAAGAGCAATTTGAAGGACTTGCCTTAACAAATACTGAAATACGCTTTTATTAAACAGTTTTAATTGACAAAAAATAATGGACAAATGAATGGCATGGAATAGAACTCAGAGGTAGACTTACATAGTTGAAATTTAGCTTGTGATGAACAGGAATCACACATATTTGGAGGCAAGAGAGTTTAAAGAGATGCTAATAGGATAATTGGTTATTATTATTATTAAATACGTAGATCTTCATTTTAAACCAAAGGATAATAGAAGGAAACAAAACAAAACAAATTAGAAGAAGACATGGGTAATTAGGTATTGGATCTCAGAGCAAAGAGTTTCTAAACACAAGAGCGGTAGAGGAAATCACATACTTTTAATTGCATAAAAATTTAAAATGGGAGTAGGGAGGAGAGGAGGGATGTGTAGGCAGAACACAGAGGATTTTTACAGCAGTGAAACTGCTCTGTATGATTCTATATAATGGTGGCTACATGTCGTTATACATTTGTCCAAACCCATAGAATATACAACAGCAAGAGTGAACTCTAATATACACTATAAACATTGGGTGATAATGTCATTGTAGGTTCATTCGTTGTAACAAATGTAGCACTCAGGTGGGGGATGTTGATTATGTGGGAGGCTAGGTATGAATGGGGGGAGGGTGCATATGGGAAATCTCTACCTTCCACTCCATTTTGTTGTAAACCTAAAATTGCTCTAAAAAGTGAAGTCTATTAAAAAAATAATTTTTTTTTGTATATGTGAATTATCTGTTCATGTCTTTTCTACATTTTTCTATCAAGTTTTTGGTCCTTTGCGCTTCACATTTAAGAGTTCTTTTCATATTAGAAGTAGGCTTTTTGTCTATGGTATATGTTATTAATTTTTCTATAGCTTGACTTGGTTTTTGGTATTTTCTGACATGCATTAGTTTTTTTTTTTTTAATCAAATATATTAATGTTTTTTTTATTGTCTCTGGACTTTGAGTCATCGTTAGAAAGCCTTTTTCTTCGTAGAAGTTAGAAATTGACCAATATGTTTCTAGTACTTCCATGATTCAATTCTTACATTTAGATGCCTAATCAATTTGGAGTTTATCCTATGTATGGGATGAGATATGGATCTAATGTTATCTTTTTCTAAAAGACTACCCAATTGTCCCAGAGTTGTTTATTTAAATATCTATCTTTATTCCATTGATTTGAGATGCTGCCTTTCTCATATTCTAATTTTCTGTAAGTATTTGGGTGCAACTGTAGACTTTCTATTGATTCTTGTATGTTTCTTTTCTATTGCTGCTTCATTGAATTTCTTTTATTGTTTGATTTGCATTTATCCCTGTGGCTTTCCATGTATACTATTACAACATCTAAAAATACAGGTAATTTAACTTATTTTTTTGATCTATTCTTACTCTTCTGATTGAGTTCTCTTGTCTAAGTGAATTTACTAATACTTTCAGTGCAATGATGAGTAGTAGCAGAGAGAGTATGCACCTTTTTTTCCTTGAGCATTAAAAATTTTTTTATAACAAAAGGGTATTGAGTTTTGTCAGTGGCTTTTTCATCATATGTTGAAATAATCATACTTTTTCCTTAGATTTATTAATATGGTGTATTATAGTAATAAAGTTCCTAACCTTGCCTTTCAAATCCCACAAGGGATTGATGTATTATTTTCTTAATGTGGTACTGGTTCTATTTGTTAATATTTTGCTTCGAATTTTTTTTAAAGATTTATTTATTTGTTAGAGAGTGAGAGAGGGAGAGAGAGAACATGCATGCACACAAGCAGGGGGAGTGGCAGGCAGAGGGAGAAGCTGACTCCCTGCTGAGCAGGGAGCCCAATGTGGGACTCGATCCAGGAACCCCAGGATCATGACCTGAGCCGAAGGAAGATGCTTAACTGACTGAGCCACCCAGTAGTCCCTTTGCTTAGAATTTTTGCATCGATACTCATGAGTGATATATGTCCCCTCCTTGCCCTACTGTCTTCATCTGGTTTAGGTATTAGTGTTACAGTTGCTTCATAGAAGGAATTGGGAAGTTTCCTTTCTTTTCAGTGTTCTAGAATAATGAGCACTGGGACTATCTGGTCTTTGGAAGTTTGGTAGATAGAATTCTACTGTTAAACCATCTGTACTTGATGCTTTTTTTGTGGAGTAGTTCTTTAATAATGCTATTTCTCCAAAGGAAATCGGTCTGTTTAAGCTTCTCAGCTCTTATCTAGTTTTAGTAATCCGTATTTCTTTAAGAAATTATCCAGTTCATCTAGATT
The DNA here is from genome assembly GCA_028534135.1 of Potos flavus. NCBI lineage: Eukaryota > Metazoa > Chordata > Mammalia > Carnivora > Procyonidae > Potos > Potos flavus. The sequence goes on along the minus strand of CM052889.1, from coordinate 10,962,930 downwards.
TCCCACTGTATCTGCATCTACCTATTTATTTATTTATTTATTTATTTATTTATTTATTTTCTGTTTCTTACAAAAGTATCGGAAATTGCTAGTTGCAGCATTTTCTAATAGCTGCTTTAAAATCCTTGTTAGATAATTCCTACACCTGTATCGTCTTGATATTGAAATCTGTTGATCATCTTTTGTCATGTGAATTGAGAATATCCTGGTCTTTGGTAAGATGACTGATTTTGTATTGTGACCTAAACATTTTGAGTATGATGTAATGAGACTCTAGTCCCATTTAAATCTTCTCTTTTAGTAGGTTTTAACACATTTATGATCACAGAATACATTCTGGCTCACTCTGGGGGCTGTGGTTTTAATGTCAGTTTAGTTGTCCAACTCTTTGCAGTGTTATTCTGGTCTGCCCCACTTTTGCATTATCCAGAGGCCTGCGTGGAATTGCACCGTAATTTACTTCTCAGAGTATCTGCTTTATTGATTCTCTTCTGTTTTACAGATGAGTGGAACAGGGGTGTGCCTGGGACTTCAAATACAAATTTAAAGGATGCTTTTTTCCATGAGGAGGAACTACTTGTTTGCTGGTTATTGTATTCTTCATTTTACTTCCTTTGGGGTGGCAATAGTTGACAAGATCCCACCTTACAGACTGTGTTCTCAGTGCAAGTGGGAAGGAATGGGGTTCTATTATCTGTGTCTGCAGCCACCACCAGCGGCCAGGCATGTGACACTGTTTGCTTGGTGTAGGGTGAGGATATTCACCATGGTTTTAGTCCACTGTCTCTGCAGCAACCAGACCAGCGTTGGGCAGGGGGTTAGGGGTGTTGCTTCTCTCATGACATCTGCCTGTAATTGGGTGGGTAGAGTCTAAAAGGCTCCGTCCTACAAGGCTACCCTCTTCCTAGACCTCTGGCTAGAGAGAACAGGCTTTCCTTGAAGATTTTTTCCTGTCCCTTTTAGGAGTTCCAGAGTATAGAACTCAGGCTGAGATGTATAGGACAATAAAAACCCAGCAAATTTAACACTAAGCTGACCCTCCAGTCCTGAGGTTCTAGGCATTCTTCCTTCTTTTCTTCTCCTTTCAGAGTCTTCTCATAGTTCCTTTATGGCTTTTGTCCAGGGATTTTAGTTGTAATTTGTAGGGAAAAAGAGGGTGGGGCATGTTTTTCCTATTTTGACTAGAACTAAAACCATTGTCATTATTATTTTTTTTAAATTTTAGTTTCAATTTTCCCTTTCACCCAGTAGTAAATAGGAGGAGTTTAATTATCCATGTAGAAGGGTCTTTTGTGTTTTGTTTTTGTTAGTAAACTCTAGTTTTGTTGCAGTGTGATCAGAAGGTGTTGTTTGTAGTATTTTCCCTTCCTGAAGTTGTTGATGGATGCTTTCTTTGTGATGCAGTATATAATCAATTTTTGTGAATAAACCATGGGTATTTGAGATGAGTGTATTCTCCAGTATCAAGGTATCGAGTTCATAGATTTCCATAAGATTTACTCTGATGACTATGTTGTTTAAATCTTTTAAGATCTGACCTTATTTTCTTTCATTCCTCTCTCTCGCACATGTACACACACCCCACAGAATGTTACTCCCTTTCACCAGAACAAAGGGGAATGAGAGTCTCATGAACTGTAGTCAGAGTGGGAGAAAAGCTGAACTTCCAAAAGGTGTACATGCACCTTGCATGGTGGGAACAAGCAGGTGGTTCTCCTGTCATTAGATATTCCGTGGATGGGGATAGTGTGGACTTGTGCAAAAGAGGAAGGGATGAATGGAAAGTGGGGCCTAATTGTGGTGACAAGTTGTGGTATAGGGAAGGATGGTTAGCCGCTGCTCTGAGTGAAAGTTTGGGGATGGGAAGAGATATCTAAAAAGGATCTAGGAGGGACTTTTTATGTCACGTGCTTTGTGAAATCTTTAGAATGGTCTCTGTAAGGAAGCCTAAATAAATGGAACGGGATGTGTGTTTTCTTTGAATGTGACTTTTTGCACAGACTGGATCCTGGTGGTCCTAGTTTTTATTCTCAGTTTTGTTTATATTTTATCCATAATTAAATTAACATAATTTGACATGAAATGACCATAATAAAAGAAATTTTTTAATATTTCCTGTATCTTCATAGACTTACCATTAGTTTATGCTCATTTAATATGTTCTTTATGTTTCATATACTCTGCACATAGTTATTTTCTTTAAAGACTAGAATCTCTGTGTGCTTGACACTTCCACTCAAAAAGGCACCCCTCTTTAAGGGTTTGCATGCGTTAGGAAATTATTACTCCAGAAATGGTGAGAAAACAAATCTGAGTTGAATTGGTTTACTTCAGTTTCCTATGAGATCATATGGTATTCTCTATTGTTCATAGGCCCTTACGAGAACTGATGGACTGCTAGCTATGAGGCAGTAATCTATGGTGGGCACATTCATGCATAAATCAAGATGGCAGCTATATTAGCTTCCGACTTCTGACTAAGAATAAGTCTCAGGGGAAGCCTGAGGGATGCTTGCAGAAAAGCCAGAAGTACCTAGGAAGAAATTACAGTTCAATGAGAAAAAAAATCCCAGGCATCCTACGGTATAGTTCCAAATGTTTCTTTTTGGGGAGGGGGTGGGTAGGGGCAGAGGGAGGGAAAGAATCCCAAGCAGGCTCCATGCCTAGCATAGAGCCCAATACAGATGTGGATCTCACAATTGTGAGATCATGACCTAAACCGAAATTAAGACTCTGATGCCTAACTGACTGCGCCACCTAGGCGCCCCCCCACAATGTTTCTTATTTTAAAAAAGCACAAACTTTCTGACTCTCAGTTTTCTCATATTATAAAATGGGATTTAGATTTAAATGATCTCTCAAGTTTCCTTTAGCTCATTATATATCTGTCTTTAATAAAGGCAGAATTGGATTTATGTTTACCTCCCAGGTCACTGAATTCACAAATTTAAATAAAATTAAAGTGGAGATCTTAAAATTATACTCCAAGTAGAGGAATGCATCTAGATTATAGTTTTAATGAGCCCAGTGAGAACCAGAACCATGAGGTTAAAGGATGACAAAATAAAAGGTTATAGAAAAACTAAATACAGGTTTCCCCTGCCATCATTTTGTAAGCTGGGATGGCCTGAAGCGAAGAAGCGATTACCTTAATTTATATGGAAAAATGTTTGAGTGTTCCCTGATCCCAAAATAACCTCTCTTAGGCATTCCTGATACCTTAGGACACAGATGCACAAAATAAATGGAGACAAAGCTCAGATGCTCACAGACACAGTTCACAGCACTGGGGCTGCTGCTGAGATGCCCAGTGTCCTTCCTGGGGAAGGAGCCGGTGGCGCCCCCTCCTTGCTGGTGGGGGTGGGGTGGGGTGGTTAGCTGCCCTTACAGTGGCTGTGGCTCCCGCAAAACAAACACTGAACGCTGTTTTTGTTTCTTACCTTTTTTCGTAAAAGAGAGTCCTCTTTGGATTTATTTTGGTTAGCAAAACAACTACTTAATGCAGGTCTTTCGTAAAAGCCAAGTGGCTTAATGCAAACTTTTGAGAACTAGGTGATGCCCTTACATCATTTACGTTGAACTTTGCCACTGAAATTGATCAAAGCTTAATGAACCTGGGATTATATTTCATGAAAGATGATGATATTCAACGTGGGGTGAAAAAAAATTCAGGAAATCCAATGGAACCAATTATTGCATTTATTTGGCAAGTTGACATTCTGAGATGGAAAAGTGGACTCTAATTTGCTTCTTAAGAAACTAGAACTGGGGGCGCCTCGGTGGTTCAGTCATTAAGTGTCTGCCTTTGGCTCAGGTCATGATCCCAGGGTCCTGGGATCAAACCCCCCATCGGGCTCCCTGCTCAGCAAGAAGCCTGCTTCTCCCTCTCCCAATCCCCCTGCTTATATTCCCCTCTCTCGCTGTCTCTCTCTGTCAAATAAATAAATAAAATCTTAAAAAAAAAAGGAAAGAAAGAAACTAGAACTGGATTTTATTTGGGAAACCTCCCTGTCTCAGTCTGTTCATAAATATGGGAGAACTAAGAGTTCAAATAGGAAAGGTTACTAATAAGCCATAGTGATGACTCAGTTCTTTGGGAACTTACCATTCGTTATTCTGTTGTTTGTGGCCATGAGGATGTGATGAAATGACACCACACAAATAAGTGGAAACCGATAAGGCCTCCAATATTTGAAATTCTGATGAGAGAGATCGTAGGAAGTTCCAATGACAGCATTCATTTAAATGTCTGAGGAGAGTACTCCATGAGCATATTCGTGGCCAGGCGAGAGCTAACATTATTCATTTTGAAAATAAAAGAGGGAAGAAGAAAGTGGAGGAGGTAGAGCAAGAAGGAAAGATAGGATAAATATTGACATGTAAATAGGAGATGTAGACTAATGGAATTCTTTTGTGCCCTGCCCATCCTGCAACAACAAAGAATACATCAAGTAATAAAAATAGACCTAACATTCAAAGCATTTAGGATGAATTAACCGTGACACAACATGAAATTAAGCCATGGAACTTGCTGCTGCAAGGTTTTATTCAAATAGATAATTTAGATTAGAGGATTAAATTCAGTAAACACAGTTTATAACAAAATTTCAATGTCTGCAATTCAGAACAAAGAAACAAAACGCCAAGCAAAACAAAAAAAATGACTTTAGCTTCCAGAGAATATTCTAATCTATTTTAGGATGTGTAGGAAATTTCCCTTAAGTGAGATTTTATTGCTATTCTTATTGATGGTCTTTAACAAGAAGATGATGATGATTGTGGTGTGGGAGAGGAAACAGTCAAAATCTGTAAGCTCAGTCCTTGCTAAGGAAAAACTGTACTTTAAGCCGACTGACCAAACCGGCAAGGGAACTCCAGTCCCTGTCTCAAAGCCCTTCGGTTCTTCTTTCCTACCCTGTTTCCCGCGCTCCAAAATACCAAGTATGCTCAAGTAGGATGGTATAAATTACCCTCCGTGCTTGTGCTCGGGGCTCAGATCTTTGGAGAAGGGTCTCCTCTGAGTCCACCGGTGTTTTTAATAAATATCCAATTCTCCTAGTCTCCGAGTGCCGCTTGGTTTTTCCACCAGGATCCAGTCCAGCTTCTGCTACATCCTCAGGGGTGTCCTGCAGGCCTCTGTTGAGCTATTGAACTTGACCCGCATGCAAATGCTGTAAGGCACCCAAACTGGTCTCTTTCCCCTTCAGGCCGTCAGGACATGAAATGTCTATTTCTCTTTTTAGGCACTGTTTATTCTTTTCTTTTCTCTTTCTTTCTTTCTTTCTTTCTTTCTTTCTTTCTTTCTTTCTTTCTTTCTTTTTTTTTTTACTTTGATGTAATTGTATGCTATTGCTCTCTTCCTAGACCATCTTTCCAGTTGAAATTTTTAAATTCTATTTTATCGTTTATGGAATTTTTCAAGCATATGCAGAAAGGAGGAAAATAGTCTACAGCAAACCTATCCATCGACCAGATTCCACAGTAAGCAGCCCGTGGCCAGTCTCATTTCCTCTCTGTCCTTTGTTTCATCTCTACGCTTTTCTCATTCTGCCAAAACATGGGGTTGTTTTGAAACAAATCTTTAATAAGGTATCCATTTTCATGCTTTCAGGTCTTTCTGATGGAAGCATCCTCTCCTAGAGTAGCCCTCCCACTTCTCTTCATTCTAAACGTCCTTGTTCTCCAGACCCGGCTCTTCTGCATCATCCACGCTGCCAACATGGCGGCTTCTGCCTGCAAGGATCTTAGCCTCTTTAAACTCTACACACTTAGACTGTGTTATTTATGTTATACCACTCTGTATTTCTTGTGATTTTTATGCGTTTTAATGTCTTTTAACCCTAAACATACTGAAAATTCCATGAAGATGGGGATTTTTTTTTTCATTCTCCATGTATGTGCCTTTGTAGTGCTTACTTTAGTATCTGACTAACAGAGGGCACATGATAAAGAGTTTTTGTTCTGTTCTTTGGAAAAATCATCACTAATCCCTAGGCTGTTCCCCTTTGAGAGCACCGCTTTAGATCCACACCATTTTCTATGCCCTTTAATATTAGTATACTGTCACCGCAGAAATGGTGTATTCTTAGCCCAACTAGAGAGCTCTAACCAGAGTTCACAGCCTCCTCAACCCATACCTTAAATAATCCTGTGTTTACTCCTAGTACTTGCTTGAAAGCCTTCTCAAGTGGAAGCTGTTTTTTCCCTCTGATCTCCTTGTCTGAGGCCCAGAGGAGAAGGTAAGAGCTTTTCTCTGGCTCCCCACCAACATTTTTAGAGCAATTTTCATCTTCTATTGCCCTTTCTTCTTTGAAACTCTAAAGACCTACATCCACCCTTTCTCTCCCAGCCTAGCCATCTCCCATCTGCCAGACACTTAGTTATGCCCTGAGAACTCTAGAGGACTTTGGTGTCTGGGTCTTGGTTACTATTTGTGATTTTTCTTTCAGAGTGTCCCTGGCTTGAACATTCATGTTGATATACGGTCTAATACCTAGCCTCTGGTCCTCTTCGGCAGGCCACTTCTCTGAACACATGTGGACATTGTTATCAGCTGGAGAGGATCCACTTCTAGAGTTTTGAGCTCTTTACCCCAGTCACACTTACTGACCTTTTTGTGGCCCACATTCCCATTAAACATGCTTAATAACATCTTGCCTTCCAGGGTAATGATGTGCATAGACTTACGGTTCACCTTCCAGGTAGCCTGCCAACGCTCACCATACTAGCTGCAGGTATAGGAGTTTGGGGCAGGAGCCTCATGTCCTGATGTGCATGGTTCTGCAACCATCTCTGCTCTGGGAAATTGTGAAGAGGGTCATGCCCTCTCTTTACGATGCTCTGTTGAACCTGGACTTCAAGATCCACCATTTCAACTGCACTCTCATTAACACTAAATTTGATTCCACATCATCTACATTTGTAATTCAAAACCCAACCATTTTTTTTTCTCTGTGCTGCTCTTGGGCTTCCTGCTGCTGCTGCAGAAAAGTCATGTAGCCATATTACTTGACTCTTCCTCAAATATTTAGTTTTTTGCCATAGCTGATTGCCAGGCCTTTGTAAGTCCCTTTAGGGGTCTGGATCCTTGCTTTGCCTATCTTGTAAATGTGGTAGAAATTTCTCAGGGGGCCTTCCCAATGAGCTTTTATTCTTCTTACCTTTGGTAGTCTCCTTCACGGTTTTAATTACCATCTATGTGTCAAAGACTCCTGAATTAGCGTCTGTCTCACCAACAACCTCTTCTATATACAGAGCTGAATTTCCAACTACTTTTCCAGCTGGGTGTCCTATAGGCATCTCAAATTCAATATATCAGAAGCAGACCCTCTTATCTCTTCTTCTGTCCCATATGCTCTTACTGCTGGATTCTTTGTCTCTGTCGATAGCATCGTCACCCATCCAGGCAGCAGAGCCTGCCGTCCCTCCACCCCTCCACACCACCTCACTGGGTATTTGCCAGCTATCCCTAGAACACGTCATGTCCACTAGTTCTCATGGGCTTTTACTCAGGCTATTCTCTATCCCTGGAATACTTCTCATCCTCATTCCTCAAGATTCAGATCAGATGCTTGCTCACTTGTGAGGCCTACCTAAGACTCCCACTTCCAATTAGTTATTTCTCCTTCAGAGCTCTCACTTGTTTGCTTTTCTGTCATAACACTTATTTTACCCTAGGTCATTTCATTAATTCAGTAGCATTTATTAAGGCTGAATATAATATCAGACACTGTCATATACATGAGGGAAGAAAAAGGAATGACTTCGGTCTGGATAGATTACTTTGTTTTATTTCCCAGCCTTCTGTTGGGAAAGGTGGGCATTTTATTCACTGTATTTTATGCCTTTAAGGAGAAGATATGTCTAGCAGTTCATTCAAGGATAGTAACAGGAGAATAAGCTTCAGATAAAGCCTTCATATAAAATGTTAAAGATTGAAAGTTCAGTAGTAACAGCAAAGACAATGTAGACATATTTGGGTCATATGATGGTTTGGTAGTTCCCCAAAATGCATACTTATAATTGTAATTTAATTGAGGCAAGGAGCCTATCCAAAGGATGTTTATGCATGGGTCTTAATCGGCATCATGGGTGAGTGAGAAAGAATAAAACAAAACGGAAGAATCTCTGTTATTCACCTGGTCCCAAGGATAAACATCAGCCAAAGAAACTGCTGAGATGACAAATCCTGGGAGATGCATCTCTGCAGGTGCCTGGTAACAAAATATAAGTGACGAAGGGACCTTCTTCCCATTTCTTCATGTTGAACCCCGCCCCCCGACACTTGTGAGGACACCAGGAGATAATATTCTTGGTGGGGACAGCGGTGCTCCTTCATTGAGCAGTAACAAAGGTGAGGGATCCTCGAGGATCCTGGGGACAAGGGATGTTGATGAAGGTACCAGAACAGAAGAGAAATATGGAAGGCTCATATGGTGGCTGTAGCTGGTGAGCAAACTTGTTTCCTTGGGAACCCTCAAACATCATCCTAGGCTTCAGTCCTAGGTAAATAAGTGAGGACAATGGACAGTCAAATTTAGGTTATTACAATTCATGTGATCTCATCTGTAATCATGAACTGGTAAGGTCTACGGAAATTTGGGTTACCATTGTATGACGAGAGAAGAATTGATATGACCTACCAGTTCCCATGGCTGAGCTTCCTTCTCAGAATCCTGTCACTTGGGGATTGGTTAGTTCTAAATAGACTATTGCAAACACAGTAGTAGGAGGGTTGTCGAGTTAAAGTGGAGAAGAAAACATTGGTGAGAAGAACTTTAATTATGGTTGACTCTTGGTAATTCCAGGAGGAGTATCCAGTTTATGTGTCACTTGGATTGCTTACCTTTTACCTACCGGCTATTTTACCACTTGAAAGTACTTTATGCCTACAATAGGCAGATGATAGAAAGAATATGGAACTAAACATATTTCAGCTCCATGCAATCAGAACACAGAGAATAGGAAATCCATTTGTAATCCTGTTTTCCTTATTAACAACACCCTTCACCAGAAAATTTATTGAAACTACTAAATCAAAAAAAAAAAAAAAAAAAAAACAAGAAAAAAGAAACTACTAAATCAAAATAAGTTTCAGGGATTCTTTTTGTGACTTTATTTTTCTCTACTATTATATTACTCAGAAAGCATCATGGAAGTGAACAATGACTATTTGATTTTGGATAAGCTAGCTGGCTCCCCTTCTGCCTTGGAAAGAAACAAAACTAGATAAAATTGACAAGCCACTGTAAGATTATGTCCCCTTCAGGTTCCAGTAGCTTTTTACAGTAGAAGACCCAGTCATTTGGGTAAGCATTGCCTGTACGCTGGAAAACATTCAGCCCAAAGAGTCAGCTTGCAGTTCCTTTTGTGCACAGCAGATGCAGGGGGCACAGAGCTCAACCATGTGATGCTAGCACTGGGACTGGAATGGATGCCCCTGTGTGGGATGTTCTTTTCACTGAGTGAGAGCGAAGTGATAGTACAAAGCTCCCAAGGAGGGAAGGGGACCTGATAGGGTTGCCCTGTATGGTATGTTCCAATGGCAAAGCTGTCAGCAGCCAATTGGCCCTAACCTATCTTTGCCTACACATGGCCACTTATCAAGGGGCAAACCCATTTCCATGAACTGCAGCCTGTATTATAGCAGGGAGGATCTAGATGTTGCAGATGTGGCTTTCCATTCATTGCCAGATCAGAAGGGTGGAGAGGAGTCTGGCCAGGTGACAAGAATGAACTAACACCCCAAGTTTCAGCTTCTCTCTGAAGCTGCTCAGTTCAGGTAAGCATCTAGAGAAGCCAGGTGAGATTACAAACCCAACAGATACGTTTCTGGAAAATTCCAGGCCAGAAAAAACTGGGATGAAGAAGAAGTAGGAGAAGGATGGAGGACAGTACAAAAAGAAGCCAGTTAAAATAGTTTGAGGTCCAGATGAACATCTGAGTTTGAGGAATGATGAAGATACTGTATTAAATTCTATTTTAGGTTCTTACGCTAAACACATCTACTCAGGATAAGGTTGAAAGGAATTAGACTACAAGAGATCAATGACAAGTTGCTATAAAATTTCACACAAAATTCACAGAAGTCTTTGCTTTAGCTTACTGATGATCGCTCTCACAAACAGAGGGTATGTTTTGAGACAGGCTAATAAATGCTGTAGATCCTGAAATTTTGTGTATACTTATATTAAATGGTTTTACATTAAAACCATTGGCATTGTAAAGAAGAGAGATGGGCAAATTCCACCTTTAAATCTGATTCACATTCAAACTGAGTGAACCCCATAATGACTGCCTTAGTCAGATACTATTTTGAAACTTGGTGCAAAGGCTTAATGCTTATTAGCTTCTTTAGGGACAGCGCTTACTCCGAGTCATAGGGAATCCATCCCAGAAGCTAAGTCTACATATCAATAAACAGTTGCTGGGGCAGGGAAGGTGTAGAAGGCACCTACCGACAGCCTTTAAAACCTAATTCTAAGGTTTTTAGGAAAATATTCAGCTTAGAAATGCTTGTTTCTTTTTATTAGATAGTGGTAAATCAGGCTTTCAGCTCCCGTCTTCTTTGTCCCCTTCCTAAGTGCCTTGGGAAAACACGTAAGGCTGAATGGTCCAGAGTGGTGTGAAAACTCAAAAAGAAAGTGAGTGAGAATGCATCACTGAGAAAGGAGATCAGAGTTTCATCATTGTGTGTGTGTGTGTGCCAGGAGGCTGGTGTGAATGCATTCTGGATTTGCATATTCAAAAGGCTGCTCCTGTTTCTGCTGCTGTAGGTGAGAGGTATGCTCACTGGTGAATCTCAAGAAAGATGTCAAAAATGGCCGATGATCACATGCAGAGGTGTGAAATCTTTCCAGGTCACTTCTCTGGGGGGATTGCTAGGTTTGGGGGTTGCTGGAGGGAGCACTGGGACCCCTGGTCTCCCATCATGCAGCGTGTCTGTCTGGTCTCCAGGGTTATTTGTCATCCTATTCTTTACCTCACTGCCACTCTGTTTATCTTCAGGTCAGGTTGCCCCTCCCCCCATCAAAATCTACCCTTAGGAATAGATCTGTTATTAGTTACATATATGCACTTGATCCTATTTCTGAGGTATTATATTTCCTTATATATTTTGATTGACTTTTTAAAATTATGAAATATAAATTGGACATAAAATATATGCATACAATTTAACAAATAGAACATTGCCAATATCTCTGAAGCCTCCCTCCTCATCCTTTTACCAAAAAACCTTCCCTCCCCCTGAGAGGTAAGTAGAGCTAAGTAAAGGCAATCATTCCCTTAACATAGTCTGCCCACCTGTGTAAGCATCCTTAAAAACACAATTTTGCTTGGCCTGATCTCATAAAGGAAATCATAATGTGTGTATTCTTTTGTGCTTCTCTTCTGACTGTGGCTTAGGACCCCATGTGTCCTGTCACAGTGATTTCAGGCATAGTGAGCAGATGAGGACATATTTTGGGTATCAGCAATACATTTTATGTGTCTCAAGATAGTTTGAATTGAATGACCATGACATGGTGTGGAGAACAGTTTTGGAGTGTGCTAGATAAGCAGTGGTCTGGGAACTGTGGCTGAAGGGAGGAAATGTGCCCCAGTGGGTGTCCCACCAGGACTGAGGGCATCCTGGGATGTGGGACTTTCGCACTAAAACCAAGAAAGTCTCAGGCAAATTAGAACCAATGGAGCACCCAGGTTCTTCGTTCATACCTCACCCTCCATGCCAACAGGTCCCTTCCTCACCTCTTAACTCTGAGCTTGCACTTCCAGCTGCCCATTATTCCTAAAAGCCCTCTCCATTCCTCCCGTGATGAAAATCTCCATGTATTATTTATCACTGTATTATTTTCAGAAGGATGGAACTATCACACTAGAGAGATAATAGCAGTAAAACTCCAGATTCTGGAAGGTAAAATGCTATATACAAACAGTTGAGGTGATCCAATTTCTTATGTTGTACGTAATCACATATGCTATAATAGAGCCAGGACAAAGCGAGCATGGAGGGGGATTAAAATTATTGAGGGCCTCTCCACCAAACGCTATGCTGGTATATATACATCGTATATATGGTATAGGATACAGTACCTGTAGATGTAACATATATTCATATGTCCTTAAATAAAACTAGAATTGATCTGAATTCTGATTTTATGGGTAGAAAAATGGGAGTTCAGAGAAACTAAGTTATTGGCTCAAGGTCATACGGCTAGTAGAGTTGCCAAGCTGGAACTTAACCCTAGATCTAGTGTTTTATCCTTCATCTGTTGCAAGTTTAGATATGATCTAAGCAGTGAGGAGTCAGAATGAGACCACAGAGCTGATCAAGTAGCCCAGCAGTGCCTTCTTCCCTCCCCCTCCCACCCTGCTTCTCACATAACAGGAAAAACAACTCTCAATGCTTTTGTTTTTAAAACTACTTAATTGAAGTATGATTGATTATGGTGGTGATTTCATAGGTGTATACTTATCTCCAGTCTCAAGTGCTTTTAATGCTGGCTTGTATCATCCTCCAGACATCTAAATACCATGCTAATGCTGCTCTTTTTTGCATTTTACCTTTAAAGACTAATACTGTAGACTTCTTTTCATGGAAGGACGATGTGCCTCTTGGATACCCTATTCCCCACCTGACCCCTACCTGCAGTTTCCTCCTGGCATCCTTACAGAGATATATCATGAGTCTTGTTTAGCTCAATACTTAATATTTAAATCATTACAGCTAAGAGAACATTACCCTCAGCTGAGCTATAAAGTGTACACCTTTCACTAGGCTACACCTTTCACTGTGTAATCTTTGTTTTCCCCTGAGTTAATAATTCTATTTTTCTCCTGATTTTTTTGTTTGTTTAGTTTTCAGCGTTCCTGTCATTAGGTTATTCGTCTTCTGGTGGAGGTAGGTCTCTCCCCATGTGTTCAATATGTTCAAACACATCTATCCTTCTGATAGGATATTCACCTTAGAGAACTTTAAATGATCGGGATATTCCCTTCTAGTATTAAAACATGTAATTAAGACGAAGGCAAGGTGGGCAAACGCTTGTAGGAATAATGATAAGGTAAAGTCAGAAACACTGCGTAAAGTAAAACCTGGGGAGTTGTGAAAGAGTGAGCTCACCTGCTGTCCTCAAATTCAGAAATCTATCTCTGAGCCAGAGCGGTGCTTGCTGCCCCGGCTCTGTTCCCCAGCTCTTTGCCCTCTCCCCTTCTCCAGGGGCCACTGATGCCCTTCTAGGTGAGGCTCTGCAATATTTGATAGACACCAAATCCAAGGAGGAGGTGGAATCCAACAAACAGCAAGAACAAAAATAAGTGGTTGAATCTGAAAAGCACACCTTTCCCTATAGAAAAATACCAGTGTAGCACAATAGATGAATATTTACATATACTACATAAAAAATACTATGTGATGTTAATATCAAATTAAAATTTCATGCTAAATTATACTCATTATATATAATATATATAATTATCATACTTATTAAAACATACCTACTTTGACTAATTTGAATTGGATCTGTAGCACATACGCTACACATTTCTCTTCATCTGCTTTATAAAGGGCCTTAACGTAATTACATTTTAATGCCATTATTTAAAAACTTCCATGGTCATCACAAAAGGAAGTAGGGAGTGTCTGAGTCAGAGGCTTTATATTTCAGAGTAATGCAAGGAACTCTTTCAGACTCACCCAACCAGCTGCTAACTTCCTCTATGAAGAGAGTAAGGTAAATATTTCTGAAGCCCACAACTTAAAAGTCTGGCCAGACACTTGGAATGAGAGAGACAAAGAGGGTGAGAGAAAGAGAGAGAACAATGGCTGTTTGTACCTGAGGGTCTGAACTCATCAAATAATATCAGAATCCTTGCCTAGTCCTACCCTCAGCTTTCTCTATCTCAGGGGGCTGGTCTTAGGGCGGTCAGATGGCCCCCTTTCTGTGGTGTCATGGGGGGAAGGGCAGGCAGCGCCAGGCAGGGGATCAGAGACCACTGACCATCTCATATTCCATTCTGGAGTAGAGAAATAGCACCTGGGAAATTAGGTACAAATCTAGATTCTGTATTTCCAGTGTTCTTATTTTAGGCATTGTAAGTTAGAATTTTTAAATATAGCATAGGAAAAACTAGGTTTTGAGATTAGAATTGATCTTTAAAAATCACATAGCATGGTGTTTGTCTGCTTAGGGATTTACCAAAATTTGAAACTAGATTTTAAGAGAAATGGAAAGATTTGAAAATACTTCTGTGGAGGAGTAACTATTGATAGCATACATTTTACTGATATGATAAGAATAAAAATTAAGCATGCTAAATAGTAGTTACTCATTTTCCCCCCCAATATGTATTTAATTCGTAAATACAGGTTTTTTTTTTTCTTCAGTAATGTACCATGAAATAAGGTTACTTTTCCTTGTACAGACAAAATTATCCTGAGATTAGGTAATATTTTGAACAAAGATTTAAGACACATAACTTATCAATCAGGTATAGTATGTTTAGGTCCATAAAATGTCATTATAATTTCATGTTTTTTTATTGTGCTTTGTCCCTAGTTTTTCCTTTGCTTTATTTAAAAATTATTTTTCTTGCCTTTTATTAGACTTTTAAAAAAGCTTTAGTGAGAACATGTATTCTTTTGTTTTGACATTAAAAATGTTGACTATAGGAAAGAAGGGGTAAAAATTTTCTTGGATTAAAATATACCATAAGTAAACAAATAAGCTTTGAGTTATTTAAAACCATGGGGTTTTAGATACTCAAGGTAGACGCTTGGGATTCAAAAACCTTCAGGAATCTTTGTTAATTTGTGTTAAATTGAAAATTATAAATTACATATCTGTATAATAAACTAAAATATTTGTGTAAAGAATGTAAGAATACAGTGTTTTTTAGTGGGATGAAAAATTAACCTGAAGCCAAGTTCTTTCCCGATTTGGAAAGCGTATTCCTGCATTGCTATGTCTGGACAATGGCGTCCTGGGTCCTGGGTTGTATCATACTGATACCTTTTCTGACTTAATGGAATTTATTTTCCTTTTCCATTTCCTTTAGTTATTTAACTGGGACCCAAATCATTGGATACTTTTGGATGGCTTGTTTGAACTTAATTTATTTCTCTTGGTGCTTGTTTATTATCTTCTTTAAAGTTGCTATAAAAAGTAATTATAGGAGAAAGGAAAATCAGTTTTGGAACTAATGCTAATATTTATTCATCTGTCACCTGATAGAAACTTGGGAGCTTAAAAAAGTAACTCACCCTTAAATATTGTTTATCTATTTGCCAATGGGATTTAAACTTTATATCAAAAGAGAAGGAAAGAATCTTGCTTTCATTTCTAGAAACTGCAGTGCACCTGCAGAGAGAAAGATAAAAACAATTATGTGAAGTGGAACATACTATTTGGTATTTATTTTCAAAGTGCATAAACACGTCTGTACAGGAATGTTTAAAGATATATGATCTAGTACCATTTATCATTTTAAAAGTCATTGCTTGAGAATTTATATTGGTCTAGGAAAGTCTCAGCTCATTTTTTTTTTAAAAAGATTTTATTTATTTATTTGACAGAGAGAGAGAGATCACAAGTAGGCAGAGAGGCAGGCAGAGAGAGAGGGGGAAGCAGGCTCCCCGCTGAGCAGAGAGCCTGATGCGGGGCTCGATCCCAGGACCTGAGATCATGACCTGAGCCCAAGGCAGAGGCTTTAACGCACTGAGCCACCCAGGCGCCCCATCAGCTCATTTTTTTTATCTAGCATGGTGTCTCTTCCATAAAATTGATTTAACTCATAGAAATGTGTACTCAGTTGCCTCAATAAACAAATTCCTGTGTAGCTTCTCTTCTCTCTAATATAATGATAGTTTTGTGAAAAGTCACCAGGATGATTAAAAAATTAGAAAATAAACATTGTAATTATTGCTTAGAACATGATTTAAGGAAAGGTTTTTAAAAACATGAAAGCCTCTACCCACCTTGCCCAGGGGTAAAATAGTAAGATATGCTTTTTTATTTTTAAAATTTTTTTTAAAGATTGGGGCTCCTGGGAGGCTCAGTCCATTAAGCGTCTGCCTTCGACTTAGGTCATGATCCCAGGGTCCTGGAATCAAGACCTACATCGGGCTCTCTGTTCAGTGGGGAGCCTGCTTCTCCCTCTGTTGCTCCCCCTGCTTGTGCTCTCTCTCTCTCTCTCTCAAATAAATAAATAAAATCTTTAAAAATAAAAAAATATTAAGATTTTTTTGTTTATTTGATAGAGAGAGTACGTGGACTGGGAGAGGCAGAGGGAGAGGGAGTTCTAAGCAGACTCTGTGCTGAACATAGAGCTCGGTGCAGGGCTCGATCCCACAACCCTAAGATCACTAACTGAGCTGAAACCAAGAGGATAAGGATAAGGTTGAAAGGAATTAGACTATAAGAGATCAATGACAAGTTGCTATAAAATATAAAGTATAAAATATTGTAAAATATACTTGTGTAAAGCATCAAAAAGAATTGGGGCTTGACCAAATACAAGTGCATTGAAATTTTGTACTTTGGGATATGATGCTAACCAAGTAGCTTCCAGACTCCACTGGCCCACACAGGATGGTTCCCAAATAGGGTCATTTTTAAATCTTGCAGGTCTTAAAGATTCAAATTATATTGAATATATTATATCAAATATATAAAATAAATTATATAGAATATATTAAAATAATTCCACAATCCTCTATTAAGCATAATTTTCACTATAAGTATTTGGAAAGGATTACTGTAATTTTGCTTTTAAAGTTATTTTCCTAAACATGATTAATTTAATTTACTATGCTTTTTAGTAATCAATATGAAATCTTGGAAACTGTTTGAAGAAACAGAATCTACCACACAATTTCACTTTAAAATTAAGGAACTTCTTGTGAGTACAAAATTTAATATAAAAATCAGTATGTTTCAATTTAAGTTCCAATTTAAGTATATGTTTCAATTTAAGTATATTTACTTATATATACACTAATTTCAATTTTGTCATTTTTTGTCATTTTTTTTTAGAAGCAATACTTATTTTTCCAACGTAGAATGTGATTTTGAGTCCCCGGAAAGTTTGGGGACCTTAGTCCCTGCCGATATCACTCACTGGCTAAAGCTGCCCTGTATGTCTCATCCTGTGGTCCTCTCCTTCTTCTGGTTCCTTCTCGCCTTTACCGGAAGGGGTTTCTCCTTCCAATCACAGCTGCCACTGGACATCCCCTTAGTTTACATGGATTTGATATAAAATCATTAAATTTTCTGAATAACCATTAAAAAAACATAGATGTTCTGTCTTGGAGTGAAGAGTGTTTGGAGTGTGAATGTTATTTTCACCCTTTATTTCTGGGGGCATAACTGAGGAGTGGGACCTGTAATGAATTGAAAGTAGCTGAATTTGACCTTGCAAAATAGCATCGTTTATGGCCTTGTGCCTCAGTGATGTTCTCATGGGTTGGAATTACAAAGTGCAGAATACAGTTTCCTCAGGCATACTCTGGAAATGTCCAATTTGTGGTCTTTTAGGAAGACCAAATTTATTACCATTTAATAAAGAATAACGAATATGGAGCAGCTTCAATTCATTGACTGTTTACAATGAGTCAGGCATTATGCTAGATTGTTTCTCTTTTTTTTTTTTAAACTCAAGCTTCCATTTGATAAAATAAAAATTGAAAACTTAATTTAATGTCATTTGTAACTTTGAAAGGCATTAAGTTTTTGTGACTTCAACAAAATCAACACCATGGCAATTTTAGAATATTATTTTTTCAAACCACACATATCTCTCTCCTGTTGACCTTCTTCCTTTTCCATACCATGTCCTCCCTCATCCCCCTCCCCAAATGTTTTGATATTATGTCGTCCTTTAACAGCTGTAAGTGTGAAAGTACACGTGGTTTTCTGTCTTGCAAATTGATCATCTCACTGAATAAGATGCAATTTAGAAGCTTAGAGAAGTTAAAGACTTGACCCAGGTCACACAACTTTTAGCGACAAGGTTGGGGTTAAGACTGGGTCCCTTAAGGGTCCATGAGTCTTGGAACCTGCCACACATTAGGCATAATGTGCACATTAGGCACATTAGGCATAGACTATTCAAGGAGAATAATTTGGAGGATCCATGTGAGTTCATTTAGTCTGTGACAACTCCAGCTGTGGTATTGGGATCAGCTTAGTATTTTGGAAAAATTGTGCAAAGAAATACCAAAGCAGATTCCTGAAGAATTCCACGTGGGTGGTAGCCCTCTATATTTCACAAACAACATTATCAAGAATTTGAAGACAATCTCATTTTTATCCTGAATTCTAAATTTGCTATTATACCTCAGGTTCTTCGGTAAGAGATAGATAGACCTCTGTGTTGGAAAGTCATGTGCATGTTTGTGATACATAATATGGTTAATCACACTTTCCATTCCAAAAAAATTAGAAAGCGGTGTGAAAATAATAAATACAGGATCAAGGATGCATAATGTTTGAAATTAGGACAGTCCTGAGAAGAGTTAGGATGTATGATTAAGCACAAGTATGGTGGCTATTCTAGAGAGAAGGAATAAGGAAATTATGTGTTAAATCTCCAAGTGTTAACATTTTTTAAAATTACAGATTGAGAAAGCAAGGACTATAGCCCCTTTAATAGACCATCTAATGTTGTATGTGCTCTTTGTTTTACTGCAGAGAGCTCTTCTGCTCTATTTCAGCTTAGAAAGCTAAGGTGATTTGATGAACGGTAGACCCCAGGAATGTGTCTGCTTAGGGGTTGAAAACAACTCTCAGAGGCCACTGATGATAGAAATGCCACATCAAGGAAAAGTGGGAATATGAGTGTGAGAGCATAGGCAGAAACACAGAAACACTGCACTAAGTATCAGTGTAAAAGAAAGTGAGTGTATCATGATGTTGTTGGCAGAAGAGAGGGTTTTAGAGTGTTGGTAACAAGGATACAGGGCCAAAGGAAAATCTTCTTTTTGTTCTAAGTTATTTGATGGTTATATCCAAGGCTGAAGAAATGAAGCTTCAAATACAAAAATCAATGAAAAACCATCAGGTGCCCCGAAAATGTACTTGGCACTCATTCCATTTCTCTTGTCCTCTAGGCAGTGCTCCATTCCACGATGGCCTCCCTTGCTGCCGCAAATGCAGAGTTTTGCTTCAATCTGTTCAGAGAGATGGATAACAATCAAGGAAGTGAAAATGTGTTCTTCTCTTCTCTGAGCATCTTCACTGCCCTGGCCCTGGTCCGTTTGGGCGCACGAGGTGACTGTGTCTCTCAGATTGATAAGGTCAGTCTCGGTTGCGCTGCCACCCATGGTTTCTGTGATTCATCAGTTAGGGCAGATTGTTTCCTACAAGAGCATATTCTACTGCAATGGTCCCCTGTAAATGAAGAAATCTCAGTGAGTCCCTCTCTGGGTGTGAAGAAGACACACTGCTTGTAGCACTTGTTTTTGAGATGGGAGGCAACAGGAATATTCTCAGAACTGCCGCTTTGATTCTTTTCCTTAGTACAGTAGTTCTCGAAATGTGTTTCCTAGACCAGCAGCATCAGCATCACCTGGAGAACTCGTTAGAAATGCAAATACTTGGGCCCCACCTGAGACCTACTGAATCAGAAACCATGGGGATGGAGCCCAGCAATCTGTGGTTTAATAAACTCTCCGGGTGTGCACTAAAGCTTAGAAACCACCGCCTGGTAGAAGTAGATGAGAAAGGTGAGCAACAAGGAGATACCAGTGAAGTCCCACTTTAAACACAAGTGACGTGGGCACCGATGACATAATAGTACATTCCGGATAATAGCAGAATGGTTATCAGATTGTCACCAACACGTGTGGAAAGTGCTTTTAACTCACCCTTGTACACTACCCTGAACCAGGCTGTGCAGTGAAGTGACACAATCATGAAACTGTAGTAGCTCAGTAGCAGGTGAGATCCCAGGTCCAGGCTGCCTGTGGTCTTTGGCATCTCTTTCTGCCTCCTGGTTCCCCCCATTATTTTAGTTTATAAATGAGAGCTAGAGGAAGATTGTGTTGTAACCCGTCACAACTAAGCAGTTGCTGAAGATTGTTTAAGCAGATAGTCTAAGCTAGGACAATTCGTTTCTCACTCTGGATAGCTCAGTGAATATTTGTTGCTAGTGAATAACCACAGAGTCTCAGAATGCCATTTTCCCAAGAGCTGGAGTGATTTGCAACCACAGTGTGTTGAACACCTTTAATGAGATGATAACAACTAACTGCTGAGATCTCTGAGATAAGCTGTATGGGTATCTTACCGGCTGCTCCCAATAGCACTGGAGTAGGCACTCTTACTCTGATTTTTGTGTTCCTGGGACATCTTAGCTAGTAAGTGGCAGTACTATGATTCAAACTCGGGGTGATCTTCTAAGTCAGGGTTTCTAAATCTCAGCCCCACTGACATTTTGAGCCAGATAATTCTTTGTTGCGAGGGGCTTTTCTGTGCATTGTAGAAGATTTAGCAGCATCGCTGGCCTTTTCCCACTAGATACCATTACTGTACCTCTGTCCAGTCATAACAATCAAAAATGTCCTCAGATAGTGCCAGATATCCCCCAGGAAGCAGAATCAATCCACAGTTGCGAACTATTTGCCTTAAAGCCACCAAACAGAAATGCAGCCCAAAGTACATTATTGCAAAGCCTCATTTGTTTTAAAGTTAGTATTTTGATAAACAAATATAAAGCCTTTGGGGGGAAAAAAACTTAGCAACTAATAAAAATGTATTCATTCGTTAGTATAAGTACATAATGTTTTAGAACCAAGTAAAGCAACGTGGTGTCACAGCAACAGAACACTGGTCTGGGATTTAGACAATCAGATCCAAATTCTGATTTGGGAAAAATAGTTCATCCCTGTGGGCCTCAGTATCCTCACCTATAAGCTATGGGGATTGATTTGGTGGTATCCACTTAAATAACTTAAAAGTCGTTCCTGTTCTACATGTTAGACAAAAATGTGTAGGCTCCACACCTATGACAAAACCCCACACCTTTAACATAACGGAAGACACAGTTATTCATTATTGTATGATTTCAGGTTAAGAACATTCCCGGGCTACTGCCTAATTCATTTCCTGAGGTCTCCTTGCCCCCCAGCAGCCTGGTGGACCAGGGTCAACAGCTCATGGGAAGTGGGTCACATTGAATTCAGAGATCCTGTCTTACTGGGGTCTGCTCTTCCATCATGGCTGGAATCAGTGCCTTTCCTGAGTAACTTTTTATACCTCTTACTATTGTAACCTCCTATAAGAAATATGTAAGAGGGAAAAAATGCAACTGTAGACACAGAAACATTCATATAATTTACTTGTACAAATATTTAGTCATCTGCAGTATGCCTTCTTGGAAATTAGTCCCCAAACTCTGTCCCAGTTAGTTTCTCCTTACAAGACCCGACACTTGACACTGTGGGTCACATGTGTATATTTTTAGAGAAATCAAGCCGCAATCAGTTTAGTTGTAATGTATGGCATCCATCCATCCGTCTCTCTTAAGCCCTGCCATGGACCAGTGGTTGTAATTGTTTTCAGTGGTCAGGTGGTCATGGTTGGGCTAGTAGAAATCTCTTTAAACTTGTCGTTTTTAAACAATCCTTTCAGATGACTCTAAATCTTTGCTAACTGACAACACGATGTTCTGGGCCTGTCCTGAGTTTTCTTGGCTCAAGACAGATCAGACCACCCATTCTCAGCGAAACCCTAGTTCCTCTACTGGACAATAGCATTGAAATCCAGAATCGGCAAGCATGAGGTTCAGTGGAGTTAAAGTGACCTATCAGCTGCTTGCCATTTGAATGAAAGAGCAGAGAAGTACATTTACTTAAAAGGTCCTGTGTTCAGGTTCATATTTTCTCATTTAGCTCTAATATTACTGTACTTTCTTACTTTAATATAATGGTTTTTATTTTATTTTAATTTTTAGTTTTGGAGGAAAAGCTAAACCTTATTTATTTTTTAAAGACTGAAACACTTGGAAAATATGTCACAGCCTTGAAACTCCAAACGTAGGCTACATTATCATTTCAAGTAATAAGCTGGTAAAAAGAGAACAAGGTCCTTATCAAAATGATAAGGTGCTTGAGCAATGGCAGGAACACAGCTTGCTACAAAGGCACCCCGGCAAAAGTGGTATTTGGTGGTGGTGGAGGGAGGTTGCTCCTCTTTTGTTTTAAAGGAATCATAGCTCAGCCCTGAGTTGCTTCCGTTTTCTCCTTTGACCTTCCTATTGCCCAGGGATTGTCTCAATAGGGCTGTGTTATTTCAGGGGGTAAATAAGCAAGACTGAGTTTAGGCTCTCATTTCATCCTATTCAATAAAAACAGATTTTTTCCAAATCCAGTATTTAATAACTGCCTTAATTAAGAAGACGGCAATTCATCCTTCAGTGTTCATTCCTGGATACTGGTGTTTGGTGCAATCGAAGCCCCCTTTCCCTTCGAGGGAGAGTGTCACGGTGTCACTGCCGAGAGCCACAGGGCCCATCACGGCAGCCAGTGAGAAGGAAGGGCTGCTTCCCATACCCATGGAGCGTCACCTCCCATGTATTTGCAGGATCTCCTAGTTGGAAGATGTAATGTGTATTTCAAGAAATGCGTATTCACATCTTCTTGGCCAGAAACAGATATCCACAGGGAAGTATTCCAAGTTCTTATCCAAACTACCTCTCCCAACTCCACAGCTTAAAAATCAGGCCTTTGTATATAAAACAAAACCAAGCAAAACAAAGACCCAGAACCTTTTTTTTTCCCTTATAAATTAGTGACCTCATGGATTTTGCTTTAGAGCTTATGGAAAATGATTTGGTGATCCTTCTGGTAAACAGGAGTTTGGCAACAGAAACACTTCCGTTTACACTAATATAGTGCTTTTTCAAATGTATTTTTCTTTTCTTTGAGCTACCTACTATGCTTCTCTTTTCTCTGACATAGCATTTCATTGAAATAAAGTATGTCATTTTTTTGTCTTTAATCATGTCTTTATATTACAGTGTTATTTAAAAGTCATATAAATATGAATTTTCTTTAAAATAATTGGGTTTTACCAAAAACATTTCAAAAAATAATCATTGTAATATGTTCCTTATTCTACCACTTTTGTGAGAAAACATAATAGTTTTATAATTTGTCATGAATACATAGGTGGAAGGCCACTGGGTTGCAATGATTCATAATCTTTTTTTTTTTTACCTTCAATCCAAAGATCCTAAAATTTCTTACATTGTGTTGACCTATGATTTTCCTTGTTTGCCATTATCTGAATATGTTACAAGTTATGAACAAGAAAAAGAAATTCTGATTTTCCTTCATAGGGTCAGTCAGGGGATATGAGAGCACAGGACTGCTGGCATTTTGGATTGTGAAAAATATGCCTTTGATATTTTATTTAATACCTATTACATTTGAATATTTACTAGTATCACTGTTCGCCTTTAGTCATGGTAGTTTTATTGTTGAACGTAATATCTTAGATTTTTGGAAATATAAAAATATATATGCATCACCTCAATATTGTACCAGTCCAGCTTATTAAAACCAATTAGGAGTGTCAGAAGAGACAACTAGATTATTATCAAAATAGAGTAAAATTAGAAATGATCAAAGAATGATATTAAATGTTTATACTTGTTAAACCTTTTTTCAAAAAGTTAACAAGAATGATTTCTGGGGATTCATATACTTTTTATAATATTGTCTCGGTTCCACGAGAGTTAGTTCTGAGAAGACATTAGCATTTTTGAGTCCTGACACGGTACCATAATATTTTATGTTTCTGGTACCTCCATATATTCTCAAATACCAGTCTATCCAATGCCAAGGGAAAATGAGAAAGGAATCTGATATTTTTCATGCTCCACAGTGGCATCGGACTTGGGGGCAAGATGACATCTGGTGTGCCAAGCATGGCGAATTTTAAATTGACTACTAATTTGTATATCAAGTTTGCCTTGTTGCCTTTGCATTATCTCTTACTCCATCTCATGTTAATTATTATTTCAGATTAAGAGGTTGTAGAAATTGAGGTAGGTTCCAATTCTCTGTGACCTATTAAGACTAATAATGACACTCATAGCCTTCATATGTTTTCATATATCTTACTGAGCTTTTCTGTTTCCTCCTACCCAATAAGATGGTGCTATTATTTAGGGGTCCGAAGTCTTGAAGTTGAAAGCCCCCACAGACACACTGATAACAACATTGACTTAATTAGATTCCCATCCGTAATTTCTTTTTTTTTTTTTTTTTTTTCCATCCGTAATTTCTTTACCCAGTGTCAGAGTGCTCCCTTACCACTACTCCCTTCTTCTACCTCCCACCACGGTTATGGTTCAAATATAGCACACATGACTCCCCTCCCCTTTTTTTAAGATTTTATTTATTCATTTGAGACAGAGAAAGACAGAGAGAGCACAAGCAGGGGAAGCAGCCGGCAGAGGGAGAGGGAAAATTAGACTCCATGCTAAGCAGGGAGCCTGATCTGGGGCTCGATCCCACGATCCTGGGATCATAACCTGAGCCAAAGGGAGACGCTTAACCATCCGAGCCACCCTTGCGCGCCCACATATGACCCCTTAAAGAAAACCTGCATCTTTCTACAGAAAATCTTGTCTGTCTCTGACAGTACACATTCATTTTGCTCCAGATAGCTGCATAAATGATTATCATATGTGTAGTACCCTTTATCACTTCCTAGTAGAGAAGCCATTTTGTGTTTCAGATCCCATGGACATAAGGGCCTGGGGAAAGTCCGATAAAGTGCAATAGAAAATTAAAGCTTGGGCAGAATAGCAATTATTAGAATAATGGATTATGAGGGCCACACTGGAAAAGGAAAAGCCTAAAACTACTTAATTTCAAATAACTGTAGGATCTTTTTTGTTTTGTTTTGTTTCAAATAATTATAGGATCTTAAATCACATCTCTCAAGTCCCAATTTAGCTTCATTTAGGATTTCCTAGATATCCGGTAACTACGTCTCTCTTTTATGTCTTCATGCCTACATAATTAGCCTTAATCTTGCCTGTCATGTGGGCAAATAAAATTTCTCATTTGATTCTTTTTTGATCCTTGTCTAGGTTTAATCAGTGATTAAACTTTAAATTGCTCCATGAGAATGAGCAAACCAAAATAATTAGTAGACACAGTTCGTTTTGTAGCCATTGATTTATTCACTCTGCCAGCTCATGGCCCTTTCCCCAATGCACGATCTGTGTTCTAACCAAGTCAGAAGGGGGCTGCCCCTGTCACGCCTGCCCTGTGTCCTACCAAACACACACGCAAACACAACCACTAACAATGAAGTCCCTTCCTTTATTTTGTGGAGTCCCTTCCTGTTGAGCAGGACCTGCTTACTGATTTCCTTGCTCCCTGTTTGCAGATGCTTCACTTCAACACAGCCTCGGGATGGGGAAGCTCTTCTCAGGCTCAGGTAAAGATAATGCGCTCTTTTAAGAGAGTGTGAGACTAAATTTAGAGAAATTACTATCGCGCCGATGTATTTAATTATGCTTACCATCCTTTCAAAGCAAAGGAATGTGTCTCACTCAGATTTCCATCTGTGGCATCTCAAGGACAATTTTTGATAATTTACTTGTTAATTATTAACTTACCAATATTTTATTTCTGTGTTGGCCAGATTTTGGCAAGATAGTTTGGGACTAAATGTTTTGCTTTTATCCTTTGATATTCACAGACAACTTATATTAGTAAAATGAATTATTTACTATACATGCGAGGCAAATTCATTATCTTCTGTTAATAATTTTATTCTCAAGCTAATTATCTTATATGTGCTGCCGAAGTGAGCACTCAAGTTAATTATTTTAGTAAAATTTGTAATTAACTATGATCACAGGTACTATTATGAGAAAGGGCAAGAAATTGTAAATAGAGGTGGTGTTGCCGAATTTACAAGCATCATTATTTTTCAGTTCTTTCATGGTATAATATACATATTTTATGTCATGTGTAAGTAAGAGTGTGGATATATTTGCAGTCCTGTAATACGTTTTTGTACATCTTTTTAATAACAGCCAGGACTTCAGTCTCAACTGAAAAGAGTTCTCTCTGATATAAACACATCCCATAGGGATTACGAACTCCGCATTGCCAATGGTCTTTTTGCAGAAAAAGTGTTTGACTTTCATAAGGTAAGCGTGGCCTTTCCTGTCACAGGTTATTTCCACTCTGGACCCCAGTTCAGTCCATCATCTGCAAAAGGCTTGTGTCTTTCTACGGAGCGATACAATGGGGATTTTTTTTTTTCTTATAGCTGCTAATTATGTTCCCAGATGTCTTTGAAATTTCATCTCCCCTGTTCCTAGAGTACAGCTTTACTTGAGCTGAGTGATCCCCACATTCAGGGTCCCCAGACTGAGAGGCTCCAAAACAGAGGAGACGGTGTCCTCTGGCAGTGGTGAGGGGCGGTAATGGGGAGGGAGGAGCAGGCAGCCCACTTAGGGTTGTCCGTGGGCAGCAGAGGAAAAAGTCTACCCACTTTTCCTCTGAGCTTTGTGTCTCCCGGGATCGTTGCGGATCCCCAGGGCTGAGTTCGCCTTCTCTGTTCCCAGCCACGCCCTTTCACCTCTCCTGCCAACAGTCACTTTGCCATGAGCTCACTCATGTAAGAACCCCTTGTAGGGGACATAGGCGGACACGGCCAGCCACTGGCAGAGGAGTGCCTCCGGCTGGACCGAAGGCAGGGGACTGGCTCACGTGAGGTCAGCGGGCGAAGTTTTCACAGCACTGTGTTTTGTCTGTGTGATCAATTCACTCACCGTGGCTTCCTGCTCACACGAAGACTAGTGAGACCCACACCGTACCCTGTACGCTCCCGGGCTCCACACGTGCCTTGGAGCCACGGCCACTGTGACAGCCGGAAGCTGCTTAGCACTGTTCAAGTGGGTGCAGGGGCCATGATTTTTGGGGCATGTTTGTTCTCCCTTGTAATTCTCCACTTGTCAGACGACCATAAAGCTTTGCTTCCGTGCCATCTCTGGGCTAATCTCCACTCGCATCTTTGCCAGCTGTCCGTGCTCCACCCAGCCATTATTGTCTCCTGGCTGTCACCCACACAGATTCTTTGCCCCTTCCGACACCGCGCCCGAGCCCTTCAGCAGCCTGCCAAGTATGAAGCATTAGGCCACTTTGTTTTTTAATCTTTCCAAAAGAATCCTACACAAGCTTTCCAGGGCCACCTTGTACGTTCAACTCCACATTTTGTGTCTCTTTTCCCACACGTACTGCAGACTCCCTGAGGGACTCCTACCCCTTTTAACCTGGAAGGTGATGTGTCTGTCATGTTACTAATTATAGCACATTTCCATGTTCCTTTATCTGGCCCTCAGTGTATGCATCCAGCACAGGAAAGGTGAGATCCGATCACTAGCATGGAAAATAGACACTGCCGTCTTTTTCCTCCCAAACATTTACAAACACAGTTATTCTAAAAACTATTTTCGATTAAATGCATGACTGTTGTTGCTTTCAGTTGTCAGATCAGTACAAAGATAGATCATCTCCAAATTTTCTACATTTTGTTGTGTAACAGTGTTTTACTCATATTTGAATATAGATGAGTCTATTCGAATTGAGGAAGATAATAATAATGTATAAATTGTCTTTACAAAATGTATATAGAAGACCCAGCCACCATCTCTGATACCTTCTCCACCTTCCTCCCGGAATCTGTGCTAGATCTGCCTTGGTCAGACCTCTGTGACTGTCATTCCATATCGCCCCAAGCTCTGCCACCAGTTAGGGTGACTTCAGTGTCCCTGTGACAGCCAGCTGCGAGCTGAGCTTCCCTCCTTGCAGTCTCCTGACCCTCTCTCCCTATACCATTACAGTAATAAATGCCCAAGCCCCACCCTGAAACTCATCAACGCCCAGAACTGTTCCACTCCTGAAATCTACAACTGGAGTTGCCCCGTCGGTGGCCACATCATTCCATGCTTCTCGTTCTTTCGTTATTTCAGCCCCACTCTACCTGTTCTTCAACTGATCAACTTATGCAATTTTTCCATCTCTCCATCGTCTCTCCACCTATCAGCTCTCTCTTTCCCCCAACAAAGCCCCACCCAGATCAGTCCCATGACTTCCCTCTACAGCTGTGCCTTGGCCCCTCGGCGACACTTGTGCCAGGCCTCGGTGTGTGTGGTCGCCACCACGACACCACGGGCTCCTAGCCCTGCTAGATGTCTTCCATGTCGTCCAGCAGTCAGCTGGGCGCTCACGGTAATTTCTTTCTCTCATTCCTCACACCAGTTACTGAAAGCCCTTCTGCTTCTCTCAGTTTCCCAGCAACCCCTTATTGCCACCATCAGTTTCTCCTAGGTCTATGCCAGGAGCTCTAGGTCTCTGCTGCCTTAAATTTATCTAGTTGGTCCTGGAGCAGGAGAGGGGCCCAGTGCCGTAGGAGCCCAGGGGAGGACGGGAAGCCATGGGAGTTAGTGGAAACATCTCTGGGTTTTCTTCAGTGCAGATCCTGCTTCCCCTAGTCATCAGAATCACGACAGTAACAGGGTGTCAACCACTGCCTTCAGGTGGGGTGGGGTGGGTGGATGTCTGGGTCATCTGGGATAGCCTGAGATCTCGGGGTGACACCCCTGTGCTCCTCAGAATTGCTGCTCTGGGTTCCTGGGGTGACTGCCCACATACCTACTGCTCTCCGTCTAGCCAAGACCAAACACTGGGACATAGTCCTAAATTTTACAACCGTTTGTTGTGTTCACCTCAAAAAGAGAATTTTCACACTTGGCACAAGCACTTTCAGCTTTCAAACTTTCTCTCCTCTCTTTTTTTTAATAGGAATTTACTTTAATACTGAGATGGAATACATGTTGTAATATACATAGGATGAATATTTTAATTCTGGATAGGCCATTTGATCTTCTTAAAATTAATGGAAGAATTTTCAAGAGACAAAGGAACAGTGTGTCTCTTTCTTAAAGGTGAATACATCATATAAGTTCATGGAACAAATTGTATATAGAGAAAAAAATGGACTTGAGTTGTCTTATATTCCAGCTTCTCTTCTATAGGTAGAAGCACATCTGCCTCAGAATAATGCATTTTCTTATTTAAGCAAAAAATTCCCATCTCCACTTGTCTTCTACTTGACAAAGAAAATAGGCCATCAGGGCGGATCCATATCCCTACTAACACCCTGCTCCCTTTCCCTTTTCCCTTCAATTTCAGAGGGAACACTTTGTTTAATGGATAAGTCCTCCATTTCTTCTTGCCACCTCACCCTCTCCCCCGCCTCAAGTTTCTTGGTGATGTTTCCATATTTTTCCTGAACTTCTCTCACTCTATTGTCATCTTCTTCATCGCATATAAATGTGCTTCCAGATAAATATCTTCTCAATTTTTCTCTCCTTTTTTTTAAAGTTACCCCATGATTCTTTTCCCATTTCTGTGTTTCTCACTCTGACAGCCTGAACTTGAAAAATCAAACTTACTCGAACAGTGATATGTACAGGCAGAATCCATCTTTTCACCCTCTCTCACTGCTCCATCTATTGCAAACTAGCTTCTACCTTCCACATTTCCTGAAGCTGCCCTTACCAAGGTGATTAATGGCTTCCAGTGGACACCAAGCTATGGGCACTTAGCAGTTTGGGTCTTATCTACCTCTTTAGTATTCAGCACTATTGGAGCTCCCTGAAACTTTCTCCTCTCATGGTTTCTATGGCATTGATTTCTCCTGGTTTTCTACCTTCTCTTTCATTTCAGTTTTCCTTTGTTTATCTTTATTCCTTCACTCACCTCTGAAATACTGTTGTTCTTTAGGGTTCCGCCCTCTGGCCTCTTCCACTTCGGTCTACTGTCTCACCTAAGGAGAGATGATTGACTTAGAAAGTTTAACTTGATGTTGTCCTCCATACCGCCACAACTCATTCATTCCTCACTCTCAGTGTCATGCTCATCTCTCTGCCTGCCTACTGCCAGTCTGCAAGTGGGCATCTACAGGTTCCTCAGCACATCATCTCTCCTGTTCCCACATATTCTCTTTCCCCTGTGTTCTCTTTCAGTGAATGACTTACCAGGTATTTGGATCAACTTCGACATCTCCTTTTCCTGGAGTTTCACAGTCCATCAGTAAAGAAGACATTGATTTTCCTTCCACTTTCAAAGAAAAGTTATTTTAAATAATTTCAAACTCACATAGAAGTTCCAAGTGTTATAAAAAGAACACTTTCCCCCTGAACCATTTAAGATGCTTTGTCATATTTGAATATTTCATGTAATTCCTACAATGACGTTCTTCTACGTAGTCACGATACAGCCATCAAGATCAGGAAGCTAACAGTGTACATTCAGCTCATCTTCAGATCCTTTTGGGTTTTAACAGTCAGCCCAACATCATCCCTCATAGCAAAGGACTTAGTTCAGAATCATGCATTATATTCTGTTGTTGACTCACTTTTAGTCTCCTTCAATTTGACACATTTCATAGACTGTCTTGACTCTCATGATCTTGACACTTTTGGTAATTATTTAGGGTCCAGTTTTAGGCCAGTTATATTTTAGAATGCCCTTCAGTGTGGGTTTGTTTGATATGTCTTTGTGATTAGAGTCTTATTTTATCCCAGCTTTTCTGAAATATGATTGATATATAATATAGTATAAGTTTAAGGTGTACAGTATATTGATTTGATACACGCATATATTATGCAAGGATTATCACCATAGCATTAGCTAACATTTGCACCAGATTTGATGGAAACTTCCAGGTGTTTTGTTTTCATTGTGTTATCCCTGTGGCACACTGGCAGGATTCTGATTTATCCCGTTGCTGGTCCTGCCATCTTTGGTCACGTGATTACAGGGATGTCTGCTGGGTTTCTCTGCCGTGAAGTTACTCTTTTTCCCTTTGTTGTTAAGTATTTTGTGAAGAACTGCTTCAGGCTGTGTAAATATCTCATTCTTGATAAAAGATACTTGTTTATTTATAACGATATGGACCTATGGTGTCCTGTTTTAGCCAAAGGGTTATAATCCATCATATTATTTTCATGCTCAAATTATCCCTTCTATTGATCTCTATGTTTGTTTGACATGCCCCTCTCATTTGAGTACTTTCTCTCTGGCATCACGAGATGTTCCAATCTCATCTTCTTTTCCTGTCTCAGCCCTAGAATCAGTCCTTTCTCTGGGAGCCCTAGTTTGTTTTTAGGAAAATACATGCATATATTAAATCAATGTTCATCTTTTTACCTAAATCTAGTGAAACCCATGAGTTCCTATGATATCTCCAATTTCCATCAAACACCACAGAGTTCATTTTTTTCTCTCTTTCTGTGTTTAACTCCCTTCTCCAACAGTGAGAAATCTGGCTGCCATTATTCTTACATATTTACTTATTTGATTAATCTCCGTCTGTGTAACCCATTTCCCATCACTGATGCTGTTGCCCCTCCCAATATGAAAACACCTTCTTCATTCCATGAGAGATCTGCCCTTCCATGCTAGGCTGCGTCTCCAGGAGTATACCTCTTCCCTCCACTTAGTTCCCCACATCCCATGGTGGTCTGCCCACCACAGAGATGTTCCTCTCACTTTTTTGGACTTTGACACCCCACAAGGATATCCACCTCACACTATTTAGGATCTAACACTTTCATGAGGCCATCCCTCCTCAGGGATGCCTCTGGATTCTGCCTAAGCTTGAATTCCAGAGCTGGGCCTCCCTGACAAGGCAACGTGTTCTTTGTCTCCTTTGGCCGCTAATACTTTGTGTTGAATTGCTCCTCACCGTGGAGGGGCTCTGCCATCCAGCTCTGCCACACTGGTCCTCCCCACCCTGAGATGTATACCTACCTAGATTTGCCCCTCCTAATGGCTTTGAGTCTCCATTGTTCAAGAAGGAAATGGAAGGGTAGGGGATAAGAAAGAGTTAGTTCTACCCTCTTAATGTATCTTTAAAATTTATTTCGTCCTCCCCACGGCCCTGGAAACTGCCGGTGCTTCAGTTCAGGTCCTCTTTGTATTCCTCAGGATAAACTATAAGGACATTTTAGTAAGTCCCTCTATTTCCAATCAGTTTTTTTTTTTTTTTCCTATGCTGATTTCAGAGTCCCCTTTATGAAATGCATATTTAATTATATTACTCCCCTGTTTAAATCCTTTTAATAACTCTCCCTAAAATAAAATGAAAGCTTCTTGTCCAGGGAAACAAGACAGTCATGCTTTTCCTTTGTCCTGGCCCATGTCCTCCATTTTCCTCTTTCACCACATGCGTCAGTCATCGCAAATTCCTGCTGGTCTCCTGAGTGTGCAAAGATCCTCTTACTCCTCTGAGGGTACTCCTGCTTGAGGGGCTCGCCTTTTCTGCTCATCCTCTTCAACCTGACTTCTTTCTTTTTTTTTTCTTTCAAATGCAGGCCAGGTCTGGGGGCTTGAGCTTTATCTTAAGTACAAGAAGTAGCCTGGAAGCCTTCTTAATGCTTTCGGTAGGAAGGGGGCGACACAATCAAGGGAGATGAACAAGGATGCTGTTGAAGTATTTATGGTGAGAAAGCAGTGGTAAAGCCAAGGAAGTGGGCTTTAGTCGTAATCCCTGTTAGCCTCCCCTACTCCACTTCAGATGAACTTAGGTTCAAATAGTGTGCTTGCTGTGCAAATTCAGTCCAGCCATATTTTCATATTCTAGCCATATTTCCTCCTCTTTGAGTGGAGAATGAGTCCTTGAGTGAGATGGTGGAAATGAAGAGACAAGTTCAAAAACAAGAGTTGTTATATGCTTAGTTAATGGTGACTTGTGACTATAAGAACTATGTATATTACTTACAGAACTGTAATTATTTATATTTATAGAACTATATTGAGTGTGCTGAAAAATTATACAATGCCAAAGTGGAACGAGTTGACTTTACAAATGATGTAGAAGATACCAGATATAAAATTAATAAATGGATTGAAAATGAAACACATGGTGAGTACAACCCTATTTTTCTACAAGATTTGTCAGTGATATGTGAATACTGAGAATGGCCAACTTTAAAGCTGGACATCTTTTGTAAGAAACAGTTCCTCCTAATCCAAAGTAATGATTGCTGCTATTAAATATTTCTCATGCACTGTTGGTCGTAAGGCAAATTGGTGCAGCCACTGTGGAAAAGATAATGTAGATACCTCAAAAAATTAAAAACAGAGCTATCAATATGATCCAGTAATTTCATTACTGGGTATTTATCCAAAGGAAATGAAAAAACACTAATTTGAAAAGATATATGTATGCCTGTGGTTATTGCACCATTATTTACAGTAGCCAAGATGTGGAAGCAACCCACATGTCCACCAGTAGATTAGTGGATAAAGAAGATGTGATATATATATGATAGATAGATAGATAGATAGACAGACAGATAGATAGATAGGAATATCACTCAGCCATAAAAAGGATGAGATCTTACCATTTGCAGCAATGTGGATGGACCTAGAGGGTGTAATGCTTTGTGAAATAAGTCAGACAGAGAAAGACAAATATCATTTCATTCATGTGTGGAATTTAAGAAACAAAACAAAGAAAAAAAGAGGCAAACAAA
Organism: Potos flavus; assembly: GCA_028534135.1. NCBI lineage: Eukaryota > Metazoa > Chordata > Mammalia > Carnivora > Procyonidae > Potos > Potos flavus. The sequence goes on along the minus strand of CM052889.1, from coordinate 10,929,354 downwards.
AAACTGACTTTTAAATACAGAGAACAAACAGATGGTTACCAGAGGGGGGGTTGGTTGGGGGATGGGTGAAATATGTGAAGGGGATTAAGAGTACACTTACCTTGATGAGCATTGAGTAATGTATAGAATTGTTGGATTATTATATTGTACACCTGAAACTTAGTATAACACTGTATGTTAATTATACTTCAATTTTAAAAAAACAGAATGGTGGTTACCAGGGGTTGGGGATTGGTGTGTGAAGGGGAATTGTTTGCTGTATTTAGAGTTTCAGTTTTGTAAGATGAAATAAGTTCTGAAAACGTGATATACCACAAGACATATATGGTTAATAAAACTGACCCGTTAAGATGGTAAATTTGACGGTATATGTTTTTTAACCACATTAAAAAATGGGGAGAAAAAAATTCCTCACAATCTTAGCACTTCGAAAAAACCACTGCTTCCTTTTCTCATTTTCTATTCTAGACCTTGGCTTTATGCACAAAGAATAAGTTGACCTAATTATGTTTGGAGCCTACGTTCACATCCACATCTATATATTTTTTTTCTTCACATTCTATCTCCCATATTTTTAAAGATTTTTTTTTTTTTTAAAGAATTTATTTATTTATTTGTCAGAGAGAGAGTGAGAGAGAGATCACAAGTAGGCAGAGAGGCAGGCAGAGGCAGAGGGAAAAGCAGGCTCCCTGCCGAGCAAGGAGCCCGATGTGGGACTCGATCCCAGGACCCTGGGATCATGACCCGAGCCGAAGGCAGCCGCTTAACCAACTGAGCCACCCAGGCGTCCCTATCTCCCATATTTTTAAAGACTACTTTGTAATTTTCATGACCATTTAATTGCATAGATCAAGTATGAAATAAAGAATGTAAATATATCCTTAATATTAAGTTTTTTTATATTTACTATATGGTAGAATGATAATATTTGGGTTATATTGGTTATATCAAATAAATTATTAAATAAAGAACAAAGAAAATTGCTTTAGTATTTGTCCGCAGTGTGATTCTGAGTAATCTTAATAATTCTTTTTTAAAGATTTTATTTATTTATTTGACAGAGAGAGAGAGAGATCACAAGTAGGCAAAGAGGCAGGCAGGGAGAGAGGAAAGCAGGCTCCCTGCTGAGCAGAGAGCCTGATGCGGGGCTCGATCCCAGGACTGAGATCATGACCTGAGCTGAAGGCAGAGGCTTTAACCCACTGAGCCACCTAGGCACCTCTGAGTAATCTTGATAATTTGAATGCTTTATACTTTTTAGAAATCTTACCTATTACATTATCTCATTGGACTAGGAAACAAGCCTATGAAACAAATACTGATTTCATTATGATCATAAATTACTATGTGGGAAATATATTTTATATCATTGCTTCTTCTAAAAGATGCATTGCTTATCTTTCATTTAAAACCCTCTTCATGTATCAAAATAATGTATGTGATAAAAGTGGTACCTTCCAGAAAATGTACATTGCTTTATTGGTAAGTGTTTTCACACAGCTAAAAACCGAATTTCAGCAGATGTTCTGGTCGAGTTTAAAACAAATAAGGAGGGACGCCTGGGTGGCTCAGTTGGTTAAGCGACTGCCTTCGGCTCGGGTTGTGATCCCAGGGTCCTGGGATCGAGTCCTGCATCAGGCTCCTTGCTCGACAGGGAGCCTGCTTCTCCCTCTGCCTGCCTCTCTGCCTGCTTGTGCTCTCTCTCTGACAAATAAATAAATAAAATCTTTAAAAAAATAAAAAAATAATTAAAAAAATAAGGAAATGTATTCATTGATATTTTGTTAATCAGTTGATTTCAAACCTAGTCATTTCTTTACTTAAGGCTTGACCTGGATTTATACTCTGAACAATATACATGTATTTGCTGAGTCTGGTTCTGTCTCAAAAGTATGAAATATGTGACTTGAAAACATTCAACATACCACAACTAGTCCTGGGAACAAGAATATAGTGTCCCAGTTTTCTTTTTGTTTGTTCATTCATCATTACCTCAGTAGAGGGATACTTTGACCATTAGCCACCACATGTTTTCAAATATACTATTCACAAACCAAGAGCAACTATGCAATTGCTTTTCCTAATAACTGAATAGAATTCTATTTAGTGTGTAGTTTTTAAGGGGATCAGATTGCTAGTACCTTTTTCCATCTGCACCAAATATTTATTTCTCTTCCGTCTTTTTTCATGCAAATATATCTTAAAATTATTCTTATTTTGATAAACATTCGTTCTCAATACTCATATGGAGGGAACACTTCAAAATACTGCCAGCATTCCAACAAACCCACCCAGGTCTTATCACCCCACCCCTACCCTCCACACACTACCAAAGCAGTCCTCTTAAAAGGTAAATCTGACCCCTCATGACTGTGTCCTTTCTTATCTTCCAGTGAATCCTGAACAATCATTTTCCATTGCCTTCAGGATAACCCCCAATTATTATCAGACATTCAGGGCTCTTCATTATTGGCCCCTGCCTCTAACCTTTCCAACCCTACTTTCCCTATGCATTGGAATGAGTTAGGGTTTCCCCAAATACGCTGTGCTCTTCCAAGCTTCCATGTGTTTGGGTAAACAGTCTCTGCTATGTGCAGCTTCTCTCTGCCTCCCACCTTGCCGTCCGCTCAAGCCGAGGGCCAAGCCAGAGATGGGTGCCCCTCATCTGTGCTCCCGCAGCACACTCAGCACGTGGCTGTGGTACCCGTGTGTACAGCTGCTGCCCTGCGCTGGCCCGCGAGCCCAGTGATGGCAAGGACTGTGCCTTTCATGGTTGTGACTGAAGTGTCGAGAATAGGGTTGACATCCAGTGACATCTTGTTCATGCGGAAGGAAGGAAGGAATTAGCCCAACAGAATGGAGTTAAGTTATATTTGGAGTGCTGTGGCCTCGTCGAGGCAGTAAAGGTAGTTTGGTGCTGAACAGCAAGGAGGGGCTTTGGGCATTGTCTTTCTGAGTCGGAATCCTGGTGCCCTAACTTTCTTGTTGTGTGATATTGTACAAATTACTTCATCTCTCTGTGTTTCAGCTTCCTCAACAGGAAGGTGCCCACCTCGCAGAGATTTTGTGAGGATTAAATCAAACATTGTACACAAAGTGTTCAGAGAGTACTGGCAGAGCAATTGCTTATAGGTTATTAATAATATCATTGTTATTATAATTATGTCGTAGGAAAATATCATGTTCACTTTGTCTTTTTTTTTTTTCACTTTGTCTTTTTTAAAAAATTACCTTCACAGGGCACTTGGGTGGCTCAGTTGGTTAAGCGTCCACCTCTTGATTGTGGCTCACATTGTGATCTCAGGGTGGTGAGACTGAGCCCAGCATGGGGGCGGGGGGTCCATCCTCAGTGGGGAGTCTGCTTGAGATTCTCTCTCCCTCTGCCTCTGCCCCTCCCCCTGCTCTCTCTCCTTCTCTCCCAAATAAATAAGTAAATCTAAAAAAATAAAAATAAAAAATTACATTAAAATTTAACATTTTTTTCTGCATTTATTTTTCAAAAGGCAAAATCAAGAATATCTTTCAAGCAGGTAGCTTAAGTTCCTCGGCTGTAATGGTGCTGGTGAATGCTGTGTACTTCAAAGGCAAGTGGGAGTTGGCCTTCACCAAGAATGAAACTATAAATTGCCATTTCAAATCTCCCAAGGTATGGGAATCTTTTTAAGAAGATTTTTTTTTGCCAGGGGGCCTGGGTGTCTCAGTTGGTTAAGCATCTGCCTTTGGCTTAGGTCGTGATCTCAGGGTCAGTCCTGGGATCAAGCCCCACATCAGGCTCTCTGCTCAGCAGGGAGTCTGCTTCTCACTCTTACTCTCCCTCTGTGCTTTCTCTCTCAAATAAATAAATAAAATCTTAAAAAAAAAGAAGGTTTTTTTTGTCGTAGTATTCTTTTGCAGAAATTATGGTATTTATATAGACAAATGATGGATTCGTCATTTCTTTACTTATTTCTTCTACAGGTTACTCAACACTATATGATGACTTGCTTATAAAACAACCTATTTTCCTGATAATGCAGGTTATGATACACTACTGGTGGTGTCCCATAAATTGATATTTCTTAAAATATATTCAAATTTGGGAAAGGTAATAACGTGTGAATTCATTTTAGGATATTTTAGTTGGATACCTATAAGAAGGAAATATGACAAAAGTGTGCTTTCATTTTTTTGTGATTCTAACTGTAGGGTGTATAGTTTCAGTCATTTAATATCAATGGCTTTTCCTGAGTCAAAGCCAGGACGTGTTTCCTTTTACAAAGGAAAAAGTTATGTTTAGTAAAGTTATGCATTCCCAAGTGTCAGTCTTTTTTTTTTTAATTTTGAAAAGATTTTATTTATTTATTTGACTGAGAGAGAGTTAGGGAGAGTGGGAACACAAGCAGGGGGAGTGAGAGAGGGAGAAGCAGACTTCCAGCCGAGTAGGGAACCCGATGAGAGGATTGATCCCAGGACCTTGGGGTCATGACCTGAGCCTTAACAACTTAGCCACCCAGGCGCCCCCCCGAGTGTCAGTCTTAACCAACTTTTGTAAAACATATATTCTTGTGGTGTGTGTGTGTGTGTGTGTGTGTGTGTGTGTTACCAATTTGTACACAATAATCTTATAGGACAGTAGAAACATCAGAGGCTTTGGAGTCAGAAGTACTCTGTTGGGGTCCTTGCCTTGCTTCAGTGCCAGTCTGCGTTGTCTTAGGCAAGTTAACTTAACACTGTAGATCTTCCTGTCCTCACAAATGAGGCGATTCCACTACTTGACCTCTGAAGTTTCTTTCGGTCACTCAGCCTTTTGTGTTGAAACAGAGAAACTCACGTTAAACTTTTAAGCTTAGTTTTATTTATTGAAATGTTCTTTCTGCATTCTTCCACATCAGAAGTTTTAGATACAGGAGTGCTGAGAGCTGGTAGAAATCAAAGATCACTGAATGAGTGATAAATATTGCTATGAATAGTATAGATTTTTTTTCTTTCATCAGAAGTAAATTACAGACCAGTACTATCAAAATCACACAATTTAAGAATGAGGTCTTATAAAAATAAAAAATCTGTAGCATTCATTTTTAATTATAATGCTATTTAATAATTATTTGTTACTTATTATATAGACGTTTTCAGATAAAATGCTAAGCACAAAGCAATGTACCAAGTGCTAGATACGTTAATTCACATAATCTTTACAACAGTCCTACACAGTAGAGACTAGTTTTACTTCCATTACATTGATGAAGAAATGGAGGCACAGAGAGGTGAAGTAACTTGCCCAGAGTTGCACAGCTGGAAGTTTTAAATTCAGGCGGTTAATCTCAAAGGCTGTGCTTGTGCCCCTAAGCTGTGAATCACTGCAACCACTATTGGCAGCAAGTCAGGAAAAATCTACAGGATCAACCAAATGAAAACTGAAACACTATTCTTATAAGTGAAATAAGGTGGGCTAATAAAATTTTTTTTTTGTGACTTGACTTTCAGTGTCCTGGGAAAGCAGTCGCCATGATGCATCAAGAACGGAAGTTCAATTTTTCTGTCATTAGCGACCCACCCATGCAGGTTCTTGAGCTCAAGTATCATGGTGGCATAAGCATGTTCATTATGCTGCCTGAAAATGACCTGTCCCAAGTAAGTTGCTACTGCCACTTTCACTATTGGGGAATTAGAAGATTTTTAGAATATTATTGATTATGTTTTTATGCATCAGCTTTACGATTTGGGGTTGTAAGAATTAGAGATTTACCCACTTATTCATTTATTTGACAAATATTTAAGGACTACCTACTCTGTGCCAGACACCATTATAGTTACTGAGATTTACTGACATCAATTTAACATAATTTTAGTTGAATAACTATGAAAATGGAACCCTCTCAAACCTCAGCCTTGGAGAGAAAATGGCATGAGTTTAGGTCTTTGGCCACGAAAATAGTCTTTCATGTATTATTGGAATTTGGACAGTCTATTTTCAGGCAGAAATGATACTGTGGTGTCTGGAGTGCTGGGCCTTTGTGCATTGAAATGTATGGCCTCAATCTGAGCTGCTGTGTCTCTGGGAAAAGTAGAGGTGAGGGACTGCCCTGTCACTGGTGTGACTGGGGCAATAGACCAGCACGGTACCAGGGGCAAACAGTGGTAGCCCTGCAAAGCCAGGAAGAATCACTGTATCTCAGATCCTGATCTTTCAAGCCAATCAACGTGGCCTCCTGAGCCTGTGACCTGAAATCCCAGAAACTTGGATGTCATGTCCCTCCCTGTATTTCCAATCAAAAGGAATAATAGATACCATTCATTGAGCACCTACTATGTGCCAGGCCATGTATTCTGAGCTGCATTTATGTTATCTCATTTGATCCATACAGCAGTCATGTGGGACAGGGAAAGGAGGCTCATGGAATTTGATCAATTTGTCTGATAGATACATACATATGTACAAATATGTGTGTGTGTTACACACATATCAGGCACTCTAAAATGTTACAACTAAAGTTTAAAATATTTTTCTGTGTTTTGATTAGTAAAATATTGACTCTTGCTGGTAAAATAACTGGCAGATGAAAAGAATATAAAGAAGTGCTCCTCCTACCTAGAGGCATTATTTCTGTCCATCCTTTTTCGGTGATTTAGAAACATGGTTTTAGAACTTTAGAAATACAATTTCTAAATGGACAAAACCACTGAATCATTATAATGATTTTCATTTAGTTTCATTTTAATTACCTTTTTTTGACAAGAACAGCAAGAGGAATGTCATGAAGTTGCTATTGTTAAACCTAAAGTGACAATATAAAATATTGATACTCATATCAAACCAATAATTCACTTGATAATCTTTATCACAATTATCACAATTAGATTTTAGCATACATCAGTTATTTTAACTTCAAATAATCTACCATAACAGAAAAAGTAGCCCATATAAAACAAACAGATGACTCAAAAGATAGATTTGTTCTTATACTTATTGTCTAAGTTTTTCTTTTCTGTAATAGATCTTCCTAATGTTTAGATCAGGTAAATATAAATCTACGTTCCTACATTATCCTATAGACTTAGATAATCCTATGTAATGAAATAATGGGGAAGTTGGCTTTATAGTGAGCTAAATGAGGAAAGAATTCTAATTCAGAATGAGAAGTTATTATAGATTAACCATAAACTGGATAATTTACACACATAAAATTTTAATTAGACAAAATTTGATTAAACAAATTTAGGTCCTTGATAAGGATAGCTGCAAAAAGCTCTTTAAAATTCCAGTGAGACTGAATTTGAGAATATCTACATATAAGATTTGTAAACAATGCGCATGAAAAATCTTCCCCGTGTACGTCTGGACTAGTCCCTGATCAATTCTCAGTATTCAAGAGCTGGTGAATTCCATTTGTGAATCATTGGGGGCAGCAGTGGTGCTGGAGAGAGAACCATGGGCTCCTAGCTTTGTAACTGACGTGCCCAGCTATGCAATTCGGCACATTTCCTACAATGTCTTGAGCTTTAGTTGTCACATGTGTTGAATAGGAGGATATATTTAGATCCAAGCCCCCCAGATGGTATAGGTGACTGTGCTAGAAGGTACTGATCACCTAAACCCTGGAAGCGAGAACTCTGGGCTCCTTGCCTTGGGCCACCTGCAGTTCCATTGGTTATTCTTGCAAGCTGTGCAAACATTACCATTTTCTATGTCTTTCATGATGAGAAATGGTAAAGAAATGCCTACTTAAATGATCACTGAGCTCCTTTCACCCTCTGATGATCTCTGCTACCCTAATTCCTTCACCTTCCCATTGTTCCACTTTGGCTGTATTGTTCATATGTGGGCAGAGAACAGAAATGCCTTGAAATACAGGTAAGTCACACCTTGTCATAGAAGAGCAAATTACACATGATTTGTTAAAGGGTGCTTGAACTATTTGTGTTAATAATTTCCCATTTTCAGACTCCTCTGAACCCACTGACATACTTAACACTCAAATATCCAGGAGAGAATAATTATGGAAAGCCATCTATCTTTGTAGTTGGTGTTTTATCTATCTCTTAAGCATATTGAATTGCCTTTTCAATATTCCTACAGATTGAAAACAGACTGACCTTTCAAAATCTAATGGAGTGGACCAATCCAAGAAAAATGAGCTCTCAGTATGTCGAGGTGTTTCTTCCTCAGTTCAAGATAGAGAAGAATTATGAACTCAAACACCAATTAAGAGCCCTAGGGCTGGAAGACATCTTTGATGAATCCAGAGCTGATCTCTCTGGTATAGCTTCAGGAGGCCGTCTGTATGTGTCCAAAATGATGCATAAGTCCTACATAGAGGTCACCGAGGAGGGCACAGAGGCCACTGCTGCCACAGGAAGTAACATCGTAGAAAAGCAGCTCCCCGAGTCCAGGGTGTTCAGAGCGGATCGCCCCTTCCTCTTCGTCATCAGGAAGGGTGACATCATCTTGTTTAGTGGCAAAGTGTCTTGCCCTTGAAAATCCAGTTGGTTTCTATTATAGTAGTCCCTGCCACATCAAGGAACCACCACAAGAGGATAGATTTGAGTGTAATTGAAGCACGTGGTGTTTCCTTTGGGTTTCCTTCCTTCTAATATTGGTCGGCAGATGATTTTGGAGACTTGACCCTTTGCAGACACTTGGTTGATTGTCCTGACCCTGCTTTAGCCTTTCTACCACTGTGTGCCTCACCTGTTTCTAAGTTCATTCTCTTTCTGCCCCAACTTAACTCATTCTCATCATTCCTTCCCTCCCCCCTCCCCCTGCCCCGTCCCCATATCTCCTTGCACCTGGAGCCAAGCATCACGTCTGGGAATTTCTGGTAATGACAATGTAGAAGCAGCCCTAGGGATTTGCCTGAAACTCTATAGTTATCCAGTTATTCCAGTTTCATTGTAAATGGGCTTGGAAGGAAGCCCAGCTACTGAATGTAGGTGTGAAGGATAACCTTTCCCTGCTGACCTAAGAAGACACTCGAGAGTTTCCTTCCACACATCTAATTTGAAATCAGTATCGAATTTAGATGCCAAAAAATATAGATTTGGAATTGGGGGACAACTGAAATATTTCATTAATAATTTCGAGTTCCTATCTTTTGGGCTTTCCTTGATAGAGACTTTTTTCTCCTTGATAGAGACTTAAAATGTACATAGTTTTTCAAACATCATGTATCTTTGAACTATTGCCATTTGTTATTTACAGTATATATTTCAGATGCTGTATAGTTTATTCTCTATTTATCAGAATAAATAAATACAACATGGCTGTGCAGTGTGATTGTTCTCCTCTGACCAATTGTGAGACTACCAGCACTTTCTTTATTTGCTAGGCCAAGCAAATTAGCAATGAATAGAAAGAATGCTTTTTAAATATAAATCTGATTTGGTTCAATGTTGCTATTTTATTACACATGCAAGTTACTTCTACAGATGCATAGGCTGATAAGGTCATTTTAAATAATTTTAAATACCAAGATTTAAGTTCACAAAACAGATCAAAAATAAATTAAGAATCAATAGACCAAGCTGAACTCACTTAGGATTTTATACGCAGCCTATTGAGTTGTTCTTATCATGAAAGACTTTCACCTGAATAGGAAATAAATCAATCTGGAGTAGCTTAAATAAATAAATCAATCTGGAGTAGCTTATAGCATGGCACTGTGGTGCATAATACTAGACCTGGCAGCTATTTGATTTTCAACAAATGTAGAATCCATGAATATGGCATGAATGAGTTAATGTGGCATGATTTGAGAGATGTAGAAAAGCTTCCGATCAAAATAATTTAATTGCTAACCTGCCATACCTGAAATAACTATTATGTCTTTCAGAGACCTTTGTTGGGGGGGGGGAGTGAAATTAACCAGTATGCAGTGATATGTCTCTCTTTCTCTCTCTCTCTCTCTCTCTCTCTCTAGTTTTTTAAAAACTGACTTTTTCTGATTAACCCCATTCCCACCTATTGCCATTCAAAAATGACACACTTCTAGACTCTGTCCTTAGGCGGTAAAGATATAGGAAGGGGCTACAGGGGCATGCATTCTGATGGCAGTCACGCTGTTCAGAAGCATGGACATTCTTGTCTGTTGGTAGGGTTTCCTGGGCAGCCATGGTAGGACTCCTATCTGCTGAGGTTTGAAGCAAGCATCTGGGGAGAGTGAGGTCAGGTCTGTGAGGAAATAGTTTGGAAAAACTGGTGTGATGTTTCCCTACAACTTCAGTTGGTTGGTCCTGCCCATCCATATGTCCGCCTCATGGTTAAGGGCCCCAGCTCACACAGAAAAGGGCTACCTTGTGCAGTCATGATCTAGGCTTCGTTTGGTGTTACTTCCACAAGCCTGAAATAGCTTCTGAAACTGTGGCAGTTGTGGAAGCATGATGTTTCCTATGAACGTTGTCATTACACCTCAGCTCAGTGACAACAAAAGTAACAGCTGTTGAACCTCTATCTTGGCATTGAGCTCCATGCTACTTGGGGCAGGAGCCATGACTGATTTGTTTTGCATCCCAACATCCCTAGAACAGTACTTAACATATAGTGGGCACTCAGTGTGTCTTCAGGATAAATGTAGTTGGAAGTCCCAAGAGTGTGATTTGAAATAGAAAAGAGACCTCAGGGACCTCTTTGGTATAAGATCAAGTCATTGATCTTGTAATCAATTTCTTTTCATACAAAGATGACTTTTTATCTTTCAGGGTCATGTTTTTTTTTTCTTCAATCTTATTTAACCATAGGTATATCCAAAGCTTTTCTCCTCTTACTCAAAATTCTCTATGTGATCCCATTTGAATACATGTCTTCCATAATAGTTGATGACACCTAGCTATATCCTTAACTTCATCTAAATTCACAACTGCCTCCTGAAAAGTTCACCAGACATCCTGGTGTAAAACTAAACATGTCTCAGCTAAAATACATCACCATCCTCCACATGATCTTCCTGGGGGCCTGCTTCTAGTGAAGGACAAATACTGTCTAAAACTAAGCTGAAACCATCAAGATTATCTTTGTATATTTCTTCTTTTTCAAACTGGGACTGTTCACCGTTGTTACCATGAAAACATCTCTTGAATTTATCTCCTTTTCTTTCTTCCCATCAGTACTGCTTGAGTTTAGACTGTTCGCGTCTGTAGTTTGTTTCCTATCTGTTCTCTCTGCCTCTTGTGACTTGCATTTCCCTCTCACTCTTAAGCCCAAAGTCATGAAGATTTCTATGTTTTCATCCATAGACGCCAGTTATCTTCCTGAAACACAGACTGGAACAAGTCACTTTCTTATAAAACACCAATGGCTCTTTACCACCTAAGGACAGAGTCTAAACTCCATCATGACGCTCCAGGCCTTCCACAATTTTCCTTATTCTCCTCTCCACCTGGTCTTGCCACTCCATGCCAAAGACTCTGAGCTCAACATATCTTGGACTAATTGAAAACCCAATCTACTCTTTCATGTTGTTCAACCTGTCCCCTCTGAGTGGCACACTCTCTCCATCTTTGCTTAATAGCCATTGAATTGTTCAAGCAGCTGACCACTTTCATGTTCCCTGGGAGAGCTCCATTCACGTGGACTCACAAAACACACTGTGCCTTCTTTTATGAGAGCTATGCTCAAATTTCCTGCTACCTTCTGTTTGCATGCGTGTGTGTGCACATGCGCATATGTGGGGGTGCATGTGTGTGCGGGTGTGCACGTGTGCTCGTGGTTTGCTAGAGTATAAGCTCTTTAAGAGCAGTGTATGGCATACGGTGGGTATCCCTTCCTTATTTTAAATGAGTAGATTTCCCTTAAGGTCCCGAGAAAGGACAAAAATCAACCAGAGAGTGTAGTGCAGACAGAGACTGTGGCAGGATAATAGGGGCCTTTGCCAGCCTTTGGTCCCACCTCCATCAGCGCCTCCTTGAAAGCATGCTGTTTTCCGCCAGTCATATGCCAAAGCGTCTATAAAGGTGGGATCTCTAAGGTGGATGGAAGAGCACTGTTGGAACTTCTGTCTCTGCAGGAGCAGGAAGAAGCTTTTTTCCACCTATTTTTCAATGAAAAGGAGGAGGAGTATTGTCGTCTTCTTCACCACCATCGCTGCTTTATCATTTACAAAATGTTTTCACAGTGCCACTCACTGTGACATCTCAATTCTCCCTACAATTCTGTAAGGTGGAAACTTATGATTATTAATGATATTTTCATTTCATAAGGAAAATTAGGGTGAGAGAAGCTGGGCAATTGCCTAAGATCATATGCGCTCTTTCCCTCATAGCCTGCTGCCTTGGACTTCATGAATCTCACTTGCGCCTTGGCTCTGCTCAGGGTCCTCTCATCTCCAGCGCCTCACATGGCCCACTCCTTCTTTGGCTGCCTGCTAGCTGACACCATGTGTCTCTGATGAGCTCAGGCTTTCCTGAAACACCACACCTCTTATAAATTTGGGCAAATCCATAATTACATGACTCTGTGTTCTTATATTTGGGTCATTTACACTTTTATGATTTGGGTGACTTAATTTACTGCATATTATTTGTCTTAATAATAAATTTTTTGAAAGCTATATAGGAATGATAATGATAGTACAAACTCTTCTAATCATAAACTCTCCTAAGTATAAACTCTCTGAAACAAGGGACAGTTATCTTCTGCTCACTTTGTAATTTCTCTTCAGCACATTCTATACCCCTTCACTGATTGACAGGTTCTACTCATCAACAGAGAAAGGCAGCATATGTGTCTGTAATCATCTGGTTATCTATTGACACTAATATTTCGTTTCTGTCCCTACAGACATCCTAGAATTTGTAAAGACCCAGGACTAGAAGAGCATTCGTAAGCTTAATCTTCCCTGTAGATGCCAGCAGCACCTTGAAGAAGAGAAGGCATCAGCAAGCTTACCTAAAAGTGGTAAAGGGTTGGCTATCAGAACTTAATTGTGTCATGAGACATCCCTTTGATACTCTCTTTTCTTCTCCTTGTTTCTTGCCTGTGGCATTGTGAACCAAAACAAGAAAACCATTGAACTGGAAACATGAAAGTTCTTTAGTGAAACCAAAGATGACTAATCTTTTGTAAATATTAAGTTTTATTACTGGCTTGTAATTTGAACAAAGCAAAATAATATACCTTGATATACTCAGTGTGTTGGGAGGGAGAAGAATGGAAAGTGTATAGAGGGAAGAGAAGACGGACAGAAATTCTAGATATTTTAAAAACAGTCCATTTTTAAATGCAAAATTTCTCTCCAAGTGTGTCTCTTCAGACAAGACTTGTCAATGCTGTTAAGAGTTTGAGTCTTAGGCTGGATGGAATTATCACACGTTTTGTAAGTCGTAGCAGAGTAATAAGTTCTATGAATGAGGGCAGAGATGCTGTGGATGGGTGAAATAGGGGCTTCTAAATCAGTCCTAGAAGGATAGGAAGGCTTCCTGGAGGAAGGACTGTTGTAGCTCAAACCAGAAGGAATGAGGAGGTAAAGGGACTGGGAGGAGAGGGGATGAGGGGTTCAGTAGAGGCGTGTTCCAAGGCCCACAGGAGAAAGGCCATGGGCTCCTCTGAGATCTGCAGGGGTGATCATGGATGCAGAGGGGGGAGGACTGTGAAAGGTGGGCTGGGAGGAGCGGGGAGCGGGTGCTGTCCATGGGCACCACTATATGGAGTTTACCTTCTAAGTTTGGTGCAAGGGCAGGAAAGGCTTCAAGGAGGGAAGTGACACTTTCAAGTTTGTATTTCGAAGGATTGTGTTTGGTGTGTGGATGCTGAGCTAGAGTGCTACAAGACTGTTAACGGGGAGACCTGGGTAGTGGTCCAGCTGGGAAGCGCCAATAGTCTAGATCACAGTGCAGGTCGTAGGGTAGACAGAAGGGAGTGAAGCTGACAGATGTAGGAGGCAGCCTTTGATTGAATGAATCTGGGATCAGAGCTTTGTGACAGTGAATTTGAAGGCAAAAGATAAGGACTTCTCAAGATTCGATCCGGCAGTCTTTAAATGACGGTGACATCAATCAGCCAGAGCAGAGAGGGTGGGCATCAGAGAAAGAGAAAGCCGAAGTGCAGGGGCACCCATGTGAGGCCACTGAGAGCTTTGATGGTCATGATCCTTCACTTTTTGAAGTAAATACTCCCTTTGAGAATCAAAACATCAAAGCATGCACACATACAAGAACTTAGGTATACAAGTTAAGTTCAAAGACCTCTTGAATCTCATCCACAGACCTGCTAGATTAAAAGTCATTGTTTTCTATACATAAGTTATTGCATTTGGGCTGGAAACTGTCCACTGTAACACCAAGAAAACTACAAGAGTCATGGTCCACTAGATGGGTACAATTTCTGTGGAATGAGGGCTTTAAGGGTGACCGTAGACAGTGACCTGTCCATTTAAACAATTGGGTCAATAGGCAGGAACACACACCCTCACTCTATCTGTGAATCAGAGTCTTTATAGAGAAGAGGCTTTATGTGCAAGAGAAGCCAGTAAATGTTCTTTTGTTAATAGCGTTTTTAGGTAATAGCACAGAAGTCATTGAACCTGCCCAGCCATCTCTTTGCAAATGACCCCCTGGTTTTGTCACTAGCCAACCAGTGAATTATTAACTTTTTTTAAAAAAGTATCTGTTCCTTGGGTCTCCTGGGGAACAGCATCTACAGATGACTCAGAGTCCCGTGAGGTTGATAAAATTCTTTATTTGAACCCCTTCTCCTTGAATCCAAATTCTTCTGAAGACTGTATATGAGAGAAGTGAAGTTCTCTATATTGGTGGGCAAAATGATTCAAGGTATATTTCTTTGAGAGTCTAGAGATTTGAAGAGTCATTTAGAAGTTCCTTTCTCTCTGGGAGCATGAAGAACACTGACCCTTTCCCTGGCTCCAGGGTCCCTACACAGGCCTTCCACTCCTCTATGAATAACACCATGTCTCCTGCATCCCTTTTAGATGGGTCTTTACCCAGAGGGAGGATTGCAACCTGGAGGCGAGTGGACTCTTGAGAATATAGTCTGAGCATCCAGGATGCCTTTTGCTTATGTTATAAGTAATTAAGTTGTTTCATTTCTTCCCGTTACCTTCTGAGAATCTGAGAACCCAGTGGAACAAAGGGGCATTTCTTGTTTGCCATTGCCTTTTCGCACTCAGTAGGGTGAAGCCAAACACTGCTTAATGGTCTGATATGCTGGGCATTTGACAATTCTGTTTTGTGAAGACCCCAATCCAAGTTTTTAGTCCTGTGTGTGCAATACTTTTATAAAATTCACTATCAATTCACTATAAAATTTGATAAAGGGAACTGTTGGATTTGTGTCCTGTGGTAAGTATGTTTGGTGTCTGTTTTTACGTTACCTACACAAATCAGGGGTCGTTTAATGGAAATACAAAAGGCCTAAATCCTGCATCTTTTTTATTTCTTTTTCATTGCCTTGAACCTTTATCTTCTATTAATTAACCTCTTCTTCCTCTGGATATATTTGTAGTTTGGATATCATTTTTTAAAAGTAGTTTTTCTATGTATGTGTATGTGTATATAATTTGATAAAAAGAGTTAGTACAAACGGCTGGATCTGACTTTAATTGAACCCAGTTAATTCTAGATAATCATTTATTGGGGGGATTCTTTATGAAAAAGAATTTTTCATAAAAATTCTTGAAATTCATGAAAATTCATGAAAAAGAATTTTTTAGCAAAAAATATTTTTATAGCATAGTTATAATCTGTAGGGGTAAAACAAAAGCCAAAAGTGGTTGGGGAACTCAGATGAAATGCATGAACTCGACCAGGAGGCCTAATATCAATACATAGATGAAATCTCTGATTGAACACAAACACCCAGAATTATCTTTTACGTGTTACTTCTCTGTACTGAACAATTTGAAAACGCTAATCCACTCTAGTCTCTGGACCATGTTAAATGAATACCTAGTTATGTTAGGGCTTAGATTCCTCTTTTGCAAGATGAGACCATTGGTCTAGAACAGCATTTTCCAACTGCAGGATGGGACCAATTAGTGGGTTGTAAAAACAATTCAGTGAATTGCTGTCACTGTTTAAAACATGAAAAAGGAGAAAACAGGAAAGGAACTGTCAGAATGTGTTGTTAACCCTAAGGGGAAGTTTTTTTTTTTTTGCGAACTCTTGTTTCCATTTTGAGTACGTGGTCTGGATCACAGTGTAAAAAGTACCTCTTTGTTGGGTTAAAAGTCTCTGAAGAGATGCTGAGTTGTCTCCATCTCTCACAGACACCGTATCAGTCTCTGAGTTAGAGCCACAACTGATCTATAACTTGCTTCCCGTGGGAATCCTGCCTGCCTTTGCCTTGAGATGCTTGAAATCCTTACCCGACAAGGATTACTCCATCCCTGGATGCCTCTATTCCAGACAAAACAACATTTCATCATCTTAAGAGTCAAGGAAAGAAACCTGTTTCCAGTTCCCAAGACAAAATGCCTCATCTCTGTCTTGTAAACATCAATCATATGTTGTACATGTAATAAATAAATGCGAATTAATTTTTCAACATCTAAAGTATTCTATAATTATAAAACGGCACTCAATTTATTGTATAAAATCCATGGCATTAAGCATTTTGTTAAGTTTTTCCACATCTCTTGGGTCACTACGTTGACCAGAGAAGCAGTGTTTTTTACCTTGCGTATGTCAGGTGGTTCACTCTCTACCCTTGGAATAAATACTTTAAATCACTTCACAGTGTAAGGAAAAATGACCTGTGCAACCAAATTCTGAGAAGACAAGAAGAGCAAACTCTGGGTGCCAAGTAGTCTGTGTCTGTGTGTCGCAGACACAGCTGTGGGCTCATGGAGTGAAATTCCAGCCAACCTGAAGACACGGTAAAAATGCAAACTCTAAATCGTTGTACCTTCTTTGACATGATTTTTGTAACTGGTGATGACTTGTCTCAGAAAGTATAAGAGAAAATATTTAGTTGTAATCAAAGGAAAAGGGCAGTGAGAAGCGCCATGGTTTGGGGGACGGTGGTAGGGAGGCATGAATATAAACGCAGGCAGTGTGGCTCTCTTTTTCCCTATATGCACTCACTGAGGGAGCTTTTTGATGTCATTGTTTCCAGTACTGACAAGAGCCATTCCTGTCACCAATATTTATTCCCAGGTCAAGGTGAGGACTTTCAGGATGTCTGAACTGAGGCTAGGTTAAGAAAGTCGCTGGTAAATGGCTACCAGACCTAAAAGGAAACTGTGTTTTGTGGTACCAAATTTAGATCCTCTTCTAGGTTGTGTCTTTATCTGGTAAATTAGAGGGAGAGATGCTGGGTCGTGAGTCAGGAAACCTGAGTGGTCATTGTGAATTGGATATTTTCTAGCTGTGCGAACTTGAGGAAGTCATGTCAACCCTTCTAGGCTCACTTCTGTTTCCACATTTGTAGAACTAATTTTGGGACCTGATACTTTCGTCCTCAAATCTTTGACTGTTCTTTGAGTTAAATCCATAATCCCTAGAAGAGGGAAGGAAGATAATAGTATTGAGGCTTTATATGTATTTTATATTTATATGTATTTATATGTATCATCACAGTTCACATGAAGTCAAGTAAGCTACATGTGTAGCAGAAGGCAAAGTTCATGTTAGAACTCAAGGTTGTCAGATTTAAAAGCTCTCCGTTATCAAGACCCATGCTTGGCCATTTCAACTAATTGTCCCTTCAGCAGAGCAATCGTATTTTTCAGATTCTTTAGATCCAACTAGAATTAACTGGTACAGCCAGAGGATGGTTTTTGATTGCAGGGTGGCTGTGTGAATTACCAGGAGAGAGACTTCCCAAACAGTGGGGGGGTGGGGAATAAACAATGGGTCAGCGTCTCGCAAACTGTGAGGAACAGGTCTTCATTTGTGCATCTATCGCTATTTTCTTGTGAACTCGAACCCCATCGGACTCATATTTTTCTCCCTCCCCCAACTCCATTTCCAGGATATACAGGAATATACTGGTGTCTTAGAGGATTTTACTTCCATGTTTATGGGAAGAGAGTGGTATCTTTTAAGCAAGTGGTAACATTTCCAGTCCCTATGAAATGTCAGCTATCTAGCTAGCCTAATTATCCAAACTTGATCTTTGTGTAGGAACTCTTAAGGCTGTTTTATTGGAACCATGCCCCTGGGCTGGAAAAGTTGCTTCTGGGCCTCCGGATATTGGCAAGACATTGTATAAGTAAATACTTCAGCAGAAAAAATGATGACTTTTCTATTTGTATCCTCACTCAAACTCAGCAATGACACATTTTCCTTTTCAGGTGCTTTTTAAGGAAATGTACCACACTGGGTTCTTTCCCCTTTAAAATGTACAGAACGAAGAAAGCATTTTCCTAAAACATTTGGACTTTCTAAGACTGAGATACTCCATTTACATGAACAACAGATGAAGAGAGAGTTTCACGCTGATTTGAATATCTTAGTGGAAGCCCCTTAAGTTGTCCATAGAACAATGTAAGTACAGCTACCAGAAATATAGCCCTGCAGCCTCCTGTCACCAAAACCCTGACCTGGGGTCCCAAGCAGGGCCAGGAGCAGGGGCAGGGAAGCAAGTTTCTCAAAGGAACAAAAGCTAAAGAGGCGCTTATTCTTAGGTGTCCTGTGTTTGTATGACTCTGAGTGCACAGTGCTTCCTAAAATTTACAGGTATTACATGATTTCATCCTCACACAAATCCTGTAAGAAAGCTCTTACTTAGCCACCTCCAGAGAGAACGTAGACACCAGGAGAACTGAACTAATTTTCCCAGGGTCAAAAAGCTAGAAGGTGGCAGAGATGGAAATGCATTTCGTCCCAACATCTGTGTTCTTTTGCTCCCATAAAGCCCCTCTCAGAGCATTTTGATTTCACAAAATCCAAGTAACTATTTCCGTAATTTGAAATAAACTGCTACATAGTGGTGGTTTGATGTACATTTTTGTTGCTGTTGTTTGCCTTTGTATTCCAAACCCAGGTATAGGAATGAGCTCACTCAGAGGAGCAAATGCACGGTTCTGCTTTGATGTTTTTAAGGAGACGAGCTATGACCACACCACTGAGAACCTCTTCTTTTCTCCCTTGTCTTCGGGGCTAGAGGCCACCAGTGCATCTCAGATGGAAAAGGTATGTCACACTTTCAGTCATGTCTAGAAGACAATCACATGATGATTTCAAGCACTGTCCTGTGAGGAGATCGCCCATAGACGCCCAACTCTAAACATGGGAGAATGTCCACCTTCACCTCAGGTTACCTTTCAAATTGGCTCTTTTTTTTTTTTTTTTTTTTTTAAGATTTTATTTATTTATCTGACAGAGAGAGAGATCACAAGCAGGCAGAGAGGCAGGCAGAGAGAGAGGGGGAAGCAGGCTCCCCGCTGAGCAGAAAGCCCGATGCGGGGCTCGATCCCAGGACCCTGAGATCATGACCTGAGCCGAAGGCAGAGGCTTTAACCCACTGAACCACCCAGGCGCCCCTCAAATTGGCTCTTTCAAAAAGGGTTCAAAGGGTAGGATTTCCCATAGCTCTGTTCTGGGGGGCAAGTGATAAGAGAGCACAGCAGAGGCCAAACAGGGGAGGCACTGATCGAGGCAAACCTGACCCACAGCAGAATTGGGATCCCTACCTCCATTCCCACCCAGATGCATTCTCTCAGGGCCTTCCTCTGATGGGTCACGTAAAGGATATTTTCAAGGATTTACAATCTCTACAGTTACATTTTCAAAGAGATCATGAGTGCTTTAATTCAGCCAGTGATTCTGGGTGACTGAGAGAAATAGTTCTTAGTAGGCCTCCATCGACATGCCTTCATTATCTCTCTGCTTATTGTAGAGGGAACGAGTAACTAGTGGAACAAAGCTTCTCCCCAGTCAGGATTTAAAGTGGAAATGAATTTGAAAAGATGGAGTCAAATTCTGAGTTTAATGATATATTTAAACCCAAGAAAAATTAAATGTAAAAGCTCTTGTGTTCAATTTTATCCTGTTTCCGTGCATTGGAGACTAGGTTCCAAGTGTCTTACCCATAGTAGGTGCTCGATAAATACTTGTCTGTGGTGGGGGAGAAATAGGAGCACAGGTGAGTCCTGAGGACTCTACGCATCGTGGGACGAGTATGTGCGGAGTCACCTCTTCCTGTCACCCCTCCTTCAAAACAGGAAACGACCTACTAGCTGGGGGCTCCTTCTGTACCGCTGTTTGCTTTGGATTTTGCCACCAGAGAGACGGCCTGGCCCACTGTGCTGAGGGCACAAGTCAGGCAGAGAGTCTGAAGCAGAAATAATTCATTGTCTCTTCTGGCAGCCAAGCAGCCTGAGTTTGCAGAGATCCAAAGCGTTCTCATTTTTTTTTACTTGCTTCTTCCCATACAAAATAGAGAAAAATCCCTTGTATTTTCCATCCCCTTAATGATTCTCCCTCACAGCATTCAAAGACCCAGCTAGATGCACACAATTGCACTTTCTTTTGATGAAGAGGAGTAGGTGGACCACTGCAGCAATACCAGGGGGCGCCATTCATGCGGAATCCGGGGATTATGGACCAGTTCTGACCTGTGGTATGGGAAACTGGCGGGCCAGCTCAGAGCTTGAAGGAGTCATTCTGCACTCTATGCTTCCATCTCCACTGGAAGCCAGCAGGCAAGAGGCTGCTCAGTTCTTCGAAGTCCTCCAATAAGGCAGAGTTTGAGAGGGTGAGGTAGCTTTTTAACAAACATTCAGAGGGTTCGACATTGTAGAAAGTTCTTCCTAGCCCTGAGCTAAAGTCTACCTCTCTATAACCATTGCTCCTTTATCATTTTCCTGTTCTTAAAAGACATACACAGAAATTATATCCTCTTGCATGTGTATTTTAAGAAAGTTAAAATATCTGCTCTGGATTAGCTGCTTCTTTATCCCATTTCTACAAAGGATGTTAAATGTACTCACACTTTCAATATTTGAAGAGGGTTGCAATGTTTTATTTCAGCTGTTCTCTGGTAAAGGTCTTAGGAAACTATGGTTTCACCTTGGGTTAGTCAATAGGACCCTAGGAAACTTATTAACTCTTTGTGGAGAAAATGATAGAAGGTACTGGAATCTCAAAGGGATATCGTGAACATCAAATCAGATAACATTTGTGAACATAACTTGACAATAATTACCTATTATATGAATTTAATGATTATATTTGCATGCTTGGTGAGTAACCAATAGTATTAACTGCCTGCAAATGATGTTAAGATCCATTCATTAATCCACGTAATCATTCGTTCTTCATTCAGCAAATAGTTTTGGGCTTCCTACTATGTTTCACAACTGAGAATGTAGAGATGAACAAAATGAAGTGACAACACAAATGAATAAGCCTGAACTATTTTTAAACACCTTTTTAAACCTGTCTTACATTCTATTACAGGGATTATAAAGGTAAATACACACACACACACACGTAAGTGCCTACAGCCCATCTCTAACACTGTAACACTCAGATTCCTGCTTAAGAACACATGAAAGATTTTGTTTTGCAAACTCACCTTTCCTCTTTGAAATAATATCTTTTTTTCATGTGGAACAAAACTAAGAAACAGATAAGAGAAAGGTGTAATGAATAACAGAAAGTTCATAAAAATGTAAACAGCTTAACATTCATGGCAAGAAATTGTTTTCCTATGTCACCATCGGGGTCTCTTGGAGTAGCATTTGAATAGCCTTTGAAAATAATTCTTTGTTTCCCATTGTAGGTGCTTCACTCGAATGAATTAGCAAGAACTGCAAATTGTTTAAACACAAAGATATGTACAATTCTTACTTCTGTTTTCATTTCTCTTATGGCAGTTTATCTTTAGTGCATGAGGACGAAAGATTTAAGGCAATAAAACAGGATATTTATTCCACATGTCCTTTGAGTCTAGAATATAGGTATGTATAGTTAAACTCCTGTACATGCTGTGTTAAAATAATCACCTTGAGTTTTGGAAACAGGAGATGATGACACTGTCAAAAAATTGAGGGAGAGACAGTATTTTAGAAGGATTATTCCTTTCCTTGAACAATAAGCGCCGAAGGGAGTTTAGAGTCAGAGTGACTTCGTAGTGGAATCCAAAAGTTACCCAGACAATAGAAGTGCCTGGACCATAGTGAGTGCTCAAAATACGTAATTATATTATTTTTTGAAAAGGTAACCAAAGATGGCTTATCTTTGTAAGCTTTATTGTTAAATGCTTTTCTGTATTAGTAATTCCTAAGGACACAATGTAATGTATTCATTTAGGTAAGGAAATCTATAGCTTTTTATTTATTTTTATTTTTTTTAAAGATTACTTATTTATGTATTTGAGAGAGAGAATGAGAGAAAGAGAGCAAGCATGAGAGAGGGGAGGGTCAGAGGGAGAAGCAGACTCCCCGCTGAGCAGGGAGCCCGATGCAGGACTCCATCCTGGGACTCCAGGATCGTGACCGAAGGCAGTCGCTTAACAGAGTGAGCCACCCAGGCGCCCTGTCTATAGCTTTTAGAAGATATGACCTTCACATTATTTTCTATGGTGGACTACTAAGACCAAACTTCATTGCCCAGAATTCTTATTTATTACAAAATATAGCAAACACATTTTTCCCTGATGCTAACTATACTATAATTAATATGTCCATATGAATGTGTGCCCGGGGCCATCTTGTGGAGGAAACAGGGCAAGCTCTTCCCAGGACATCAACTGTGTCATTGTCCCTCATGCCCATTAGGTGATTGTGACACATCCTGGCACCTGCTCTCCGAGCATGGTCTCATTGTCAGACAACACAGTCAGTGAAAGGCAAAAATTTCAATATGTCCAAATGGTGAGTAAGTAGTCTTTGATTCCATTTTTTTTCTGAAATCTCATGTCCTAATGCAAACCCAAGACCCTCTTGTCTAACCTCGGCTGATACTTAAGTGGGTGATACTAAGGTCCCTGTTTTCAAGTATTTTCTAACTTCATCCTAGTATGAACAAGAAACAGGGGTCCGTTCACACATTCAAACACTTCTCTCGGAAATCAGCATGTCCAATCAAGTCCACATGGCAAGTGGGATGTTTGCAGGAGTTCCTCCTGGGGAGTTAAAGTAAAACATATTTCCATAAGTAAGGTAGAAGCCTTTCCTTCCTTCATTTATTTAATTTATTCTAGCACTGTTTGTGTGTTCAAAACTGAAGGAAAATAAAAAAGACATAATAATATATATTGAGATAGATATTGCTAAGTAGAGAATATGCAATATATTTTATATGTGCATTTATTTCATATAGAAGGGTTTAGGATTCTAATTTTCAGATGCTAATTTGTAACATGTTCAATCATATTTCAGATGTGTCAGTTGAAGCATAAAAATAATAACATAGTTTTTACATAGTTTATGATTAAAAACAACACTGACAAAATTTTGGTATTAGTAATAATGAAAAAGGAATTGATATCTTGGAACCCAAGATATCTGACACTAATTACTGAGGACACTAATTCTCCTGTCAGATTATCCTAATTAAGCAGTTCACCCTCAGAGGCTGAGAAAAAGAGAAATGTCTTTGTCATTGAAATAACATCCCATAGTAATTTGTTATATTTCACTATATGCCTCAAATATGACAAATGTATATATTTTTATTAGTTGGGCCTAGTCCTGCATACTTGCATTTTATATATTTCTGCTTTTATTTATGTATGATTTTTACCATGTATGGTGTAAATGTATTAAAGTCATAGTTTATTTGCTACGACTCTTCTTTTTCTATGCTCACTTTATAGGAATATTTAGACTCTATTGAAAAATTATATAAACTGAAACTGAAAATTTGGATTTCAAAAATAATTTAGAAGAATCCAGGATTCAGATTAACTCATGGATTGAAAAATAAGACAAAAGATAAGACACGTAAGACTTCTTTTTCTCAATCTCCTCCTTCTTCCCTTCTTTTTCTTTTAGGAATAATTTATATTCAGTGAAATGCTCTGATTTTAAAAAGTATGCTTGGACAGATTTGGAAAATGCATGTCAAGACAGAACATGTCCATCATCCTGAAAAGTTCCTTTGTGCCACCAAGCAACCATTGATTTGATTCTATCATCAGAGGTTAGTTTTGTCTATTCTAAAATTCTAAATAAATGCAATAATACAGTATGTACTTTTTTTTTGAACTGCTTTTTTCCTTTAGCATGTTATTTTTGAGATCCACTCAGGTTTTTAGATGTATCAATGGTTTGTGCCTTTTTATTGCTGAGTAGAATTCCACGTATGAATATACCACAGTTTATTTATCCATTCTCCCGTTGATAGACATTTGAGCTGTTTTCAGTTTGGGGTTATGATGAATAATGTTGCTGTGAACATTTTTGTAAAAGGCATTTTGTGTACATATATTTTAATTTTTCTTGTGTACTTAGTAGTAGAATTGTTAGGTCCTAGTCTAGAGACAAGTTTAACTTCTTATCAACTGGCAAATCGTTTCCCAAAGTGGTTGAACCATTTTACATTTTCACCAGCACTATATGAAAGTTTCGGTTGTTCCACATCCTCTGCAGTTTTTAGTGTTGTAAATATATCTCATTTAACCATTTCAGTAGGTTTGTAGAAGTATTTCATTATGGCCTTAATTCACATTTCTCTGATAACTAATGACATCGACTATCCTTTTTCATATGTCTCTTGGCCCTTAATATATCTTTCTTTATAAAGGTTTTTAAGTCGGGTTTTCTTTTGATTGTTGAGTTATGGGAACTCTTTACATATTCTGGAGACAAATAATTTTTTTCAGAGGCATATATTGCTAATATTTTCTCCCAGTCTGTATCTCGTGTATTTATTTTCTTAATTGTGTTTTTGGTGAGTGGAAGTTTTTAATTTCTATGAAGTCCAATTTATCAGCATTTTTCTTTTATGGTTTGTGCATTCTGTATACTCTCTGAGAAAGTTTTGCTTATCCCAAGGTGACAAAGATATTCTCTTTACTTTTCTTTTCCATTTATTGTTTTAGTGTTTACATTCAGGTTTACAATCTACTTCAGATTGACTTCTGTGTAGGAGGTGAAATAAGCGTAAAGGCTCTTTCGTTTTTCCATGTGAATAACCAGTTGTTTCAAAATCATTTGTTGACAATCTAAAGACATTTTTCATTTCATAAAATGAAAACCCATGACAGTTTCCTTTTAGTTTTATTGTTGAGAAGCGAGGAGGCATAAAAAGCATGAAATCTTTCTTCTGCATTTTCTCTTTTGCTTGATTTGAGCAGAAAGTCATTGTCACTTGACAGTGGTGATCTGCAAAACCACCTACTCCGACATTCATGTTTTCAGCATATGGTGGTAGGAAGAGAAACGTCATAGGAAAGCCAGGGCTGAATGGTTAATGTGTCAGTATCTCTAAACCGCCTCATAACGGGTAACTTAATCATCATGTACATTAATTAGTTTTTTTAACTTCAACAGGATTCCTAACTCTTAAAACCCCCTTTCCTATCTGTTAAGTGGTGGCGATGGTAAATCCTCGTATGACACTTCATCTACATCACAACTGTTCTGAGTCTTTCACATCTATAACATCTACTTTCTCATCTAAAGCCAGTGGGACTAATTCCTAACCCATGGCTGATCAGGTGTGTTTCTCTGCCCAAAGGTGAAATGCAGACCCTCATCACCCAACAGCCTCATGGCACCCCATTATCGAGTGCTGGCTAGCACCATCATTGTGCCTTTCAGACAGACCACGCCGAAGGTGGGATGGCTTTCAGGTGGGATGAGGTAATCTTGCGTCCTAATTTATTTTTCTCCTCGAGGTAATCCTCAACAATTTTGCCCTTAAAATATGTTACATCGTTTCTCACTTTAGGCACGTAATGAATTTCCAAGCGACTGTCCTAACTGCATACTCAACTAAGTGCAGCCTTGGATTTTCGAAATGTTGGTTTTGCTATTAAGTCTTTCTTCTAAATTCTCTAGAGTATTTTTACCCTATCTGAAAAGAGAAACACTATTTTTAGCATTCTAGTTTTAAAATGAAGAAGTGGCATAAAATACAGACCTTGGAAAAGTTTAAAGTGGCTTTGGGCTTTGAGTTAAGCTTAAATCATTATTAAAGAATTCTCTGACTGCAAACTGGAAATGAGGCAGGTGATGGAGAACAAGGAATTGACACTTTCAGAACTAATGGGCAGGTCATTTGTAAAAATGGGTGTGATCTTAAGCGAAGCCAAACTGGGGAACAAGATTCACAATCACAATAGAAGTTTCCAGGTGTGCTGTCTTGCTCCTACCTCCAGTCTTCTTTTCTTCAACTTCTTTTCTTAGTGCCCCAAAGGTGTCCAAGATATCAGGCTGCAACCAAAATAAGACATGTCATTTAATAAGAAATAATGGATTTATATATTATAACTCAGTCCCTAAACTATCAAATGTGTGTGTTCTCTCAATTGTACTGCCAACAAATACTTGAAATTGTTGGTCAACTTAAAATTTGTTATAGTCAACTATAAAAATAAAGAAGGTTTGTAGTTCTGAATAAAAGGTTTTTATGCAAAAGGAATAGTGAATGACTTTAAGGAAAAAATAACCCTCCAGCCCAACACATGAGTCACATCTGGAAGTATCTAGTATTCTCTTTCTAAAAAATATTACCATCACATATTGGGGTCATAACACATATAGTGAAATTAGAAGTACTTGCATTTTTAAATAGCCCCTGTAGGTCCTTCCAAGGATCAGCCCAGTTGGGGGACCCCAGTATAAGGAAAATGAAGTGGATTTTAGCAGGATTCATAGAGAGATACTTGTGGGGTAAGCCTACCCAAAAAGGAGCACATCCGCTAGAGGAAACAGTCAATTGGAATCTTTAATTTCTCGGTAAAATCTGGTCCATTTGGTTTACAATGCAAGTATCTTTATGTTATGTTAACTAGCATATCATACAGAAAAACATAAAATATGGTTGGGGTCACAACTACATTTCCTTAAAGTAGCCTCATTATACGAAACTCACTGCTACTTAGCTCCCTTACATTCTTAGCTGTTTTGTGACTACTTTGTACCGTGCACCTCAATGATGCAGATCAGTCCAGATTAGTCACATTTTACTTGATCTGGAAAGATTTCTAAATTATGTTCTTGAAAGGACCTATTTGACTTTTAAAAAGTTTTCCTGATAAGATCTTTTGGTGCATATTTCCCAGCTCTTCGAAGTGAATTAACTGCTTCCGGGCATCAAACACGTCCAGTGGAGTGACAAGAACATATTGAGAGACAAACACTGTACTTCAGCCGCTGCTTGGTTGAGGCGACTCCTTCTTTCAAGATATTTCTGCGGAAAGATGCACAGATTTTGTTTTGGTCACTCAATGTAGGCAGTGTTGGAAGATGAACACGAACGTGAATTTCCCATGCCTTAAATAGAACGATAAGAACAGATCGGCTTTGTTGTTTCTCTGGTTGTACCTCTGCAGTCCCAGAGCAAAGCCGAGCGGGTAGTGCAGCCACAAGGACACTTGAGGCCGGGCTGCATATGGAAGCCTCGGGCACAGGTCCTCGCAAGGCCCGCCGCCGAGGGCCACCCCAGCATGCTGCTCCTGCTCCCCAGTGGGGATGTCATCCTGGGACAGGGAAACCGCTGGCCTTTGCAGCCAGAGCCACAAGAAAAGGCTCTGCTTGAGGACTCCATGCAGAAGGCTTGGGGCTTTAGAATAAGCACTTACATGACCAGTTAATGCAGGGTAATATCCGCTTAAGAAAACAAGCAGAAGCCCTAAGTGAAAGACACGCCCCCACACTAGGATGTGTTGCTGCTATTTGTGTAAGTTTTAGGTTTTCAAAGCAGACGCCACATTTCCTCTTTCAGTCCTCACGGCTGGTTGTTGGTTTACATGCATTTTTTCTTAAATATTACACATTGACATGTCTTTTGGACCTGTTGCCAACCAACTAAATTGACTTCCACCAACACCCAGCGCGCAAACATACAAACTCAATGCTCAGGCTTTTCCCTGTGCTTCCTTCTCTGGTACTTTCCCCGGAGCCCCCCATGGATGTTTCGCTCCACACTGTGATGGTGTCTTCTTGCTCCCAGCATCGAAAGGATCTAGCCCCTGCAGCTTTCTTTAAATTCCCCTCTTTCCTCCTTTGCTTCTGCATTTTACGCATCTCTCGAGTTCACGTTGCTCCCACCTGTTTCTCTCTGGCTACAGATTTCTCATCCTCCCCTTCACTCTTTCTTCATCCACGGTGGCAAGGATCCTCACTGGTCCCATGAGGCGACCAGGCAGGACCTGGCAGCCCATCAGGGGGAAGAAACCTGGGAACCAAGCCATGATTTGCTCAGTATTTCATAGAAACTCATGTCTATAATGTCATGAGAGCCCAGTTCCCTGGCTTCTCAGCTGGCGCTGGCTTGGTGTTCAAGTTATTCAGATGTGCTGTGAACATGGCCGAAAATCAAAATCTCAGTTCTTATATATAAATATATTTCCGCATGAGCAAATGTAGAAATATGATTGCTATAGGCTGTGAAGAAAAACAAGACAGACATGGAAAAGACAGGGTTGGTGAGCATCTATTTTACACTGGACAAGGGAAAACCTTTCTGATAAGTGAGGTTTGAATTACTGCTCATTAAAAATTATTACTGCTACATAGTATTATTATTATTCCTTTTCCATGGTTAGACAATGCATGAATGCTGAATTTGTAGGTGGCAACATTGAAATCTGACCATGGGTTTTGCCACAAACTCACTACAGGGCTGTGGGACCGTCAGTTAATCTCTCCAAACCTTGCTTTATTCACACCATGAAGACATTACAGTAAATGATTCCTATGGTTCCTTTAAGCTCTTAAATTTGATAATCTCATAAAAGGTCAGTGAAGAGGCATCTCATTAAAATAAACTACATGATTACGTTGTCAATACTTTGTGGTGTACTTCAGTATCCTTGACATGGGTCATAAAATTGGAACATTTTGGAATAATGTTAAGATCTCGGAGAAGTAAGCAGATTCTGAAGTACAATCACAGTTGGATGAAATGATCTGAAAGAGGGAATGGGGTGCAGTTAGTAGGTCATTATGGTCAACCAATTTTCTCCTGTTATGGTAAATCACATTAATTCATCTCTGTGCATGAGGACAGTCATCCTGGTTTTGTAAATGAGTATGAGTTGAAGGCAGTATATGGCGGATGTCAATTCCACGCAAAACAATTTTTTTTTTCTGCTTGAGATTGCATTGGTTGGTGTCGGGTCTGCCTACCTCCTGATCGATTCCATCCCGAAGGCGACTAAAGGAGCCACGGAATGCGTAAACCTCCTCCCAACAAGCACAACTGGAATGAGGAGAAGCCAGAGAAGGTGCCCTGTGGAGAGGGAATGAGGAAAGGGGCTCAGTGTTAGGGAGCGTGTGGGCTGTCTTACAATATCTCATGGCCCCGTGGAAGGAATGCGTCATGTTGTGTGGTCCCCCGAGTGAGAACTAAGACGGATAGGTGGGAATTACAGGGAAGAAGTGGTCAAGAAGGGAAAGGCCTTTCTTGCAAGCTGAGCTGGGCAGCCATGGAGCCGGCTGTTTTATAAAGAGGTGGGCCGCTGACCCAAGGGCTTCTCGTGTGGGTGCTGGTTGGTGGCACCAATGCTGTGAGAGACGTCCCTCGAAGGTCTCCTTCAAATTTAAGATTCTTTCATTCTAATCATTTACAAATGTTGCTTTGCTATAAATTCAGTCTCTGTGGATGCCTGACTAATGAGAATGTTGGTTTGAGTTGAGGTAGAAAAGTAAATTGGTGATTCTAGAATTATAATCTATGTTATTAAGATCAGAGGATCTCAGGTTCCAAAGGTGTCTTAAAAAAAAAAAAAAGATTTTCTTTACTTATTTGTCAGAGAGAGAGAGAGAGCACAGGCAGGGGGCATGGCAGGCAAAGGGAGAAGCGGACTCCCTTCTGAGCAAGGAGCCCGATGCAGGACTCAATCCCAGGACCCCAAGATCATGACCTGAGTCAAAGTCAGATGCTTAACTGACTGAGCCACGCAGGTGTCCCTCACAGGTATCTCTTTAATGTGAATGAAAGGGGTAGGCACTTACATAAAATGTACAATTATTATGCATGTTGTCCTATTTATAGAGGGATCATAAAAGGAAGAGAGTAACAATTCCCTGTGATGATTTACTTTTACTTTTTCCCACGTGACTCTGGGATGGTGTGTCAAGGCATAGATTCTGGGGCTCACATGCTTCGGTTGCAGTTCTGCACATGGCTGCATTTTCCCCACTTATTCTTATGGAACCTGCTTTCCAAAATGACAAGGGAAGGTAGCCTGACCTATTCAGAATCTCACATCCAGCCCTTAGAATGCTTCACGTTTGCATGTAATTTTTTTCTAAATAAAATTTTTCATATTTTGCTTCCTGCTTTCTTTCTCGTAGGTTTCCAAGGAAATCACTTAGGAGAAACTGAAGAACTGGATAGGTTCAGCTGACATGAACGACGCAGCTGTGGCTCGGCACCTGCTCGGACTTGATGTCATGAAGATGTAACTTCCATGTTGGTGGCTTTGGGAATGATGATGTCTTTGACCCCTCGAGGGCTAACTTGTCTGGCATAACTGAAGGAGGAGGCTTTGTGGTCTCCAGGATAACCCGTAAGGCCACACTCGAGGTTTCTGAGGGTGGTTTAGAGTTAACACTTACCAACCAAACCAGCAAAGTGGAAAATCCTGACATCTTCAAGGTGAGCGGTCCTTTCCTCTTCTTTATCTTACACAAGGAAAGTAAGACGGTTCTCTTCTATGGTAGAATCTCCACTCCTTAAGGAAGGGAATGAATTTATACTCGAACCACTCTGATTCTTCAAATTAGCTGGGTTTTATGAGCTTGAAGAAAACTTTCAGGAGAGTTGCAATTGAAAGAGGTAAACCGTGCTTCAGCAATGTTTTTCTTTCAACTATCTCATGTAGAATAGCCAACTCATTCGTCCTTGGATTGGTTAATATTGGTTAAAGAAGTTATAGCATGCCATAAATTGTACTTATTAAAAAATTAGGATCAACACTCCTTCTTTCTTTCGTAGCCTTCAACTCACTCAGACCTCATTCATAGGTTGCTAAAACTCAGAATGCCTTTTTCCAAAAAAACAATGTTATTCCTGTGATTAGGTCACCAAGTGAGTTCTTCACATCACATTTACCTCGTCTGCAGCTGAACTATGGTATTAGTGAGAGGAGCTAACCCTCACTGGGCGTGAGGCATGTGCCGGGCACTCACATGTGTGACTTCATGTAATGCTCATCGAAACCCTCAATTGCAGGAATCAGTTTCCTCCATTTTAAAGATGGGAACCTGAGGCTTAGGCTTAGTCATGCAACACACAAATAAAAAGAGACAGACTGGATTTTCAGACCCAGAAAGTCTGATACGAGACCCCAGGCCTTGACCACGATCGGCCCTGCCCTATTTACTGGTTTGTGCCGTGAGACTCAGAACCAGGGCCTCGATGGTAGAAAATGAAGCAGACAGGGAACGGAAGGGAGTCGTTTCCCTCCTTTGCCTCATGTGGGAATGGACACAGTTTAGAATAAAATTTATAGAAGATTTTCAAGTTGACAAAGAAGTTTCATACGTGAAGTCATTTCATAGGCAAGTGTGCTTTAGTTTATGCTCAGTCTCTTTTCTGTGTTTATCTCCACTCCTTAACTTTCACCTCCTCTTCATCATGCTCTTCGTTCTTCTGGCCTTTAGGTGCTCATAGTCTCAAGTCCCTCTCTAGGGAACCCTGAGAATAGACTGCAGAGAGCCCTGGATTCGGTGTCAGGCTGTGTCAGTTGGGGACCCAGAAGCTGACAGGCTTGGGGAGGCATCCCCCTGTCGGAGCTCAGTCTCTTTCCTGGGCAGAACGGACTTTCCAAGTCAGCCTCCTTCACTAGGCTGCTAGCAGATTCAAAATTCACAAACAAGGAAGGGCTTGATAAGTTGTTAACTTTAAAATTACAGAGGTATCTGGGCGACTCAGTCGATTAAGTGTCTGAATCTTGATTTTGGCTCAGGTCATGATCTCAGGGTCCTGGGATCGAGCCCCACCTTGGGCTCCCTGCTGAGCAGGAAGTCTGCTTGAGGATTCTCTCTCTCTCTGCCCCTCCCACACGTGTGCTCTTTCTCTCTCTTGCAAATAAATCAATCTTAAAAAACAATAAAATTACATGCTGCCAGAATGCACAGCTGTCTGGAGCCCTGCACAAGGGCCTCAAAGACTGTTCTCTGGGCTCTCCCTTCCTTTGATGTGTCTCTCCCTTACTCCCTCTCTGCTTTCTCCCTTTTATGGGAGAATTTTGCTCCTTCTTCATGTCTACAGGCTTGATGATCTAATGCCAATTCCTAACTTACCTTGGTGGTGTCATTTTGTAGTCATTCTGCATTTCTAGTTTTATCTGGTGGGAATGATTCAGAGACATAGTTTTGAGAGTTTTTCTCAGATTTTTAGAATTTGAATTGTATCTCTACTTTTAAGTGAGTTTGGGACACATCCCAACTCACAACTAGTCCAATCCCTTTGCTCATGTCAGAACATTGCTTTTTAGTTTTACCACTTAAATTGAAATTTAGTGATATAATAAATCTAATATTAACCACTTCCCTTAACTCATTTGATTGGTAACTTGTATCAGGTGAATCATGCCAGTGATGGTGATGCATCGTAACGAGATTGTTTCTCAATCTCCGCTACCTCACAATTTAGATTTTAATTGCTTTAGGTTGGATATAGCAATTATGTTTTGACAGGACTGAATAAAAATTCTGTAATGTATAACCACTGAGGAAATATTGGTGATGTTGTACTATTAAAAATTTACTAGTTGCTTAGAGTGTTTTCCATCGAGTCACTTTGCACACCCTATGTAGGTTGGTACACCCTAATAACACATTCTAGAATTTGTTTAAATACATTCCATTGTCTAATTTGACATGCGAGTCATCATAGTTTGCAAATTAAGTACGGTCAGAAGCAGCCAAAGCAGTATGAGAAGAGAATGAATGCTGGACAAGTCGAGGAAGTACAACATAAAAGCTGGGGATCGAGGACAAAGTAAACAGTATCATACAGAAACATTCCAACTATGGGGTCTTGGCATCGTAATGCTGGGGATTTTTCTTCTTTTTTAAAGTTGTGTGTCCATGCCTCTAATCAGTTATACAGGAAAAAAAGAAAGAAAAGGAAAAGGAAAAAAACATAATTGGAGAAAGTGGAACTCATCGTTTCGTGAACTATTTTCTACAAAAATAACTATTAACATTCTATGAGTCTAATCTTTGTTTCAAACAGAATGTATAGTGGCTGAGTACTAAACCATTGCGTATCTAATGTAACCAAAACAAACAAGTCCCCAAGGCCTTTGCTTGCCAGGGACACGCTTCTGGAGGGTGTAGCAGCCAACTCTCGGAAGTGAGCTCTTTGGGTATGGAATGTCAACCCTTGCTCTCCTGACAAATAGAATGTTTTTTGTTTTTAATATGGTGACTTTGGTTCCACTCATGAAAAAAAGTGTTATTGATAAAAAGAAGAGATATCTAAATAATTTTAGTACTTCTCTCATAAATGAATTTGCTAAATGCATGGATTTGTCCACTAATGATTCCATTGATTGTATTTTCTGAATTCTACATTGGATTCTGTCATCAGGTACCTGAGCAGGTGCCCTGCTTCATTAGTACGTTTTTCCTTCAGAAATTCAAACCATTTCGACTTTTTTTTCCTAGACTTGCATTTTATTTTATTTTTTTTTTAAGATTTTATTTATCTACTTGACAGAGGGAGGGATCACAAGTAGGCAGAGAGGCAGGCAGAGAGAGAGGGGGAAGCAGGCTCCCCGCTGAGCAGAGAGCCCGATGCGGGGCTCGATCCCAGGACCCTGAGATCATGACCTGAGCTGAAGGCAGAGGCTTAACCCACTGAGCCACCCAGGTGCCCCTAGACTTAGATTTTAATATTGATTGGATAGTGTGGGGCTATAGTTGTGTCGTTACTACCCAGTCATTTTATTCCTTAAATTCTTCTGCCTTCTCCCTCCAAACTGCATGACTTCACCCCTCATACGCACACACTTCCATACTCTTTTGTCTCATGAGATTCTTCTGCCATTTTCTGCTCTTCCATTTTTATTGTTAGCCATGTTTCTTTCTGCTTTTCCCTTGGGGAAGTAAATTTCTCTGGGTCTACTAGAATATCACTAATTCCCTTATAGACTCAACTCCCTCTCCAAACTGATACTAGATGATGCCAAACATGTGAGAGTAAGACATTTTTCTTTTCACTATAATGTGTGAGAGCTTAACTTTAATCATAAAATCATTACTGAACAAAACAGGTATAGATAAACATGTTGCATACAGGACACACCGAAAGTCACATAAATTAACTACCACCCGTGAATACACTAAATTCCTTAACATCCAAACACAGAAATTGTAAATAGAATTACATGAACTCCACCTATCTAGTGAGGGCAAGTCAAAATAAAACAGAAAAATATCCACTCATTAAGAGAGAAAAAATACCTGTGTAAAAGAAAAAAAAATATATCCCAAAATCCATAATGAAAAATTTTTTTAAAAATTAGAAATCTAAGAGGGCACCTGGATGGCTCAGTCCAGTTAAGCATCCAACTCTTGATTTCTGCTCAGGTCATGACCTCAGGGTTGTGAAATGGAGCCCTGCATTGGGTTCCACACTTAGCACAGGGTCTGCTTGAGACTCACTCTCTCCCTCTCCCTTCACCACTCCCCCACTCAGGCATACGTGCATGCATGTGTTCTCTCTAAAATAAATGAATAAGTCTTTTAAAAAATTAGAAATCTAAATGTTGTTTAGTACTACTCTTAACAAACATTTATTTTTGAAAATAAATGTTTAAAAAAACTAACAATGGTTTCTAGTAGATAAGATGTATTAAAGAAAAATGCCTTTACTTCAAATAAAGATGATATGTTTTAAAAGAGCCTGGAATGTGAAAGTGATCATGGAGTTGCATAACAGCATGAACCATAGGTTCAAAGAAATTCCTTACTTCCTACTTGATATAAATATTTTATTGCTGTTCATCCAGATTTACATCTTTATATGCCCCACCTTGTGTATAGCTTACTCACTCCCTCGTTGTACAGCTATGCATTGATCTATATATGAATTCAAAGTATTAATGAAGTTAGTCAGTAAGCCAGCCACCACCCATTGCTTGAACATCCGTATGGAACATGGTGCTACCCAAAGATTTCTCTCTCCACCGTCAACATAGCAACGAGGAGACTCCATTGCACAAGAAAAACCTCAGCTCCTTCACACAACTGTCCTTCGAGGGCGGAATGCCTGAGGGCTGTTCTCTGGGCAACTCTGTTCCAGCAGATATGTGCTGCTGTTTTAAGAAAAAATTGGCATAAGATTAAAGATAAAATTTGAAATGAAGTATCTTATGAATTAATCTCTTTGATCTTGACACTCAGAAATTGAGAACAAGGAATGAAGGGAGCAAATCTGTCAAAATAATGAATAAATCGTTAAGTTGAAAACTTAAAATAGCTTCACCTGACTCTTAGACCAAGACATCTAGGCCAAAGGATCAGGAGTAAACACTCGTAAATAATTTTATGGGAGTTAATAAAATTTCAGAGCAGAAAACTATATTTCTATATGAGAATAGTATTGTTTGAGAAATAAAGTTTAAATGTTTTTCTGAATTGCTGTTTGGAAGCAAGTATTCTATTTAGGAATTGTTTCTAAACCAGAAAACCATGAAAGCTATGGACTATAACTTGTACAATATCTTATTTTTCCCTATTGAAACGTAGATAATTTTCTAGAAAAGAGCCTTCCCTCTACCCCTGTGGCTATTCTACAAAATTTTAACAACCCATGCCACATACTCTACTATAATGCTGATGAACAATTTTATTTTATTTAAAGATTTTTATTTATTTATTTGACAGGAGAGAGAGAACACGAGCAGGGAGGAAGCGGAGGGGGAGAGGGAGAAGAAGGCTCCCGCTGAGCAGGGAGCCCAATGCAGGGCCCTGGGATCGTGACCTGAGCTGAAGGCAGACACTTAACCAACTGAACCACCAAGGCGCCCCATCAATCAAGTTTTGAAGGTAGAAAGATGGGGGATTGAAGCCAGGCTCCACTGCATGGGAATTTGGAGACTTCTATTGCCTTCTCTGGCCCTCTGCTTCCTCAGTAAAAATAGGAAGACTAGAGCCAGCTTCAGAGTGTTGGTGTAAGGATTAGTATGGCGGCATGTATAAATGTACCCACCACAGTGCCTGGTACACAGTAGACCCTCAAGGAATGCTTGTTCCAACATCCCTCTGACAGAAAATAACCTGAATAGCTAGGTGTGCTTGTTTTCTCCCAAGTACTTCTGGCTTAACATTTGCATGGAACCAGGAGTTCTTAATTTAAGATCCCTCTTAGGCTTCGCTAAAGAGTTCTCCTCACATTGAGTGTCAACTGTCACCATACTCACCCTAGGGGAATGCTTTTTTGGAGAGTGGTAGGGCAGGAAGCTGTCACACTAAAACACTACAGTTTTTTAAATTTGATGTGAATTTAAATACACACACACTCACATACACTTCCTCCAATATATCTTAAGGCTAGTTTCCACAGTCAAGGTGAGCTGGTGTATTTACCAGTTTGAATTACTTTTCTGGAACAAGACTGACCTCTAGAGGACAGGTGAGGAACTTAAACCACCAAGAGCCAACGTCAGCTACTGTTAAAGAGCATTAAGGTTGTTTAGGAGTGAGACATGCTGGAGTTGGCATGGTGCCAGTGAAGGATCTTAATTCTGCATTAGCTAACGAGAAAAATTTCATATCTCCTTGATCTCAAGTGTGTATTGTTTGCAACTTTATTGGCGTGTTATGTATAATAAGCTGCATTTTAATAATATTTGTTCTTCCAGTCTATGAGCATGGAATGTCTTTCCATTTCTTTGTGTCATCTTCAATATCTTTCATCAGTATTTTATAGTTTTCAGAGTACAGGTCTTTCACTTCTTCGGTTAGGTTTTACTTCTAAGTATCTTATGTGTTTTGGTGTAATTGTAAATGGGATCTATTCCTTAATTTCTCTTTCTGCTGCTTCATTATTGGTGTACAGAAATGCAATAGATTTCTGTATGTTGATTTTGTATCCTGCAAATTTCCCGAATTTGTGTACCAGTTCTAGAAATTTTTTGGTGGAGTCTCTCGGGTTTTCTGACATGACAGTATCATGTCATCTGCAAATAGTGTAAGTTAGACTTCTTCCTTACCAATTTGGATGTCTTTTATTTCTTCTTGTTATCTGATTGCTGTGACTAGGACTTCCAGTAATATGTTAAATAACAGTAAACTCTCTGTCTTGTTCCTGACTGTGGAGGAAAAGCTCTCAGTTTTTCCCCATTGAGGACGATATTAGCTGTGGGTTTTTCATATATGGCCTTTATTATATGGAGGTATGTTCCCTCTAAACCTGTTTTGTTGAGGGTTTTTATCACGAACGGCTGTTGTATTTTGTCAAATGCTTTTTCTGCATCTATTGAAATGGTCATATGGTTCTTATCCTCTCTTTTATTAACGTGGTGTATCATGTTGCTGATTTACGAATATTGAACCATACTTGCAACACAGGAGTAAGTCCCACTTGGTTGTGGTGAGTGATTTTTTTTAAATGAATTGTTGGACTTGGTTTGCTCATATTTTACTGAGAATTTTTGCATCCCAGTTCATCAGGGATATTGGCCTGTAGTTCTCTTTTTTTTAGAGGAGACTTTATCTGGTTTTGATATCAGGGTAATGCTGGCCTCGCAGAATGAGTTTGGAAGTTTTTGTTCCTTTTCTGTTTTTTGGAATGGTTTGAGAGGAATAACTGTTAACTCTTCTTTATGTTTGGTAGAATTTGCCAATGGAGCCAGCTGGCCCTGGACTTTTGTTTGTTAGGAGTGTTTTGGTTACTGATTCAGTGTCTTTGCTGGTTAGTGGTGTGTTCAAGTTTTCCATTTCTTCCTGTTTGAGTTTTGGTAGTTATATATTTCTAGGAATTTATCCATTTCTTCCAGGTTGTCCAATTTGTTGGCATATGGTTTTTCATATGTTCTCATATTTTTTTTGTATTTCTGTGGTGTTGGTTGTTGTTTCTCCTTTCTCACTTGTGACTGTAATTTTTTTTAGGTCCCATCTCTCTTCTTCTTAATAAGTCTGGCTAGAAGTTTATCAGTTTTATGATTTTTTTTTTCAAAGAACCAGCTTCTGGTTTCATTGATCTGTTCTATTGTTTTTTTAGATTCCATATCATTTATTTCTGCTCTGATCTTTATTATTTCCTTCTTTCTGCTGGTTTTAGGCTTTATTTGTTGTTTCTTTTCTAGCTTCTTCAGGTGTAAGGTTAGCTTTTTTATTTGAGATTTTTCTTGCTTCTTAAGGTAGGCCTGCATTGCTACATACTTCCTTCCTAGGATTGCTTTTGCTGCATCCCAAAGGTTTTGGACTGTTGTGTTTTCATTTTCATTTGTTTCCATATATTTTTTAAATTTCTTCTTTGATTTCTTGGTTGACCCATTCATTGTTCAGTAGCATATTGTTTAACCTCCATGTTTTTGTGCTCTTTCCAATTTTATTTCTTCACTTTAAGTTTTATAATGTTATGGTCAGAAAAGATGCATGGTATAATTTCAATCTTTTTGTCTTTGTTGAGGCCTGATTTGTGACCTAATATGTGATATATTCTGGAGACTGTCCCATGTGCTCTTGAAAACAATGTATATTCTGCCGTTTTAGGATGGAATGTTCTGAATATATACATTCAGTCCGTCTGGTCCAATGTGTCATTCAAAGCCATTGTTTCTTTGTTTATTTTCTGTTTAGACTATCTGTCCTTTGCTGTTAGTGGGTGTTAAAGTCCCTTACTATTATCATATTATTATTACTTAGTTCCTTTATGTTTTTTATTAATTGTTTTACATATTTGGGTGCTCCCTTGTTGGGTGCATAGATATTTACAATTGTTAGATCATCTTGTTGGATTGTCCCCTTTATAATGAATGATATAGTGCCCTTCTTTATCTCATTACAGTCTTTATTTTAAAATCTAGTTTTTCTGATGTACGTATCACTATTCTGGCTTTCTTTTGACATCCATTTGCATGATAAATATTTCTCCATCCCCTCACTTTCAATCTGGAGGTGACTTTGGTATAGTCTCTTGTAGGCAGACTATAGACGGGTCTTGTTTTTTTATCCATTCAGACACCCTGTGTCTTTTGATTGGAGCATTGGTCCCTTTACATTCAGAGTAATTATTGATAGACATGTATTTATTGCCATTTTATTTCTTGTTTTGTCATTGTTTCTGGATATTTTTTCTGATCCTTTCTTGTCTTTGTCACTTTTCATCTTTCTTTTCCACTGAAAGTGTCCACTTTAATATTCTTGCAGGGCTGATTTAGTAGTCATGAACTCCTTCAGACATTCCATACTCATGGATTGGAAAAACAAATATTTTTAAAATGTCTATACTACCCAAAGCAATCTACACACTTAATGCAGTGTCTATCAAAATACCAAAAGTATTTTTCACAGAGCTAGAACAAACAATCCTAAAATTTGTGTGGAACCACAAAAGACTCTAAATAGCCAAAGCAACCTTGAAAAAGAAAAGTAAAGCTGGAAGCATCCTAATTCTGGACCTCAAATTATATTACAAAGCTGTAGTGATCAAAATAGTATGGTACTGTCATAAAAATAGATACGTCAATGGAACAGAATAGAAAACCCAGAAATGAACCTGTAATTATATGATCAATAAATCTTCAACAAAGCCAGAAAGACTATCCAATGGGAAATGGACAGTCTCTTCAACAAATGGTGTTGGGAAAACTGGGCAGCAACATGTAGAAGAATGAAACTGCACCACTTCCTTACACTATACACAAGAGTAAATTCAAAATGGATTATAGATCTAAATGGGAATCATCAAACCATAAAAATCCTAGAAGAGAACACGGGCAGTGACTTCTTTGATGTTGGCCATAGAAACTTTCTAGGTATGTCTCCTGAAGCAAGGGAAACAAAAGCCAAAATAAACTGTTGGGACATCATCAAGATAAAAAGCTTCTGCACAGTGAAGGAAATGATCAAGAAAACTAAAAGGCAGCCTACAGGATGGGAGAAAATATTTGCAAATGACACACCTGATAAAGGGTTAGTATCCAAAATCTATAAAGAAATTATAAAACTCAACATCTCTAAAATGAATAATCCAGTTAAGAGATCTTGTGATAAATATTGGGTGTTGTATGGAAGTGTTGAATCACTATATTGTATACCTGAAACAAATATTACACTATATGTTAACTAACTGGAATTTAATTAAAAACTTAAAAAAAAAAGAAAATTGCTTTAAGTCCACTTTCAAAAAAAATAAGCTGCACATATTTAAAAGGAACCATTTGATTAGTTTATGTACTATGTACACTTCAGCATAATCAAGATTCCAAACATTTCCATCAACCCCTAATATTTCCTCATGTCTTTTTGCAAGTCACCCCGTCTCTAGCCCCATTCTTAGACAACCACTAAGAATGGGGTTTTTATTGCTCTAGATGAGTCTGTGTTTTCTAGAATTCTTTGTAAATGGAATGATACAGCATCCAATCTTTTGTGTCTGGCTTCTTATACTCAACCTAATGATTTCCAGATTCATCTAAAGTTGTGTGGGTCAGTCATTCATTCCATTCTATTGCTGAGTAACATTCCATTGTATGGAAAGAATACATCTTGTTTAACTTGAGGCGGATCCTAGTCCTTAATGTGAACATTAAAACTTCTAGAGGAAAAGATGAGAGAAAAATGTTGTGACCTTAGGGTAGACAACATTTTCTTAGAATACCAAGTGAACAGATAATAAATAAAGAAAGATAACTGGACTTTATCAGAGTTAAAACATTTGCTCTTTGAAAGAAGCCATTAAGAAAACAAAAAGGCAAGTCACAGATGGCGAGAAAATATTTGTATGCATACATCAGATAAATAATGACAATAAAATAATATCAAAATAATAATGAGCTCAAAGACAGACACTCAATTTTTTAAAAATAGCAGATATCTCACAAAAGAAAATATAC
Source organism: Potos flavus (assembly GCA_028534135.1). Taxonomy (NCBI): domain Eukaryota; kingdom Metazoa; phylum Chordata; class Mammalia; order Carnivora; family Procyonidae; genus Potos; species Potos flavus. Next base: position 10,888,286 of record CM052889.1, on the reverse strand, counting down.
AAGTGGCCAATAAACATATGAAAAGATACTGAACATTGATAGTTCTCAGAGAAATGATAAATGTGTGTTTTAATGCTTCTGAAATTGGAGTACGTCTTACAATTAATGAACTTGCAATTGATGTGCTTCTTTTTACGTAAAATTAATATTTTTATTTTTAGATGCTTTATCTATTGAGTACTAAGGTTTGGTAATGTTCTAAGCACGTCGCATGCATTGTTTAATTTAATCTTCACAAAACCCTATGAGGAGACGCTATAATTAAACTCATCTTCACGGGTGAGTAGATTGAAGCTCAGTGAGTTTAAGTAACTTGCCCCAAGTCACACAGCTAGTCAGTGGGAAAACCAGACTTGGGATCCACTATCTACCTCTATAGCCCACAGGTTTAAGTATTTTTTTTAAAATATTTATTTATTTGACAGAGAGAGAGATCACAAGTAGGCAGAGAGGCAGGCAGAGAGAGAGGGAAGCAGGCTCCCTGCTGAGCAGAGAGCCCATGCAGGGGCTCCATCCCAGGGCCCTGAGATCATGACGTGAGCCGAAGGCAGAGGTTTTAACCCACTGAGCCACCCAGACGCCCCCCACAGGTTTAAGTATTATGCTGGTTTTTTTTATTACTACATTGCTGGTGGGTTTTCAACTGAGAACATATAAGAAAACAAGACCTTCCCTAAGTCCTGTTATTAACTTATTCTGTTACATTTTGTGGGACATTAAATGAATCACTGTAAGTTAAATGCCTAATGTTCAGTAGATATAATACAGAAAGGCTAGAGAACTTTTTTCAAATTGCCAAAATAGGGAGGGCGAAGTCCTAGAGTCTCTAAATAGATGAGAAATAAATTGCCAAAATATGTATTTGAAAATTATATGATTCCACTAACTTAAGCCAGATTTTATTGATCACTCTTTTCTTTCAACTTTTTGCAGCTGTCTTCTATGTGAAAGCACTTGAACGCTGTGACCTTTATCAGTGGTTCTCAGCCAGGAGTGGTTTTGGCTCTCAGGTAATATTTAGCGACATCTGGAGACATTTTTGTCTCTTTAGGGGTTTGGTGGGAGGGTTTCTAGTGAGTAGAAGCCAGAAATGCTGCTGAACATCCTGCAGTACAGGACCGCCCCCACAACAAAGAGTTATCCAGCCCCAGATATCAGTAAGGTGGGAAATCCCACCTTATGCAAACACTGTTTTATTGACATCAGTTGAGAAAATGAGTGGCTGCAGGAAATTAAAGAGGAGGAAGACGTGGTCCCTGTTAGCACAGCAAGTAATTCAATAAGGGGGGAAAAACCCAAATCTAATGCTAAGAACAATATAATGAATGTCACAAGAGAAAATAATAGAATATTTTAAGGCTTTAAGGGAGGGAATATAACCAGATAATCTAGTTGAGAAAACCTAGAAGAGCTCTGAGAGGATTAAGTATGGAAATACACTTATTCTTAATAAAAACAAAAGTGGGCTTCCCCATGTGTGGTGGTGTGAGATAATTCCTGGTTGCCAAGCATCATCTACTTTTTAGTACACTGAAACTCAGCTGGGACAAGGCTGAAACTGTGTAATGAGACTTAACTAAAAGTGGTGGAGTCCAGGGAGTAGAGTGGCGGGAAACCAGATGGGGTGGCAAGCAGTGTGCTTGCTCTCTCGGGCTTGGAGGCACATCGCCTGCTGATCTCGGGCTCTCCCCCCTCCAGCAGGGTGTCTCCTAACACCCACCACCCCAAAGCCCACATCCAGGCATCTGTCTTTACCTCTGTGCCCAGGGAGAATTAGAGTTCCAGCTCTGACCCCCACTCTCTGCATAGCCCTAATGGCTTCTAAACTTCAGTTTTCTCCTCTGAACTGGAGTAACAGTAGTACTAATGCATTGGGTATTGTATAAGTTAAATCAGATTACATGTAAATTGCTTAGTGCTGTGGGCGCACCTGGTTGCTACTCAACAACCACTTCTATACAACAGTTAGTTATCGCTATGGTATCGTTGTTACTGTTATGAATTAAATCAGAGCTTGTGCCCTTCTCATTGGAAAAAAATATGTCTGTATATAAGTATGAAAATGGGGGAAATCACAAAGAAGGTGGTTACGACAGCCTGGTATTGATGGAAGAGGGCTGTGGGCTGAGGTGGGAAGGAGCAAGGGGAGTGCTTCCTGGAGGGCTCACAGAGAAGGTGCTGGAATGGAGGCACGAAAGAAGAGGAGGATGGCTTTGTGCAGTGGGGGAGCCTGACTGAGCCCCGTTCTTACTATCTCTTATAGTTCAATGGAATTAAATTCACTCAATATTCACTGAATGCTTGCTTTACTCAAAGCAAAGATGACTATAATACACTGTAAAATCATAGCTGAGAGGAGGAGACAGACAAGTAAAACCACTACCCGTGTGAATTTGGGGGGAAGGAAGCAGGTGTGTGGTGAGAGTTTAGGGGAAGTTCACACCCCAGGAAATGATTATATCAAGAACAAGGAACAAGGACTAAAAGTCAGATGTGGAACTTTTTACCCCAATAAAAAGGAAAAAGGGGAAATTTAAGAATTGCTAAAGCCAAAGGAGGCCAAAAGCAATTATGAAAACTGGAGTATGGCACTAAAAACTGGGAGTCAGGAAAGAATACACATGTTTACACATGTCAGGAGCAGCTGGGTGGGGTGGGGTGGGGTGGGGACTAGGGAGAGGCAATTACTTTGCACAGCTGTTTGGGCCCACGGATGAGTTTTACGACAGTAATAAAACACTCTCCAATTAAAATATTGTAAATCCTCATTTTAAATTGAATTAAAAATGTTTAACGATTTATTGACTTAAATGCATACATTAAATAATAAATAGAATAATAAGTTAATAATAAATAATTAAAATAATAAGCTGTTAATGAAGGAGTCTTCACAACTTCCCCCACCCCTGCTTCCCTCTATTCTCTGTGCTTCTGTTAGGTGGAGAGCTTTCTTGCTTCATGGATTCACTTCCAGGCAGGAGAGGCTGAGTAATGTGTCTAACGAAGAGGAAATGAAAAGAGGCCGGAGGGTAAATGAACCGATATAGTCCTTTAGGGCTGATAAAAAGGAGGTGAGGAGAGAGGCCAATGAGTTGTCCAGTAAAGGGTTCTGGATGAATGATTGATAGCAGAGGGGGACCTTGGGCCATACAAAGGTGGGGGTGGGAAGAGAATGGCAAGGGGACTTAGCAGGAGGTGCTCTGGGTTCCTGGCTGGAAACCCTTTAATGGTCTCCCAGGAAATGAAAGCAAAGGGGGCAATTGCTTCATGATTTCTGGTCGCTGCCCTGTCAGGACAGGGGGCACTAGGGGCCCCATGTTTCTGGTGGTAAGTGTTGAATTCAGATGGGCTTTATCTGGGCAGAACCTCGGGGAATGAGCATCAGAGGAAGACCTAGAGACACAAACATTCAGAAAGGGAGAGAAAAAGTTAGCTTTAGGCTCCCTGAGGAAATAACGTGCAAAATGACCATGGTTTCCAAATTTACGTGAATCTCTTCACGGTGAGAAGACAACCTTCCTACGTCTCTGTCGTATTCTCAAGGGTCGTGGCGTGGCTTCAGATGTCAATATAGTAAGTTCAGAAGGACACTAGTTTCTCTTAAGGAGTCCGGGTTTCTTCAGGGTTTTATTCTGTGAGAGACCATCACCAGATCTGACAGTGTTATTAATGGTCTCAGGATGCAATCTGTTTCTCCTTGTATGTGAGGTGCCTAATCCCACTGGAAACAAGGAAAAGTGTCAGTTTTTGTTTCCACACTAACGAGGTTCCATAGTCTCTTATAAAAGCATGAAGGAATACTTAGAAATGAACTAAAGTGGGCCAAGGCTACTGAAAAGCATTAAACAAGAGAAAACTGTGTGAAGAACCAGCAGATGCAAATAGCAATGCAAAATGTAGGGCAGAGAGACTCCCTTGCCAGCCTAGTAGATGGGAGAATGTGTGAGGCAAACATCCTCTGTCACCGACGTCACTCCTTTGGAAGCCAAAACGAGACGCTTCAAACTTCTCCTCAGAGTTAGAAATTGTTATTTGAACAAAACGTTTGTTTTACCTTTTTATGTTTGGGTGCTCCTATGGTCAACCGCACCTATAATTCTCTTATTTCCCATTGTGTGCTTATGGGCCGTGATACACTTTGGCTTTCTGTTTCATTTCTTATAATGCTATGCCGTAATTTGAAGGGACCATGAAAAATAAGGTTTTGTGAGCATTTTCTTCAGAATGCTCCTTGTAAATCCCGAATGACGGTGCTTCATTCCACGTGCGTATGTGCTGGGCCTGCATTCCAAACATGTTGCAAGAATACGTGCACGGCGGGGTTGCCCCACAAGCCAGCAGCTGTGTGATGTGCTGCCATTACAAATATGCAGGAAGTGGGTTTGCGTGTGGAGTGATCTTCCTGTCTTTCCTCATGATTAGAAAGCTACATTATCAGGGAGGAGTGCTGGGTCAGCAGCTCGGTGTTGATGTGGCAATTTATTAGATATCCGAGGGTTCTTTCCTGGAGCGGGGGTGGAGGGTGGAGCAAGAGGGACCCAGGCAGCCATGCCAGCAACCAGGGCCTTCAGTACAGAACTGCATGGAAAGAGTGGGATCCGGGGCCATTTGTTGCTGAACCTTCTATACCTCTGGAGATCCCAGTAGTACTTGGGAGGTTTAGGGGCACAGGGGTAAATGGGCCTGGCCTGCCTGGGCAGGTATTCGTGTAGGAGGAGGGGCTCAGGTGCTGCCATGACCACATCATCCAAAAATCAGATAAGGTTTTAAATCAACTTTATTGAAAAATTTGACTGAGAACTTTGATTTAACCATACAAGACAAAACTAGAACAATTGAGTAAAGACTTTGATGTCCTTTATTCAAGGCAAGCAATGCATGGATCAGAAGCAGTGGAGGACTATTCTGGGGTGAGGGACAAGCTGTTTTATGGAACATTAGAAGAGATGCGGAAACAGGGCAGGGGCGGCTAGGAGGCCGGGGATTTCCTTGTAAGGCCAGTGGGTTTTGTTTTCTAGGGTAAGGTGAACTAGCTAAAGCCGAGTGACAGCATAGTGATTGGTCTGTGTTCGATTGACAGGCATTTCCTGTTAGTGCAGGCTGACTTTGGTTTAGAGCTGTGATGTGGGCCAGGCCAGTGGGTAGGGCCTCCATTTTGTGGGTCCAGATATAGAAATTAACTTCATCAAACTAAAATTGGTGAAGCACTTACTATGTAGCCAGGTGCTGTGCTGGGTGCTGGGACACAGAAGCACCCAATCTCTTCACGTGGCGTTCTTCAATGATTAGTCTCTCTCTTGGCAGAGGCCACCTGTTTTGAGTTGTGTTCCCTCAGAAGACGACCATAAGCCTAGGATTCCTGGAGAAGTGATTTCTCTCCAGGGGAAACCAGAAAAGGTTCAGGGGAGGCAGGATGAGAAAGGAGAAGAAGCCAAACAAGGGTGGAATTTCGGGGGAGGTCCTAGACTTGGCCTGATCCCATGGAGAGCTCTGGAACATAACACTCAGCACACAAGAGTTGGGCTTTTGTATTCTCACATCTGTCAGAGACTGGCTATGGGCCTTTCGTGGGAGATGTAAAACTCACAGGTACTTCCGGTTCTCATTGCTGGAGACATAGCTTTGGCATCCACTGGAAATTTTCTGAATGTTCCAGATGTAAGCCATTAGCAGCAAGTGGACAGAAGCTGGGGATGAGCATGTAGGCAAGACACCAACAGTGTCCACTACACCCACCAATGGGAGAGGGTGTGGACAGGACATAAAGAAGAAAAGAGCACTCAGAGCTTTGCTACTCCAAGTGTAGTCTCAGAGCAGCAGCCTCTGGTCCAATGGAGATCCATCAACAGGAAGCTTGTTAGAATGGTGGAATCTCAGGCCTCATCGAAGACCCAGTTAATCAGAATCTGAATATTGAGATCTCCAGGAGATAGGTATGCACATTAACTTCCAAGAAATTTGACTCTAGAGTGTTAGAAAAAATGATTTACTGACCTCCTACACTGGCAGAAATAAGCATCGTGATCAGAGCTACAATATGGTAGGCCTGGAAAATTCTTCGTCCAAAGGTCCTCTGGCCCAGCAGCTGAAACCAGGGGCAAGAGAATGCATTCCCAGCTGAGAGCGAGGCAGTGCCTGCGTTTCTTCTCCGAGTCCTATCATACCGGGCTTGCAGGGAAGTGGGAAGACGATCAGGAGGAAGGGTTTGGGTGTTGACATAGGAAAGCAAAATATAAAATAAGGCAAGATTTAGAGCTGACCCTATAATCTAGGCTTGAAAAGCAGATTGAAAAGTCACAGCAGGTAAATCACTTAACTCAGATATGCATCATTAAGGAGTCACGACACAGCTCACGCATGAGAAGAAACCTCTGGGGTAAAATATATTGGTCACCAGAAGGCTCCCAATAGTACAAAAAGATTTCTTCCGCAACACTGAAAATTCCTGCCTTCAGAGTCACGATGCAGCCAGTCCACTCACACCATCTGTGGAGGGATGTTATCTCTGGAGGGCCTCTTGCCACCAAGTTTGGGGGACATCTGGTTAAAGACGCAGATTGCACACACTCATTTAACCTCAGAACATTCCTAAAATCACACGAGAAAGTCACAGTTTTCTTATTTTGGCTGCTGTTGCTTTCAAGCATTAAGCTAGGAAGATAAAGGGAATTGAAGAGAATATAACAGCAATAACTTGTTGGAGGCTAAAAAGTAGGTTGGTTATTATGGGTGGTAATTGGCTTGGTAGAACCAAGAAAATTGAAAGCTAGGAAGTGAGCAAGGGGGAAGGCTGATCATGCATTTCATGTACCCCCAGAATGTCTCCAAAGGCTGAAGAATTAGCAGCACCAGGACGGAAGCTTGAGCCAGAAACAGACCAATGGGGCGAGATCGGTAGTCTGTTGAAGACGCAGTTGGACCTTCAGATCCAGCATGCTGCCCCTCCGCCTCCAGGAAGGAAGGCAGGTGACTGGAGGTTGATTCTCCAGAGACAGTAAGACAGATGGTAGGCTTCAGAACGCACTACACCAGACGCAGCTAAGATCAGGGCTGCTGTAATGAAAAAAGACGCATAAGTTTAAGTTTAAATTCTGAATTGTACAGGCCCCCATGGGCCCCAGAAATCCGGTTGCCATTATCTTGCAGCTAGGAGATCAAAACAGTCTTCTCTGGGCATCTGAAGATAATAATACTGGGGATCTTCCAAAGAAAGAGCCCAGCTCGATCATCCTACTTTCCACACTTTTCTCCCTTCCTCCGGTTCCCTTCTAAGCAGAGTTTCCAGTTAGCTTTTAGATGCCCCATTCAAAAATAGAGTAGACTGACAAGTACCCACAAGCACTTAAGAAAGGCTTCTGAGATGAAAGAACAACCTCAGAGCATTTTCCATGTTAGAGATGCTTCTCCCAGTGGCTGTCCGGAGGGGCTGGGAAACAGCCCAGAAGCTAAAAGAGTTAATGTTCCACAGAACAACATGGACCAGAGAGACAGGAGAATAGAATAAGGTCACAGAAGAAACCCTCTCTGTTTCGCTTCAGAGGACGGTTCCAATGCGTTCTGTTTCCATACAGCTTCTCTGAGATGAGCGAGCTGCATGCATGAGCCCCTGGCTGGGTTTTCAAGCTCTGGCCAGCTCGGTAATAGCTTTCCTTCTTTCTGTGTCTCACTCGCCTTCTCTCTTCCTCTTGATACCCTGGAATGGCGCCTGATCGTAACCGTTAGCAAGCAAGCTTTGTCTTACGTTCTTTTGCTAGATAACGCAACATGCTGCACCGGGTCTGAGAATGACCACCACGAGCGGACTGTTCGCCTTCTACCTGCTGACTCTCAGGGACCATGAGGCATTGAAAGTAGCCTTTTATTGCATTAAGGTATTGATTTTTATTTTACTTTTATTATAGAAAATTTCAAATATGTACAAAAGGAGAGATACCAGTTTCATGAACCTCCATAGACTCACCTGCTAGCTTTAGCTATGATCACACAAGGTCTCTTGGCACTCCTATTCCTCTACTCTCTTTCTCCCGTAACTTCGATGGCTTTGAAGCAAATTCTAAGCATCGTCCCCCCCATTATCCACAAACATTTCCGTACATCTCACTGAAGGTCAGGACTCTTTAAAATCATAACACGGTATCTTTTATCTAACTAATTTAATAATTTCTTCATATCATCAAAAAGCCCATCATTCTTTAAATTTCTCTACTTGATTCCTAATTTTCTCCTTTTGTGGTTGGATTAATTCAAATCAGAATTCAAATAAATCCACAAATTTCAATTTCTGATATGTATGTCATATATACATATCATCTGATACATATATTGTATATATGTATATAATCTTTTCCAATCAAGATTTCTCTTTTTATCCTTGAATTATAATTTTTGAAGAAAATTAGTAATTTGTCCTAAATATATTCCCATAAAATTCCATAATTTTGTTAGTGTATTCTTAGGTGTTTTCCCTTTAAGTATCATTTTAACTCATGAATTTTAATATATTTGAAATGTTTAAATTCATTGCCATTACCATTTTTTTTTCATGCTCAAATTGCCGTATTTTTGGTCAGTGGGAGCTTTTTCATGTTTGCCTCTGGGTCCTTTTGACACAACCCTGGCGGTCTTTATTGGCCTCTTTGCTTTCTGGCATAACAAGATGTTCAGACTCATCCTCTGTATTTCCTCCCCCAGACCTAGGATCAATTATTTTTTCAAGTAGCCCTAGTCTTCTATAGCAACAAAAGCTTTAGAAGTTATTATAGGAGAATATTTTTCTGACTCTGAGATAGGAAAAACTTCCTTAAAATGACACAAAATGCTAAGCATGCAAGAAAATATAGATATATTTAACAGCATCAGACATCTTAAAATTTGTAAAATGCCAAATTAGAATATTTTTGCATCATATATAACCAACAGTAAATAGAAAGAACTCCAATAAGTTAGTAGGAAAAAAGCAAAACTTCCTCAAACTTTCCCTGACCAAAATAAATTTCAAATAAGGATTTCGCAGAAGAGGAAATCTGTATCATCATAGTGTTATGAAAGGATGTTCAATTTCTTTGGCAATCGAGGAAATGCAAATTATGACATACCATTTTATCCGTGCTAAATAGTCAGGAGTCAAGAAATTTGACAATATCGAGTGCTGGAGAGGTGCGTATCGGGGATGTCTTTGTATAGTTCTGATGAGAATAGGTATTAGAAAACCACATCAGGAGACAAAAACTAGAACCAAGTTAAATAGGCACTGACAGGAGAATGGATACATAGTTCCTGGTACCCTAATTCATTCAATTCATTGCTATTCTATTGAATAGCAATGAAAAATGAACTATGCCTAGAAACCACCTGACTTTGAGAAATATAATGTAGAATGGAACAACCAAGATGCAGAAGACTTCAGAATATGTAGGATTTTTATAAACAATTTGGCACTGTTTTGTGTATATTCTGGAGAAACTCTTGCATTATCTGTGTACGTATGCAGGCTTTCTCCAGGGCAGGAGTCAGCGTACTACGGCATATGGCCCACCATATGCTTTTGCAAGTAAAATTGTATTTGAATACAGCCACACCCATTTGTTCATGTCTGTTTTCCCACCACGATGACAGAATAATGGTAATAGAGACCATATGGCCCACGAAGACTAAAACATTTACTGTCTGGCCCTTTACCAAACATGTTTGCTGCCCTCCCACTTCACTCTAGAGTATGGGCAAGATAGTGCCAAATTTTAATAAAGCTCATATGCAAGCAAAAATAAACAACCTATTATTTTCTCAGATTTCATGATAAGGACATACAAATAAAACTAAAGAATAATGAATAAAAATTCAGAATACTGTTTACTTCAGGTAGGTATCAGAAGGTAGAAGATGGAATTGGGGGGAAATCCATAGTAAATGGAAGTTACTGGCACTATTCCCTTCTATGCTTTAAATATTATATTAGAAATATAACAAAAAATAAATTTAAAAAACAAAAATAAATAATTCCAGAAAAGTTCTTAGGACTGAACAACATAATCTTCCAGATTAAAAGAGCCTGAGTACCAGTAAAATTGGGTAAAAGTAAGCCCACCCCAAAGCACATCATTATGAAATTTTGGGACATTAGAAATAGAGAAATTCCGTAAGCTTCCCAAGATCAAAGTTAAGGTTATATACACAAGATCAGAAGTTAGAAGAACCTTTGAGTTTTTGATAGCAAGACTAGTTACTAGAATATTTTTGGAGAAAATGTTTTTTAGCCTAGAATCCTATACATCACCAAACTAGTAATTTAGTAGAGGGGAGAGAAAAGGCATTTTCAGATGTTCAAGATCTAAAAAGCTTTACTCCCATTGTCTCTTTTTTCAAGTTGCTCATGGAGCCATTGCTCCACAAAAGTGAGCCAGTGAACCAAGAAGAGGATGATGAAGGATGTAGGAAAAGAGAATCCAATCCAAGAGAGAAATGAAAAAAAAAAAATCCTCAGATTCTAGGTCATCTCAAGAGGATGACCAACTTTCGGGAGCCTTGAGAGCAACCATTTGGTCTGAACCAGATCAGAGGCTGGGAGCGTCACTATTTTAAGGAAAGAGAAATTGATTAGATACCTCAAGCTTTTGAATGTATTTTTTTCCAGTTTTATTGAGAAATAATTGACACACATTTCTGTAAGTTTAAGGTGTATGGTATGATGGTTTAATTTACAATATTGTGAAATAATTACAAGTTCAGCTAACACCCATCTTCTCATATAGATACAATAAAAAGAAAAGAAGAAAGGAAAAAAATTTCTCCTTAGGGTGGTAGAACTCTGGATTTACTCTCTAACCAACTTTTTTATTCATCAGACGGTGGTGTTAGCTCCGGTCATCATGTCGTACATTACATCTAGTAGTACCCGTTTGTTGTAACTGGAAGTTAGTGCCTTTTGACCACTTTCTTCCAATTCCTCTTCTTCCCACCTCTCGTTTCTGGTAAACCCAAGTCTGATATCCTTTCTTATGAGTTCTTCTTTCTTTTTTTTTAAGTTTCCATGTATAAGTGAGATGAGACAGTATTTCTCTTTTTCTATTTGACTTATTTCACTCAGCATAATGCCCTGTGGGTTCATCCATGTTGCAATGGTCCTATCATTCCTCACTTTTTGTGGCTAACTAACTAGTCCATTGTATATACGCACCACAACTTCTCTTTCTATTCATCCATCAATGGGCATTTGGGTTGTTTCCATGTCTTCACTATTGTAAATAATGCTGCTATAAACAAGAAGGTGCAGCTGTCTTTTCGAGTTAGTGTTTTCATTACCTTTAGATATAGTCCCAGAAGTGGAATCCTGGATCATATGGTAGCTTTTTCATTTTTCGAGGAACTCTATACTGTTATACATAGTGGCTATACCAATTTACAATCCCACCAATAGTGTACAAGGGTTCCCTTTTCTCCACATCCTCACCAACATTTTTATCTCTTGTCTTTTAATGGTCATATAACTAGCCTCAGGTGGAATCACACTGCAGTTTTAAGTTGCACATCCGTAAGGACAAGAGATGTTGAGCATCTCTCATACCTGCCTTTTTTGTACATCTTTCATATGTCTTTCTTTGGAGAAATGTCTATTCAGGTCCTTTGCCCGTTTTTAAATTGAGTTATTTGTTTTTATGCTACTGAGCTTCATTAGTTCTTTATATATTTTGGATATCAACCCTTATCAGATATATGGTTTGCAAATACTTTTTCCCATTCTGTAGGTTGTCTTTTCCACTTGGTTGATGGTTTCTTTTGCTGTAGAGAAGCTTTTTAGTTTGATGTAGTCCAATTTGTTTATTTTGTTGCTTGTGCTCATAGGTGTCATATTCAAAAAATCGTCACCAAGACCCTTGTCAAGGAGTTTTGTTCCTATGTTTTCTTTCTAGGAGATTTTAGGCCTTCCATTTAAGGCTTTAATCCATTTCCAGTTAGTTTTTGTGAGTGGTGTAAGCTATGGATCATTTCATTCTTTTACCTGTGAATATCCAGTTATTCTAGTGCCATTTATTGAAGGGACTGTCTTATCTCCATTGAGTCTTCTTGGCTCCCCTGTCAAATATTACTTGACCATATATTATTGGGTTGATTTCTGGGCTCTTGACTCTGTTCCATTGATCTCTTCATCTGTTTTTATGTTAGTTTTGATAACTACAGCTTTATAGTAAAACATGAAATTGGGAGTATGATACCTCCTGCTTTTTTTTTTTCTCATTAAGTGTATTAAAATAAGATTTATCTAGCAAGGAGAGTTTGTGGTCGAGTTAGTCATAAGTATATATAAAACTAAACACATTTTAAAAAGACAAGATAATTCAAAATACCAGGAAGACAAAATCTGCAAAAGTATAATTATAGAATACGACCCAGCTACAATGAATTCCATGTACATAGTCATAATAATGAAAACAGAGAATATCGATCTAACTAAAATTTTGATATTGCTCTATTAGAATATGTCGGGATGGGAAATGTGCACATTTGTGGCTCTAAAGGCCACTTCTTCAGCAGTTTTAGGAGAGACATGGAGGAAAATACCAGAAGAATTAGCTAAAGGAGTTAAAACTAATTGCTTTAAAGGAGTGAGAAATCTGAGAAGAAAAATTCTGTGCCTGCACAGTTTTAATTAAAATTTTGAAGATAAGTTACAAAAATGACACCACAGACCAAAACCTGATGTATTAAATACAATCATCCTTTCCCAGTTTAACCAACCAACATAGAAAATATGGCAATATTGGAAATTGGCCTTTCCCTTAAAAGAAATGAATTAAACAAGTTAGGTTGAACCCAAGAGGATGAGATCTTGGATGAGATATTTTTTTGTAATGTCTTCAGCACATTGCACAATCTTTCTATTCACGTGAAGCTGTTCCTCCAGAAATGAGTATTGTTTGGCAGTCGGAAAGGAAAGAGGAAAAAAAAAAAAAAAAGCAGCCTCTGACACTCAGAAACTCATTCAACATAGCCGGGTCATGTTGTTCTCCTGTTAGACATAAACCTTGTCACGGAATACCAACGTCAGACAAGTTACTCTGAGACCAAAAAAAATGAGATAAAATAGCGCGTTTCATAATTTCATTCAAGTACAGACAAAAGCAAGGTCACTGTGCCACCCATAAAGTACCGAACACCCCTGTCTCTCATCCAAGAATGATTGATTGCTACTTCTTTACTGTTTACAGTTTTATCCTCCCTATAAATAAGATTTATTGAGATACCAGTCAAGGAATTACCCTTCCTCCCTTTTCTGACAGCATCCAATATGGAGCAAACGCCAGCCATTAGTAAGGTGGAATGTTGGATGATGCCTTGGTGTCATCAGTGTGGACAAGGGAGGATCCAGTTTAACGCATTGATAGAGGACTTTGCTTTTGCTAATTACATCATTAGCCACTGGGCAAGTCAAGAGTGAATATGACATTATTTCTGCCCTTGAGTTCCTAAGAGCTCCTTAAACAATCCCAGAAAACTAGAATTATACATTTTGAAACTGGAAAGGGCATGGAAATTATTGTCAATGGAAAGAGCATTGACCTAAAACATTTGGGTTTAAATTAATCCTTACCATGTATTAACCACGAGACAAATCACTTGACTACTCTACTGTTTTCTCAGATATAAAACAATGATTTATCCTACTTAAACAATCACTGAGAGTACTAAATAAGATAATGTGCATTGAAATATTTTATAAGTTGTATGAGACCACTATAATGTAAAGGAAGGGAGGCCCAAAGAAGTGAAATCACCTACCCAAGATCGCACAGTTATTATCGGATGTCAGTATAACACTTGAGATAATTACCAACAAGACTTCAATAGTAAAAATAATAATAATAATAATGTCAATTACTTATTATTATTAGACATTCTGCCTTACACTTTATCTATGTTATTTCATTTATAATAATACTTTAGTCTTGCATATAGAATATGTGGCTCTTTTTATCTCTCTTTATAATATTATGCAAAGCTGATGGAATTCATGAGTATTATTATGTTTTATATGACTATATCAGAAATTTGGAAAGGCAGGATATGTGCTTAACTTTCTACATTAAAGAAGAAAGAGGATCTTACAATTCAAGATTATGATGCTTATTAGAAAATCATGGAACATATTTTCAATATGAGTCAGGCTAAGGGGTCACAACTCTTCATTATAAAAGTATGATGACCAAAGTTTCCTCCTTGATGGTAAAGTTTTCCAAAAAAAATTTTGAAATGAGCTTTATGTGCTCATGTTCAGGCAAACAGGAACTTGTTATGGAGTAAGAGTTGTTAAACATTTGTAACCCTGGGAGTAGGTCACAAAGATATACATACCTGAGTGCTGTGGAAAAGTCTAGAACTTTCCTTGAGTAAATGGTATGGCTTTATTCTTTATCCCTGCACATATTTGGGTTTCTTAGCATCACCCAATGAAACATGAGACTAATACAGTACATAGCCAGTTATTATGAATCAAAGAGCCACTGAACTCTAAGAAGTCACTACTGTAGAAAAGTTAAATTTTTGTACTCTGTACTACACCCTGCCTGGGTGTGAAACGAGATAGTAGCACTTTCATATTAAGGCAACAAGCATTGGGTACAAATATTGAAATGACCACGAAATATGATTGAAATAGTGTTGGAAAGGTGGTAAGAGCTAAAATCACTGAAAATTAATATACTTTGGGAGATTTTCATTCCTTCAACTCAGACTTCAGATAAACAAGCATTCCAAAGAGACAGGTTAAGTATCTAGAATGAAACGTCGCACACACACACACACAAAACCATGACAAGTCCTGACCTGATGGGAATCCAAGATGTTCTGATCTTTGTAGGATCGCATTAACCTATTCACTTCAGTGTCGAATACATAAATCATTTAAATTATTTCTTTCCCTGGAGCCAATTCTTGCACCTCTATTAGCAGCATGGTGTTTCGCAGCTTCTTCAATTTTTTTTCCATTGAAATTTATGTACTTCTGTTTGTAGACAAGTGTCCAATACAAAAACTTAGAAAATTGAGACAAATGAAGTAGACTTCTTTTCTTGTGGTCTTAACTCCCCACCCCCGTCTTCTCTTAGCTCTTAGTCTTCTTTCTTAATGCCTGATACTTGTTCACTGCTTACAGCTCCTGGGGCCCCAACTCCTATGACACCTTCACCCAAACCCTGGAATAGAGAAGGTATTTTTCCTGCTATAGGCCTGACCCCTCTGGGCCTATGCAGCTCGCTAACCAAGATCAAGGTCTCTGTTCCTTTGCTTATGGAGGCCTATCTCAACACCTGCCCTGAATTTCTCCAAACTCTTACACCCAAGATCCTGACATTTATCTCGCATTAGTTCATGGGACTCACCCTTAACTGCTTCCTGTCCTGGAAGATAAAGTTTTCTATCTTCACAGCAAAGGAGGAAGAGAAGGAAGGCCACACTTTGAGGCTATCTCTGTAGTGCTAGGGAGGATCAAAATTAGGATACAAAAATTTGTTTCCAGTTTAGTTTAAAAACACCAAGGAGACATCCCCAGGGAGCATACATTATACTAAAAGTTGTGGGTATAAAAACTGAGATACACAGCTTCTGTTCTCAAGAGTTTTACCAGGGAAATAAATATGTAAAAATAGAACTTAGCACAGTTTTCTAAGTGCAGTAATAGAGCCGATCTCTAATGTTAACGAATTTGAGTACCTATTATGTACCAGATATTAAAGACTTACTACAATATTTAAATTGATGTTGTTGGAGAAGAAGGCAGGGGCCAGATCACAGATGGTCTTGGACCCATGTGAATCCAATTCAGACTTTTATCTTTTATTTACTGGGGACTTATCGAAAAATTTTGAGAAGAGACATAGCTAGGTCAGATCACATCGTAAATACATCAGGCTTATGGCTGAAGGGACAAGACACTAGAGACAGGGAGATCAGGCCAGAAATGATGGAAACCAAAGAGAAATAGTTTTAGAGAAAAAAGACGAGCACATCAACTCAAAAAATATTTCAAAACTAAAACTAGTGGGATTTGTGAAATGATAGATGTGAAAGTGGATATGAAGAAAAAAATCAAGGATGTTGCTTCAATTTTGGTTTGGGTGACTGGTAGACAGATGGGAAGCAGATGAGGAGAAACAGGTAGAGAATAGGCCATGGGAGGTCAAGGTCAGGCATCCGCTAAGAGGCTGCATTTGGCCATCTTATGATCCAGGGAGAGGTCGAGGTTGGAGACAGAGTCATAGGAGCCTTTTCTTTGTTGTCTGCTTTCCTCCCTTCCTGCTCCTGTCACCCACGCATCCCATTTGCATTCCCATATTCCAGTCCCTGTTGTCCGTGAATGATGACTGATTAACAGAGGGAGAACTGAGCAATCATTTCCCCATCCTTCTCACTTTGACCCAAGTCTAAATAAGTCTGTCTTAACTTGGAGATGATGTAGGTGTTCTGGCTCCACCCTGTGATAAGATACATCACTCTCCCCCAGTTCATCCCCTTTTCTTTTGACAGTTCCTTCCTAGAAACCAGGGATTCCCCTAGTCATTTTGGATGGGACCAAATCTGAAATCCGTGTGTGAATCGTTAATGTATGTTAGTAGTAAGTGTCAACTGGTCTCCGGTCTCTTATCTACTCTTAACGAAAAAAGATACAGAAATTCATAAAGAGGATAAAACAAAAGTAATTGACATCTGGATTTGGAATATATTCTATGATTATGTCTTAATTTTTTTTACCTTCTAAGTATGTTTGATGAAAGTTATCACCAAAATGTGTTACTTTCATTAGGTATTGGCCTAGATGTACTAGGAACATGCTAGATAAAAGACAGACTAAATTTACACTTGTTTGTTAAGGAATATAAATAATCCACTTATCCAAAAATAATCCGCAAGGATAACAGAGAGCCAAATGGGGCATGCAACTGTGGTTACATGAATCCAGTGTTGTATCATTAGACCCTCGAAGGAAATGCATCACTCTAAGCGCACAGTTTCACCGGGTGTATAGGATGAGTGAATTCATGATTCACGATGCGTCCGGAGGCTGCTCTGCAAATGTGATCTCTCTTTGGATGCTTTGGGCATGACAGGTTTTAGGAAGGTTATTGGTTTTCTCATGTAGCTGAATCACAGAACGGTGGACACGTGTTCCCACAGGTTACCAACCATGGCATCTATGTTGGTGTTATCACTTGGCAACAAGATAAACACCCCTACTGCAATGTTACCCTCCCTAACAGAGCTTGTTTCATGTGCAACTTTCTCAGACTCCTGGCTGGCCCAGGGTGATATCTTAAAATAGGCAAGCTTTGCTTTCCTTTGCTCTGGAATCTGGTATTGTCTCTTTCTGTGGCCTGGGCTCACTCTCATCCAGAACCTTCTCGTTCTTTTGCTTATCCTCTTCACACACCCCAAAACTCCTTCCCTGACCACCTCTCCCTACTCTGTCAAAACCCTTTCTGTAGGAATTTAGAAACATGTACTATTTCTCCCAGAGCCTTTAACATGATGACTTCTATTGCCAATTATAGAAGGAGAATGTTTATTCTCTGATAAAGATATTTCAAGAAGCATATACTCCATGATGTCTTAGCCAAGGGGAACCCAAATTCACACCACAGAGGTGGCCACTTTCATATGTATTGAAATTTTAGTAGTAAATTTCTAGGCTGACAGCTATGTACATTTCTAGGGTGAACCGTGACAGCTACATAAATTTCTAGGGTGAACCGTGCTACCACAACACTAAGGCTAATTAATATGAATGATCTTTGTTATAAAAACAGGGTTTCAATATATTTAATGGGAAGTCATTTGTAAAATAAGATCACGAGATGGCATTTTATGTCAAAATGGGACTTCCTTTTTGACCTACAGTTGTATCGCGCTTTGGATAACTTCAGTGGTGACATTAGAGATGATAGTTGTGTGTATTTCCCATCAACGAGCCAATCCCACGGAGGGGGTAATTAGGAAAGTACCAGCGGTTGTTCATTCAAAGTGGAAAAGAGAAAAGAATAACACTGCAACGTGCTGAGCATGAACAAGTCATTCAGCAAACACTCAGCACCGTAATTTGAGCCGAGGGCCCATCTCCGTCCCTGGGGAAGACCGTCGTGGCTTATGGAGCTCACGGTGCTTACTGTGTGCAGGGAGACAAACACCCAGCGGTTAGCACGCAGGCTGCTCCCTCACGGTTGCACAGGTGTGTCACAGAGAAAAACGCACTGCATATAATCTCCTGATTAGAATAGTAGAGCTTTATTCATAAAGTTGTTTCCTTATTTTTGACCCTCTTTCTCCTTTAGACATGTTTCATTGTAGTGCTGCTGGGCAGAAAATAAACACCTCAATATAGATATTTTGATCATGTATTTCTGGTCTTTTAAAAGTAATACATGCCTATTGTGGAAGATGTGGGGAATTTTTTTAAGATAAAAAGTTGACAAACATCTGTGAAGTTACTACAATCACTGTTTACATTTTGACATGTTTCCTTCAAGTCATATTTCTGCACGTATTTTACTTATATGGTTGAGGTCATATCGCATATATAACATACATGTATATGTGTGTATATATATATATATATGTATACATATATATATAATGTTTCTCACCACTTATGGTAAATGGTATTATAATTTTCCTTACTACTTATGATTGGTTTATGATTTTTTTTTACCACTCTTCAGCACTTATGATTGTCTCACCCATTTTCCTGGAAGGCAAGAAGACGAGCCGGTGAGTGACTTGCCAGGTCACTGTCCTCAGCTTCTGCCCGAGTGCTCTGACCTCCAGCTGTTGCAAGTACCGTTTCAGGTGAACTGAGCCGCTCCATCTCGTTTATGTCACAGTGGCGAGCCTCACTGCGTGGTCCCTGCTCTGCTCGCCCACCTACCGATTGGGCTCTCGCCGAGATCTTCTGGCCGTCCCACCAGCTGCGTTCTTCCTCTGCTACATTGTTCGGATTTTTCTTCCCCTTTACAGTTTTTACAAGCAGCTTCTCTTGTCTGGGGTTTATGTAGGATGTCTTTAGATTAGGTCTCAGCTGGTTCTGGGATCGAGTCCCCTCTGCGAGGTGCTGTCTGCTCCCCTCTCTCTCCCTCCCCGACCACACCGACTACAGGAGGCAGATCCCAGGCGGCCACTGAATGGTCTTCGCTTCCCACATCTGTAATTTTAGTTCTTTCTCCTTTCCATCTTCAATTTTTCATTTATCTTTAGTCTCTCCTGGAGGCCCCTATTATGTATCAATCCTTCCCCTCTTTCCTGTGAGACTGCCCACCCCTGGTGCCGCTCACATGGGCTTCTCATCATATATCGCCCTTTATGCTCCCTCCAGTAGTTTGATGCATGACCATCTTCTCTTTTTATACTGATCCGATAACATTTTTTAATCTAGGCGGGAAGACAGCTTCCAAATCTGGCCACCCACAATCGCTCCGTCATGCTCGCTAACCCTGTGGAACACTTCCTGTATGAAAGATAATATGCTAAGCACTTCGTCATGATCTCATCTGCTCTTCACAAAAGTCTGTGTCATTCAGGAATGCTTAAATAATATAGACTTATTATTTATCATCTCAGCTAACAATAAGAACAAAAATTAGAGGTAGGTAGTTTCCAGCCTTGGCTTGGGAGTGCTCTGAAATCAGGGCTCTGGTTTGGCATCTCTGCCAAGCTCTTGGCCTTGCTCTGTGGTTGATGTATGGTGGGAGCGTGTCCTGGCATCACCTCCTCACACAGCCAGGCTCAAAGCTGGGTAGAAGGGGACGGTGTACGACAGGGAGGTTCTCTTTGTATGTCTCCCTCTTACTAGAAAGGAAAAATTTCCCCAGGCATTCCCCAACAGACTTCTCCCAAACATCACTGACCAAGGTTGGGTTATATAGCTACCCACCTGCGTCCCTCCCCCTCCCTCCAACCAACAATGAGGCCTTCCTTCCCCAAGACAAGGAATCTCTTGATACCCGAACAAAATCAGGAAGAAGAAGAGTAGAAATTGGATTGTTTTCGCAGAGGCAATGAACAGTACGAGCATCATTAAGAAACTTAAGCTCGGAGAAGTTGAGGAAGAAATTTGTGCGAGATTATGCAACTAGTAAGTGGCAGAAAGAAAATTCAAATTAGACCTTTCTGAGTCTCTCAGGATCCATATCTTTGCTCACCAAACTAAAGAGCCTTTCTAGAAAATCTTAGCATTTCTCTCAGTCAAAGGTATTTTGTATGTACCAACTTGATGCTCAGCACTGTTCTTGCTGCTGAAGGGGCATCAAGTATAGGATCTATTTGAGAATAGAAGCCCACTCAAATGAAATATCTAGAGTACACATGATTAATTAGTGAATTATTAATACATTTTTGTATTGTAGCTCTAAGAGGTGCAATTCTGCATAGCATGAGTTCACTGAGAATTGCGGAAGTCAGACTGGATGTCATGGAAGCTATGGGGTATGAGCAGAACGTCACAGGTTTGGGTCCGTGGGGAGAAGGGAGGACAGCATTCTTGTTGAGAAGAATAATTGAATGAAAGCAATTAGATGGAAACAGTGGAGCCTGAAAAGTAAGCAAAGCAGAGGGTGGCTAGAGTTCTAGCTACATCTGCTATTGGCCCAGTGGATTGTTGAGCTGCCAATGTGTGGTTCAAGAAAAGTTGAACAGATTAGTCCTGCAGACACTGCCAGAGGGGCCCCCCAGGAGACTGAGTGTGGAAGGGGAGAGACCCCTGGACCAGCAATGGCATCTACGGATCACTCGCTGAGGCAGAGATCTGGCTGAGCACCGAGGGATGTTAAAACTTGTACAAGGGTCAATGGCTGTCTATGAGTTTCCTTTGGTGTCATGGAGGAACTTAGGAGTTGGAAGATCATTGTTGAGGGTGGGATTCCAGCTTTTCCTTGATGTGACCTGAGGTCTTCCAGCAATTAAAAAAATCAAATAACTTGGCTTTTGGCTGCCAGACACAGATTCTGAAGAATATACCTATCCCATTGTCCCTCTGATAATAATGAGGGGTTTGGGTTAAGTCACCCCCACCCCTTTTGGTGGGAGACTCATAAGCAAGATGAGATTAGGGTAGATCTCGCTCTGTGAACCACGCGTGAGCTAAGAAGCCCACAGAGGCCTCAAACTCACAGACTTGGTGTCACGGACACTCAGGTTGTTAACCTGGCTCTCCAAGCACAGACACGGAGCTCGCCACAGCAGCCAAGAAGAAATACGGTGCTTCTACTTCTAACCATCCCTTCCTTTTGAGGAATTCCTGTACATGAAAGTAAATCAAACAGAAGAAAAGCCACCTTTACAGTGTGTTGCCCTTGTCAATTAGCTCAAACAATTTAACCGTGTTTAGACTGAAATTATCTTTCATCATGCCTATTTATTATCTGTTTTTGTCCTCTAATTCCTTTGGCTGTATCTAAACACCTAGTGGCTTTTTTTCCCTAAACTTTGCTTTTTTTTTAAATTAATTTTTTCTTTTTTTTTTTTTTTAAAGAGAGAGATCATGGACATGCGTGACAGGAGTGGGGAGGGACAGATGGAGAAGGAGAGAGAGAACCTTAAGCACACTCCCTGCTCAGTGCAGAGCCTGATGCACTGGGGCTCCGTCTCACGACCCTGAGATCACCACCTGAGCGGAAACCAAGAGTCAGATGCCTAACCGACTGAGCCACCCAGGCAGCCCCACCTAGTGAGTTTTTTCAATCAAGTTTTCAACATCATGATCCTAGAGTTAAAAGTCAATTTCAAGTACACAGTGGATTTTCTCTGTATAATAAAAGATAAGATCTGTGTTGGAAACACGGGCAAATAGAAAGTTATTTGGGTGTGGCTGCTGACAGGAGATTTGGGTGGAACCCAGAATTATTTAGGAGATTCCACTTTGAGAAATCTAAGATAGTTTAAAATGGAGAATCTCCAAGAAAGAAAAATAGTGGCTCTCTTTTCCTTTCCATTGCCCAAAGAGTCACTTGGGGGCTGTCTAGACTCAGAGAGAAAGGATTCTGTTGTCTTTAAATATTGCAAAGAGACCACGAGCCATCCCCGTGCAATGATAGAAGGGTTATTGTAGAATGCAGCACTGTCCTTGGGCGCAGGTATAGAGGGGGCACTTGAAACGGGCTGACAGACCTCAGCTAATTTTAACAGGCATGCGTAGGTATTGCCAAATTCTTAAGTTTCTGAATGACGTCATCCTCTGAACAAATTTCCTAAACGGAGCCTTAGCAAACAAGCATTTTTATAATAGTGATGTCTCTCTGAGTAAAATGTTGAATCACTCAAAGGATACAGATTAGAAAGAGAGTGAGGAAAAAAATGCTCCGTGGGAGGGGCAGAGCTTTATAAAGCCAGTCCTCCCCATGTGTGCACTGTGACAGCTCTCTGAGGACATTTTATTGTCAGCAGCGCCTCCGGGAATAACCAGGTATTTCTCAGTGATTTCCACGGCTGTGGAAACAGGCTTTCATTTTTTTCCTTTTCTTTCTTGCTGGTATTATTAATAACGAAAATCAAAGCGTGGGATGTCTTTAGAAAATGAGTGAAACTGTTGTGGTGTTTTCTTGTTTAGGTTTCTTTTAAGTGAAAATATTTTGGGTCAAGATTTGAATTAAATTTGTAGTAAGACTTAATCTCGAATCTCAGAAGCCAGCAGATGCCTGTGTAACATTAGCCAAACTAAAGCGCCCACTCGAGACGTGGATTTTATCGAACAGGTTAGAATATGTATATTCTTTACTAACTAGGGTTTCGACACAGAATTGGATGGAAATGGCTAGATCAGTTAGTAATTTAAGCAATGAAAGTAATCTGTAAATTGTATATAAATATAATAAAAATAAGAAAGATGATAGTCTTTATCTAAAACTATCAGAAATTACAGAAATTCAGCAGCAATCTGAGTTGGGCCTGTTCATTATTGTAATTGTAATTATTGAATTTAGTTCAATAATTGGTCAATTTAGTGGAAGAGAAAAAGTTGCCAAACAGTAATACCCATAAACAGATATTCATTATGAAAGTCATCAAATAACAGGAACTGCTTTTAATTTTGTTGGGGGGAGAAGGTACTAAGTTTGGATGGGATGTTTCCTTGAAGGTACTATTTCCTTTTTGCTTTCATTGACATTTGTGGTCAATTTCTAAATATTTGCACTATGTCGTCGCAAAACAGATTGTTTTAAATGCAACAGCAAGCTCAAATCTAGCATCTAGCGCCAACAGGAGGCCTTGGTGGCCCCTGGGAATACCTTCCAGCTTGATGACGTGTGCCAAGTTTTAGGGCACGTTTGTCAACTTGTGGGGCAGGAAGTGAAACAGGTATCATGGAGCCCAGCCCCATGTGTGCCCTCCATTTATTCTTCCCCGGGATGATATTAAACCTTAATTAGCGGCATGATATTTGGAAGTTAATGAAAGAATTTTTAAACATTTTAGTGGTAAGAAATTCACAACAGGCATCACCTGTTTGGGGCGATGATGCTATCTGACATCATTCTGTGACTTCAGGTGTACATTGTCTCAGGCAGATTCCCACCTAAAGGTAAGGCGTGGAGTTGTCTGACAGGAAAAATGCCCTACGCGTGCCTTCATAGATTTCCAAGACTGCAAACTTCTCAAACCTCATGTGAAAAGCACCAGACTCAGAATCAGAAGGCTGAGATTGTCTAGGCTCTGAAGCTAACTAGCTCTGCAATCTACATCTCCGTATTTTTGTATCAAGAAATTACTAGGTTTTCCTGGGCAGGTATGGACACAAATTAAACAAAAACAATGCTGCTAAGGAATTTGGTAACACAATACAGACATGAGATTTTTTTATGTTAAATGCGGTTAATTGCCCTTATTTAAAGAATAAAAACTAGACTAATTTTAAAAGAAGTAAACGCACCTGGGAGAATTTAATTCTGTCCTTATGTACTTTTTTCCTTCATGAAGCCACCAGAAATCTATCAAAGCCTCTCTGATAGTTTAACACTTAGGTTTTGTTAGTGTCAGAGTGACCGATGACGCAGGATACTATAAAGAATCCCGTCTGGGAGAAGCCTGCAGTTACTTTTCTGGTTCTGAGTCCTTATTTATGTTCTTTACATGAGGATAGAGATTTACTTTATTTATGATATTAATTCTCAGTTTGTTTCCAAAATGTTACTGAGGCAATTCACAAAAACGATCTGTCCAGTAAGACTAATTAGTTTCAAGACGGTTTTAAATCAGGTAGAAGGAAGAGGAAACAAATGTCTGAGTCACCCAGTTAACCCAATCTCAGTGATGAAGCAAGAAAAAAAAACAATAGTGGGGTTCGTTTGGTTTTTTTTCCTACTTAATATGCCTTCTAGGAGCATTACAGACTTGCTACCTTCCTATTTTTATTTCCCCTTTCTAGCATTTCTTAAGCTAGTAACCTGCCTAAACTCTTACACATTATAGTGAAGTTCACCACCAACAAGGAGAGGTGCTGTGAGGCAGTGTGGGTCGAGTGGGTTCCTGAAGCAGACCTAGGCTCAGATCCCTGCACCACTGCATCGAAGCTCTGTGACCTTCTGCAAATTACTCAACCTCTCTGAGCGTTAGGAGATAACCTATAAAATGAAGATAACAGTATCTATCTTCTTCAGATCCTGCGAGGACTGAACGGGAAGAGGTGGTTTCAGGGACAAATTTTGCTCAGTTTATAATTTTGTCTCGATAAAATGCAATTGGGTGGTATTTCAAATGAGATATTTTGATACAAATTGCAACGATTTTCTTAAAGAGAAGCGTTCATGAACCAAGTGTTCCCCTAAGACAACCCCGGACTGGGGAGGGAGGTGAGTGCTGGCCCTTGCTGGGAAGCCTGCCGAGTGAGCCAAGCCTACAGATGAGGACGGCCCTTACCTCGGGGCCTCCCTCGGCCCCTCCTCAGCTCTGGGAAGCCACGGTCCCAAAGGTTCCTGTGGGATGAGTGTCAGCATCATTTGGTATATTTATATATTTTGATAATTATAGGGTGTGTTTTAAGCCACTGTGAAAGCATAACACAGAGCCAGAAAAATGATCGCTGGCCAGTACCAACAGATACCGCACACACCTCGGGTGTGTCCGTGCTTTCCGCTTCACCTGGAGACTTGGGTCTCATACAGAAGGTGTGTCGGTCCTTTATCTTCAGGTGGTGATAGGGGGTGTGTGTGTCTGTTTCACGTTCATTGCATGCGGTGCTGCCTGCAGTGGATTTCCCTGCTGGGGGGTGGGGGCAGGAGAAGCAGGCGGCCATTCCAGCACCTCCCCTGTACTGAACTCCTTAGCGTGGGAAGCTGTTTTATTGCAGGTTATGGATGTAGGTGGGGGGAGGCGGGGGGTACAGGAGGTAGGAACTGGGTAAAAATCCCAACCCTCAGCTGCTGAATCTAAGCCACTTCTAGAAACAGGGAGTCTGAAAGAAGATTGGCAATCTCAGCTGGGGCCAACAGGAATATGTGTTTGATTCTGTGTGTATTTGCCCCTGTGTGTGCTGGATATTTGCAGATGGAGCCCAGGGGTTGAAAGTGTGACCCTGGAG
The DNA here is from genome assembly GCA_028534135.1 of Potos flavus. Classification (NCBI taxonomy): domain Eukaryota; kingdom Metazoa; phylum Chordata; class Mammalia; order Carnivora; family Procyonidae; genus Potos; species Potos flavus. The sequence continues at coordinate 10,862,740 of CM052889.1, read as the reverse complement.
GCCCCCCACCTGGCTCCCACGCCTGGTCCTGCCCCTTACAGTTGGGTGACACTGGTCACTTTCCCGCTCCTCTGTGCCGTCCTTTCTTCTTTCGTAAAATGCAAATAGCGATGCCTTTTTCCTAAGGTTTTGGTAAGAATTAAATGGTTGGTAGAATGTTTAGAACAGCATCTGTCGTATAGTAAAAATCTAACAAATGCTATTCATTGTCATTGCTCTTATTATGATTATTATATGGAGTGTCCCTACTCATCATTTAACTGTTCACTGCATCTCAAGATCAGCTACAAAATTTGCAGGATCCAGTGCAAAAGGAAAATGCAGAGCCCCTTGTTCAAAATTATTAAGGATTTTAAGCTGGTGACAGCAGAACATCGCATGAAGCCTGGAGCCCTGTGAGGCTGCTCATGTCACATGACCATGACGTCATCCGGGCTCTAGTTCATGCTGTTCCATGAAGGAAGAACAGAGAGGGAACCCCTGTCCTGTGCAGGGTACACCATGTCCTGCTCGGCCGACATCACCCAAAATATTGAGTCACCTTTCAGACCTGTTTTTTCCTTCCTCAGTTTCCTTCCAGATAGAAACAATGGAAGACCTTTATGTGGCCAACACAATCTTCGCCCTCAATTTTTTCAAGCATCTGGCAAATACTAGTGCCACCCCGAATCTCTTCTTCTCTCCATGGAGCCTCTCATCTACCATGGCCATGGTCTACTTGGGTGCCAGAGGCAACACTGCAGACCAGATGGCCAAGGTGAGTGCCTGGTAAAGCTCCAGACTAGGACTGGGTCCCTCCTGAATGGAACTACAGAATCGCAATTGTATGCTTCAGGTGGCCTGACTTTACCGAGGTCGGTAGTTGACGTGTGCCATCACCACACAAGTTCCCTAGATTTGAATCTCCAAAACAGCTAAACCATGAAAGCGGTCAACTGTAGATAACGGAGAGTGTCCCGAAGAGCTGTGGTCACCACACTGCTGGCGATGCCAGGAGAGCAGTGTGACTTCAGAGGGCCTCAGCCATGTTATCCGCCCTGTGAGGTCCTGTCAACAAAATGGCGCCTGGCCCGATGGCCGGTTTTCAAGATCAGGGTGGACAGGGTGTGCGGGAGCATCGTGAGGCCTTTCTATTAAGTCCAGTGGCTTCGGTGCGTGGTGAAGGGACACCAGCTCAGTCAGGAGACTCTCTCACTGAGTCTGGGGCCTTGGAAATCCACCACCTGCCACAGGGCTCCCGTGGGATGAAGTCAACGCATGAAATATGCACCTGCTCCTGCTGTGCCCGAGGTCAGTGAGCCGCATGGGGTCGTCATATAATTAAGATCCTTTCAGATTCGCAGAGCCACACATGTTGACACTGAGTGCGTGAGGCACAGGCCCTGCTTTCTCACGAGCACGTACCGTGCTCTCAGTCACACCAAAATGCCCCCGGCCACTTTCGGGTTTCCCACGAGAACCGTGCCGTGCCGAGTCCACGGCGGGCCTCCGCTGGTGCACGGTGACCCCTTTACCACGGGCCTGGTTCGGGGCGGTTCACGGGGAGTGTTAGCCAATCTCACTGCACGAGGCAAGGGAGTAAAAGGCATCGCTCCCGGCGTGTGGCAGTTTAAACATCTAGGCTTACAACAAAACTCCGTTGCTCAACCCCGATACCAGCAGTTTGGCAACTCTCCTTCCCTTTTATTCTCTTCCCCTCGGGCGCGGGGGCAGGAAACCTCGAACTGCACGGCGAACTTCCGAAAACATCAGGGTCTTAGCTTTTTCACTATAAAGGGAGCAGAAGCAATATATTGTGAGGGAAAATGTGAAATGAAGTACTCTAGGTTGTTCAAATTTAAAAAAAAAAAATAGATTTTGACACTGGAGGCAAATAAACGTATGGGTCACTCCAGGCACAGACAGCTTTTCTGTGTCTAGAAAGTGCTTCAAGCATGTGGGTCTAGGCAAAGATGTTCCGTTGTTTTCCTATAACTCTGCTGCATGTACTGATTTTCAATTCAAAGGAAAATGCGGTTAATTCCCTACTAAAAAGAAGAAGAGAGGCTCCTTGCCTTGGAGGAAGGAGGGCGGACTTTGGGGACAGGCCCGGCTGTGTGCAGTGGTGGCTTTGCCGCCTCTACTAGGTGTGTGAGGGGAGGCACGGCCACTCTCTGAGCCTCACAAAGACAGCAGGAGCGGCCAGCCTGGAGGACAGGTGTGGGGGTTAGAGGGAACCACAGAGCGTCTGGGAGCCGCATCTGTTCTAACAGCTGGTGACCCTCGGCGCCTTAGGCAGGCGCCTAAGAGCGTTTGATGAGTTTGCCCATGTGCCCGGCGACGCTAGGAGCTGACGCTGTGATTACGGTACACACTCTGTAGACCAGGGAGCGGGGCCGGGAGGAGGCCCTATGGCTGGGACTTGGTGTGCCTGGTAAAGGTCATGGTGTCAGTGGAAAGAAAGGAGGACATGGAAGGCTCTTACGTTCCGGATGAAGCCCCAGGCCCGCCCCGGCTCCGCTGCCTGGCTGGGCAGTGGGCCTGCCTCTATTTACCCCGTGGCATCCTCATGGCCCAGGGTCCCCTCTCATCCCCCATTCCTGTGGGGACTTTTGCCGTGATTGAGGAAGGCTTTAGGGCTAGCCAGGGACTCCTGATTTAAACTTCAACTTCCTCAGAAGGGACGAAAACCAGAAAAGCCGTTTCAGGAAATATTCTTCCCTTCTGTGGGGGCAGAGTAGGGCCACTTCTTTTCAGAGGGTCAGATGGGACTTCTGACGTATAATCGGCAGAGCAGAGAAAGATCCCGTAGCCCTTAACACCTGTCCTGCCAACCCGGAAACTCACGACCTGGCTGGACAAGCTTGCGTTTCCTTTGTCAGCAGAGTCCCCACCATCAGTCCATTGACCAGATAAGTTCCTCCTCACCACGGGCCCCACAAGGGATGTGACATGGGCCCAATGGGACCCAAAGGGTGTGGGAGGTTGGGGGAAGGCCCGGGTGCAGGGCCAGACTGGGCGTGCTGAGACCCGAGAGGTCAAGCTGGAAAGCTGTCGTGCTGGGCAGGAGCCCGAGGCAGCTTTGTAGGACCAGCCTTCACCTGCCAGCTTCACTGGGTTTTCTGGATCTGCCACTTACCATATAAAGAGATTCATACGTCATCTGGCCCCGGTCACCTGTCTCCCACGTGGATGTTGGTTTCTATGTGTAGTACGGTGTGTGCAAATATTTTATGGGATCCCTGTTAATAGTGAGGAAGCGTGTTTATACTTAAACTAACTTGGGCTTGTAGTTTTTGACAGATTCGAAGTGAATAATATATAAGGTCATTGAAAAGACAGAGAAGTATGAGGTTGTGAATTAATCTTACTAGTTTCTTCAGAATACTGGCTTTTTTTATCGAGGCCGTTTATGGCTTGGATGATAATTTAGATACTTTAGTGAAAAAGTTACAAATCATCTCATAATAACAAATTGTTGTCAAAATGGCCGGTATATGGATGGTATAAAATAACTCAAGCTGTTTCTTGTGAGAGAAATTTCAGTGGCGGACACCTGTATATTACGTATAAAGAATATGTGCTTGTTTCTGAGACGCAAAGGCAGGGAAATAGATAGGACCTCCAAGAGGGACCTGAGAACCGTTGGTTTCAGGGTGAAGTAATCTAGCAGGAAAATATACTCATAAATACATTGTCTCTAATTCCAAATGTAGGTGTTTCAGTTTGACAAGGTTGGAGCCCAGAAGACCCCAGTGACCCCTGCGAACCTCACCGGTTATAAACTCATGCAACAGATCCAGAAGGGCACTTATCCTGAGGCTATTTTGCAGGTATCTGACTCATTGGTTCATAATGCCTTTTGCAGTTTATTTCTAGACTCTTCTTGTCTTAAAGTCACAGTGGTAGACGGGGAAGGAACCTAGTACAACTTCCTCCATTCATAGAAAGAAAACCAAGACTCAGAGCCCTTAAATAAAAATCCTCTGGGCACACAGATAAATATGGGCAGGGCCAGAGCAGAATCTAGACTTCAGGGCTTTTAGGCCAAAAACTGTTTCTGGATTTAATCACATCACTCTGCCATTAGGTGGGCATGTGTAATTTATTCTGAAACGGTGGTAGCAGCTCCTAGAATACACACGCATGGACGCAGATTTCCAGGTGGAAGAAGCCAGAGAGTGACAAGCAATTGAGCGATGGGGTAGGTCAGGCCCGATGACTTCATGGGAGACCACTGACCCTTAGATATCCCTCTCAACACCCCTATCTATCTATTGATCATCTGTCCGTGTATGTATGTATGTACATATCTACTCATCATCTATCTCAAGTACTAATATCTTTTCTCAACACTCTTATTTCCTTAAACACCAGCTCTCCAGCTAATAGGAACTGGGCATATAGGGCCTATAGGAACTGGGCATAGATGGACTCCTGTTGATAAGCAACTTCCCTCATATGCTGTGGGTTACGTAAGGGGATATCGCCCATAACTTCCTTCTTGCAATGCTGCTCCTTCTGCCTGTTGCCCAGGGAATTATGGGCTAGAGGAGGTGAAGAGGGCCGGGTCGAGATGGAGATCCAGCCAGACTCCTGGGACACCTGGCAGGCCATCTGCAGGGAGGGCTCTGTCCTCTGCTTTACCCGCTGCAGCTGTGACTGAGCCCCGTGTCTATTGCCATGCTTACAAACTCCGGGTTGAGGATTGGAATTCACCTACATTTTCATGGCTTTCTAAAACCCAGGTTTCCCACTGTACAGACTGCCCTATAATTATAAAATGGGTACTTTTGGACATACGTTAACTTTTTCTAGAAAATTTCTTAGGTAACGTTTTAATATAATAAAATCCCTTAGAGGCCTTGAAGTTCAGGAAATTATAAAAGAAGCCTCACTTCCTTCTAGGACTTTGGTTACCTCAAGGTTAAATATAATCTGTAGATACAGCAAAATGTGAAACAAGTCAAACATTACCTTATGATTTTTAATGCTCTGTATCAAAAGCATTTCCTCAGAGACTCTAAAGTATCAGAAAATTCCAAGTATATGTTAATATGGCATTTTATTGTTGCATTGAAAAAACATATGTTTGTTTAAGAAATATCTTATTTAGCCGTCCTGCGTTCTGTAAAGAGACCCTTCCTCTCTGTTTAAGGCCCAAGCTGGAGCTACAGTCCACTCCTCCTTCAGCTCTCTCAGCTCTGCGATCAATGCGTCCACGGGGGAGTATTTATTGGAGAGCGTCAATATGCTGTTCGGAGAGAAGTCTGCGAGATTCAGGGAAGTAAGTGAAAGCTGCAATTGAAATGTGAGGGCCCCCCGTGTGCAATGGGGTCACTTAGGAAGCTGCTGTCTGTGATTCACATGGAGAGAGTCAGAATCCCACATGAGCTCCCTGAGGCTCCAGAGGCCCAGGGTCACAGCAGCTGTTGCGCATGCTCCTGGGGTCAGGCGCCCACTGCTGCGAAGGCCCCACGTGCAGAGTGACTGCCCAAGCTGGGGGAACGGTGATTTCCAGAACCACTCCCGACGCACTCAGCCTTCCTCTCAGACTCAGCATCTATAATGCACAGTCAGGAGGGCCAATGAGTGTGGGCGAGGGGGTCAACCGAGCACTTACAATCCACACCATTTCCTCTTTCAGCCTTCCAGCCCCCCAGTGCCACCCTCCACCCCTTCCCCTACCTCAGCCTCTTACCCCCCAAGTCTTGACAGGAAGCCCATGAATTACACCAAGTCTTGTTCAGTGTATATTCTGGGTCACCTTTGGCTGGTTTCTTGCTTTAAAGGAATATATGCAACTCTCCAAGAAATACTACTCTACCGAACCCCAGGCGGTCGACTTCCTCGAAAGTGCTGAAGAAACCAGAAAAAAGATTAATTCCTGGGTCAAGACTCAAACCAAAGGTAAAACCAAAGCAATACTTCCTGTTCTTTTCAGTTCTTTTCAGTTAGAAACCGCTGATCTATTTTTTCAAAAACTGACTCCTGCACTTAGCCCTAACTCCCTTAAAATTCACTCACCTTAATTATTCTGGTTAACATAACCTGACTCTTGCTTAGCTGAGTGGTGCGTTAAGTGAGAAAAAAGAGTTGAGGTCTACTAAAGGAAGACATGTGTTCAGTACTTAAATAATCTGATTTTGGATATTACCTTAGGATGGAAAATGAGAGCAGGCAGATTTGTCTTCCAATGTAGGAAATACCAGTATTGAAATAATTGTGCTCTCTGTCTGCTGGGACAAAAACAAAGAAAAATGGCTGAGTAACGGGTGTGAGACCCCTGGCAACGGAGGAGCAGGGATCAGAAAATTTTACCTGTTTTTCACCGTTCCAAGCCTATCTGCTGTGAAGTTCTTTTGGTCCCTGCTAAACCGCTTCTGCTATTGCAGCTCAAGTCCCTAATTCTTTCATGGTCTCCTGCTTCGCTTTTGTTTTTTTACCAGGACTCACACTTGATTAGATCATCCATTCGTTGTAATGTATTGTTATCGAATCCACCGCACAGTATGTGCCAGGCACTGTACATGTTCTGTAAATGAAACAGAACCCAGCCCCTGCCACCCTAGAACTTACGATCTAGGGGAGGCGTTCAGTCCAGTCGGCGCTGGCTGTACGGTGGTCATAAGTGTTTTGAGGGGGACATACAGGACACTGCACGGGAGCAGACGCTGAGGAAAGCACTTCTCTCCAACGCTATGACGGGAGGGGTCTTCCTGGAATGAGAAGTGTGTATGTCGTCACTGGGAGGATGGGCTGCAGCTGGCCAGGCCAAGGGCATGGTGCCTGGGGAGAGGGTTCTAGACACAGTGTATAGATGTGCCAAGATGCAGAGGTGAGAGAGCTTGGCCTTCTGGGGCGAGGAGTGGAGGTTGGCTGGCCTCCAGTGTAAAGCACAGGGGAGGGGATGAGACTGCAGAGGTGACTGACCTCACACACTTGTCATGCCGTCCCCACATCCCCAAAGAGAAACAGCGTCACTGCCCTCCAGCTGGCCTCTGCAGAAGATCTTACTCTTGACCTTGATTTTTGAATTCTTAACAATCCAGCAGACCATACTTGACGACTGCTGGCCCCTGAGCTCTCGGTTCCTGCCTTCCATACTTACTTCTTATGCATTCCTTAATGCCAGAGTTTAATTTAAGTGGCAAATCAAAGTCCTAGCCTTTCTAGAGCTATCTCTCGGCCGCTGCCCTCTTCTCCACCCCTTTGCTGCTTTATTAGCTTCATGACTTCTGTTAACGTTTGCCTTATACAGCTTTCAACTGTGACTGAACTGATTTTATTTTGTTTGCTTTGCCGTCCCATATAGACCATAATTATTTGAGGGTAAGGCCAATATGTCACTCTTCTCCTGTGTCTCCACAAAACTTAGCACAGCCGGGACGCCTGGGTGGCTCAGTTGGTTAAGCAGCTGCCTTCGGCTCAGGTCATGATCCTAGGGTCCTGGGATCGAGTCCCGCATCGGGCTCTCTGCTCAGCAGGGAGTCTGCTTCCCCCTCCCTCTCTGCCTGCCTCTCTGTCTACTTGTGATCTCTCTCTGTGTCAAATAAATAAATAAAATCTTAAAAAAAAAAATTAGCACAGTCTTTGGCTGGTAATGAAAATCCTTCATTCTCCCAAATCTCCAAGTAGACTTATAGGTCGTAAATAAATAATTGCTGGCTAGCAATATCTAGATGGATTTCTAGGAAGAAAAACATGGAAATTATTAGAATTGTTCTGGTATCTCATAGATATATGAGCTAGTAGGACTGGAAAGGTCCTTGGAGATAATTTATCCAAATTTGCCCCATTTTGGTGGTGGACCCTCGGTCTCTGAGGGGTTAACTGAGTCATTCAAGATTCCACTACCAGTTAATGATGAAACTGGGGGTTCCTCTTCTTTGATCCTTAGTCTAATTCTGAATTATTTATTTGGGTGTTTGAAAAGTTTGCTTTTATAATAGTAGGCAAAAAGTAAATGCTCATGTAACTCCTATGTTTGAAACATTGTTTTAAGCAATAGTTTGCTGTCTTGGTATCTTGGCTCCCATCCTGGGAAAAAGCACATGAACCAAGTTCTGTAGAACTTATAAAATATTTTTGTTTCTCTGAAAATAGTTGTTCTCCTTTTGTTCTTCATTTCTGTAACGGATTTCGAAATTACCGTTCTAAAATACTGGCAAACCAGTGACACGGAGGAAGCAAGGAAAGTGAAGATTAACAGAAGTGAAAGTAAAAACCGACTGCAGAATTCAAGAGACATGAGGAAGTTCTGCTTTTCTGAGAACAGCACAAATTCGCTTTCTTTCTAAGCATTGTCTTCAGCAGCCTTGAACCAAGCAATTGTGTTGTCAGAATGCCTTGTCGTCTTTTGGGCTGACTGCTTTACCAAATTTTGTAATAATTTGAGGGAACTGCCTATTTTATTTATTATGATCATATGAATTTTGTCATTTCTATCACAAAGTTAAGTAAAGCCATAGCATTTTTCAGTAGTAATCAAGAGTTTTAATTGCCTGGGGGATAGATTGAATGGATAAATGGGAGCTGGTCAGATTACATTGAACTTTATGTTAGTCCTGTGTCTGTCAGTAGGATTGGGAGGTGGTGGAGGAGGACACAGAATCCTGATGACTTTCCCAGTTTGTGACCTTGAGGAGGTTGCTAACCTTTCTCAGTGGGTGATCTTTTTGTGTAAAATGACACTAGTGATATCCCAATAGAATAGGTGTCAGGATTAAGTAAAGTAATGTGTTGGAGCAGTTGAAAAATCATAGAGCAGATCTTAACTGTAAATGGGCTGTTTCTTAAGCCATTTTTGTTGTTGTTGTTGTTAACTACCACACTTGGATGTTATAATTTCTGAGATCCTTCCTTCCATGGCATATTCATGTACTCCCTTCTCTGCGCAGCCACAGCACTTTGCATTCTGTTAGAGGATTTCTGACACATTGTTTCACTGCTGATTTTGAATGCCTCTTCTAATATTCTCAGCCCCTCCAGGGCAATTCTTCCTTTTTCCCCTCTTGTATCTGCCCAACTCCTACTGTAGATCTAGCACAACTTCAAAAAAAAAAAAAAGAAAGTTTTTGAATGAATCAATGGGTCACACCCATAGATTGTCTGGATCTGATCTAGAAGGAGTGCTAAACCTTGAGAAACTTTGAGAAAACAACATAAAAGGAGGTGAAAATCTTTCCATGTTTGATAGTCATTCTAAATTTTAAATGCATTACTTCTTCATTTTCTCTTGGACTTTGCAAACCTTCTGAGAAAGGTGGTCTGATTTATTTATGCTTTAAATAAATTGGGAGAAAAACCTGAGCTTGAGATCTGCACCTCTGCAGAACCTGACAAATGTAGATGCTGAGTTTGATGGTGACTCAGGAGATTCAAATCATAACATCACAGTTCTTGGTCACGAACCCTAAACATATGTCATGTTTTCTGTAGGCAAAATCCCAGACTTGTTACCTGAAGGTTCTGTAGATGGGGACACCAAGATGGTCCTGGTGAATGCTGTCTACTTCAAAGGAAAGTGGAAAACTCCATTTGAGAAGAAATTAAATGGGCTTTATCCTTTCCATGTGAACGCGGTATGAGACAACAAGATGGATTTTCCTAGCATGTATTTTAGGACCTTGGCCGAGACAGAGAAAGAAAAGTTAGAGACCACTCATGCTCTTGCATGATTGTTAGCCATAAATTATGCACATTGGACAGTTGGTTGACTCTTTCAAGGTACTGAGTATCACTCAGTAATTTTCTGAGAGGCCATATGAATAATGGTGAGGACCGTGGGCTTTATAATTACATAATTCTGGAGGCAGTTGTAGGTTCTACCACTAAGGTTCTACTAGTAACCATCTATGACCTTATTCATCTTCTGAGAATTCCACTTTTTATCAGTAAAACTTGGCTATTGTAAGGATTCAGTGAGATTTCACAGAGTTCTTGGCCCATGGCAAGAGCTGAACAAATATTTTAGTATTATTATAATTATTAGTGTAGTCCATCTTAATAATAGATGTAATCATGATAAAGCTAACAAGAGCAACTGTAAGGGTAGAAATAATTTATTTTGTTGATTTTTAAGAACATATTTATTCGACACTACGGCCGAATCGATTTCTCTTTTATGTTGAATTATAAATCTCATGACATCTTAATATCGAGTTTCATATTTTACTTTTTAATAATTTTAGACTCAGCGCAAACCCGTACAGATGATGTACTTGCATAAAGACCTGAACATTGGCTACATAGGCGACCTGAAGACTCAGATTCTAGAACTCCCATATGCTGGAGACGTCAGCATGTTCCTGTTGCTTCCAGATGAAATTGGTGGTGTGTCCACTGGCTTGGAGTTGGTAAGCCATTCCAGCTTGTATTGTTTGAAACCTCTGGAGCTAAACTCACCTTTCGTGAGAAGCATGTCTACAGGTGTAGAAAATGGTGTGTAGCTCCTCGCAGAAACATGTGAATTGGTTGATTATAAATGTTCATGTCTCAAACTTTCATTCGGAACGTGAAAATATGTCATACATGCTACTTTCTTGCAAATATTTTACCAGTACATTACATTTTTCTATCTCCCACAACATGATAAAGTTAAAGTCATTGATTGTTAACATGAGACTTACAAGTTATTTGCCTTCTTTTCTGAGCACTTATGGGCTTTTTTCTTTAATGTTTGGATTTGTAGCTGGAAAGTGAAATAACCTACGATAAATTCATTAAGTGGACCAGCAAGGACACACTGGCCGAAGATGATGTGGAGGTGTACCTCCCTCAGTTCAAATTAGAAGAGCGCTACAAACTGAGATCCATTCTCAGCAGCATGGGCATGGAGGAAGCCTTCAGCCAGAGCCTGGCCGACTTCTCAGGAATGTCCGACACCAATGACCTGTTTCTGTCCCAAGTGTTCCATCAAGCCACCGTGGACGTGAACGAGGAGGGCACGGAAGCAGCTGCTGGCACCGGGGCCATTCTGTCGGGGAGGACTGGCCACAGAGGCCCCCAGTTTGTGGCAAACCATCCTTTCCTCTTCTTTATCATGCACAAAATCACCAAGAACATCCTCTTTTTCGGCAGGTTTGTTTCACCTGAAAATTGAAATGTTCTGTTTCTACACAGGATTTCCTAGTATGAGCTGTAAGCCTCAGAATTACAATAAGTGCCAAAAATTTAGAGACTTTTCCTACACATTTCTGCTTTTTTCTGAACAACTCCTACTACACACTAATGATAAGTACAGCAATAACTAGACCGCTGTCCACCATAGCATTGCAAGCCTGTTAATCATTTGGTCTCCTAAGCGGGATGATGCCCCGCTGAGGTCTTCCTTACTATCGGTTAATTGTATAACATTAACTTTTACTGTATTAGTTATTATTTTATATAATGGTTTTAATTATTGTTCACTGTCAGTTTTATGCAGCTGATAGTTACAGAAGCAGGCGATCAGTAATTTTTCTATCTAAAAAATGCATTTACTTGTTTGTATAATGAGGGATGAGTCCTTGTCCTTTCCATGCCCTTTTATAATAAATAACTAGAAGAAAGCATTGAAAAACAGGAAAATATATGTTACGTGCATTTCTAGCATTATGTATCACATAGATGTGTCTATAACTTATGTAAAATTGCAACTATATGAAAAAATAAACACTTTTCCACACAACTATTTGTTTGTTGTCATTCCATTGGGTCATTAGCTCATAAGACTTGTCATAGATTGAGTCAAGGATCAGGCATCATGCTTCATTTTGTGGGGACCAAGAAAAAACAGAATAAAGGAGATAAAAGGATAGCCACCTCTGCAGGGAGCCCCAGTGTCGGGAGTGGGATGGGGTTGTGTGGAAAATGGTTTAGAGCTGCGGTCTCATAACGGCAAAAGGCATAGCGATTCAGAAAAGCTTGAGTCAAAGTCCTTTGGGAATCCTCATGGTTAAACATCAAGGATATCAGGAATAAACACCAGGTGCAGTGGTTCAGACATAGAATCAAGGCCAAGCTCATTGAGCTGAGGGTTCAGAGAGGGGAAGATGGCCTTGGGTATAAGAGTAAGAGAGGAAACACAAATGCCTTCTTTCAGGGCTGTTCGCTTCAAACAGCGCTGAATGCTTTGAGTGGGTCCGACACAGAGCAGAACATGACTTAAGTCCTGAGAACTGAGGTGGGTCTGGTTTGGGGAATCCGAGCTGGCTGCATAGTCTGTCTGCTGGAGTGCGGCTGGACTCTGAGAATGTCTCCCAGGCAGCAGGCTTCCCGTGACAGATGGCAGGGACGGATGACCCACTGGAACGTGGCAGCTAAACAGTAACCTCGGGCCCTTGACTGTCAGCCCCTACATCTCAGTTTTAGCCCTTATGAGTCCTCTGACCACGGGCCAGGAATGGTGCTTCTTTTTGTTTTGGTTTTCAGCCTAGAAAAAGTAATGTTTTCCTCATAAGGTTGCCATGATGGTTAAATGAATTCATACATCATAAGCAATTCAAAGAATGCTGAGCACGTACAGAGTTTAATTAGTACAAGGGCAGATTTTTATTATCTTTGTCAGAAATAAAACTGTCTCACTGTCGGCTGGTCAAATGTAGAATCCCAGAAAATTATAAAAAAATAAGTTTGTAAGCCTTGAATTGTGCTTTATTCCCTCGACCTCAGACATTTTTGAAAATTAAGGGTTCTTCCTTCTTGCATTCTCTTATGTTTAGGTTCATTTTTCTGTGGACTTCAGTAATTCAGCAATTCGGTAAGTAGCAGCATTCGGAATCATTGTGAGTCTTTAGGTATCCATATTTCTCATTCTCATTTTTGAGTTAGAGGATGGGCATGGAATTCGAGGTTCAAAGCACTTTTTAATACTCCAGGGGTATGATTTTATGGTCTTCTAGCACCAAAATTGCTGATGGGAAAGCTGATGTCAAGATAATTCTTTCTGCTCATAGTTTTCATAATTTTATTTGTGTTCTTAATGACGTTCTTGATATTTCCTTGCATTGAGACTATTTTTAAAAATTGTTCTTAAAAATTTGTCTTGCTCATGCCCAGATTTTTTTCCATCTGGAAACTCGTATCTTTGCTTCATTTCTGGGAAACTCTCAGCCATTGCTATGGACTGAATGTTTGTGTCTCCTCTCCCCCATACATATGTGAAAGCCCTAATTTCTAACGGGATGGTATTTGGAGATGGGGCCTTTGGGAAGTAGTTAGGGTTAGATTAAGTCATGAGGGTGGAGTCTTCATGATGTAACTGGTGCCCTTAGGAGGAGATGAAGGGATCAGAGCTTCCTGTCTCCACCGTATGAGGACAAGAGAGTAGGCAGCCCACTGTGAACCAGGAAGAGAGTGAGTCCTCACCCCAAACCCAACCAGTCTGGCACCCTGATCTCGGATTTCCAGCCTCTAGAGCTGTGAAAAAAAAAATGTTTGTTGTTTAAACCTCCCAGTCTTTGGTATTCTCTTATAGCAACCCAAATGGAATAGGGCAACCGTTATCCACTCACTGTCTCTGCCCATTCAACTTCTGCTCTTCTTCTGGATTCTTATTAGAATAATATTGATGCACCTAGAGTTCTCTCTGTCTTGGAAATTTTTGGAATATCTAATAAATTCATAAAAAGGCCAGAGCAAAAACTATCCCTCCCACCCCTGTTCCCCATTCATATAGTTCCTATTCCTACAGCCCTGTTAGTAATGTTTGTACATATTGCCGCATATACATAGGGCAGGTCATAAATGACAACGACAAACAAAACTGTGTTGATAATATTACGTTGTTAACCTAGGATACTATTAACTCTTTTTCTTTCCCTACCCTCCCCCAAACAGGCATCAAAATAATGCACAACCATGGTTTCATCAACATGGGTAGTGTATCTAGAAGAATTTTAATCAAGAGGTAAGTGGGAAAGGAATCTGGAGAAGGTTTGGGGAAAACCAATTAGTAAAACTTATCTGTGACTTTAGAGAAGATGAAACAATTTCTTGGCTGGTTTGGCAGTTTCTGCATTGATGCAGTTGATGCGACATAAATAACGAGCGTCTCAATGCTATGCATTGATGTTGCCCAGGTCACTCTCTGCTGAATTGCTGTCAGTCAGGATGAACAGTCCCTCCATCTACAGCCTCCGTATGAGACTTTCTGCTAATAAGAGTCTGGAGGCACCAGTAGAAACTACTATCTGCTCAGCACACGTCAGGCAGGCGCAAAAGAATTTCTTACACAAGTCCCATTCCCTAGTGACGTCCAGAGAAACACTCTGCTCCGGGTTCCCCAACAACCTTCAAATGTTCAACTCTGAGCCAGTTTACCTGGAGACAAGGGTGCCCCATGAAGACAAAAATGCAAAGTGTATGAAGAACATTCCAAATCTGTTATAAGCAGGGAGGGTCCTTTTCTCCCTCAATCCCTCTGGAATGTTCTCAGTTCCATCCCTCTCCCCGCTCCCCTCACCACCGCACCATGCACAGGCATTCAGTGGTAGAAAATAAAATAATAACTATGGTTTTTCCTGTAGAAGATATCTGGAGGAGGGAGGGACTATTCATAGGAAGAAATAAAAGAAAACTAAAAAATGACCAACCAGCATCTGACTCAGTGACTGTGTCTAAAATACTGGTCTAGACCCCTTGTCCCCGGGGTGGGGGAATGGACATGGGGCTGATGGAACTGTTCCCTGGGTTCCACACCAACCCATCAAGGGAGAAGAGGACCAACATTTGTTGGAGGCCTCTAGCACATGGCACCTTAAGAGCAGCTTTAACAATGTAACAGCAAATATTTCACCCATAGTATTTTCCATTTTACTACCCATTATTATTCTGCTAATTAAGAGTTTTCTATTTTTATTATTTTTTTTTTTTTAAGAAAGACTACTAGGGAAAACTATTAGAATTGCTGCCAATTGGCAGACTAGAGAAGAGACTAAGCAAGGAAAGTGTGAGTTACAATTTGTCAGAGCTCAGGTTTCTACCTGCAGAGAGACATGGAAAGTGTAGGTAATTAAGTCATCCAGGCAAAACCTTCATTGTGGATCTCTGGCTTTTTATTTGAGCTCTTGGCCAAGATAAACTTGAAAGGAAGAGTGTATGGGCTTGTAAAAGTGAATCAGAGGGCGGGGCCAAGAAAAGGGCGGTGCTAGAATTTTTCAAGATGATTTCTACAGTTAAAAGTTACTTAACTCACCACAATCTCTTATTAAAGGAACCAGTTGCCAATTCTGCTCCAGCAGAAGAAAACAAGGTATTGTAAACATTTCTTTGTTTAAAAATGTTTATGTTTTCCTTCTATATTGAAATGTCTAGCTGAGTAACAAATGATCAAGAGATCCCAAAAACAGAAATAATAGGTGAAGCTTCATCCCCCCAAGAATTCTGTACAAGTCAGACAGATTTACCCCCGAGCTGGTTCAAGGTTTGTGTGGGAAAGAGGGCGAAGGGGAAGAGACAGCATTCATTTAAAAGGAGCTAGAGAAATGGCTTTAACAGGAATTGTGAAACCGTGAATGGAATCTCCTCCAGTCACGTTTCTAGATTGGCCACCTCTGTATCCGTCAACAGAGGCGAAGAGAAATCGAGTATTCCCAGAAAAATTGAGGCCAACCCCTTCTAACCCTTCAGAAGAGCGGACTTGGCGATATGAATTTGATCCCCATGATTCATGTGTGGAATTAATGGTTCGGCTCTCTTTCCCTGTCCCCACCTAACATCCCGTCCAGGCCACCCCTCCATGGGCTGTTAGCTTTCTTCTCTTCCATCAAGTAGCCTAAGCCCCAGCCTTCCACTATGTGCTCATTGTAAAACATCCCAAATTATTGCTTCCCTTAGAAAATGGCTTTGGGTAAATATAGAAGGCCGAGGGGAGATGTCATCCTCTGACAAGCACAGCTCCCAAGAAGTAGGCACTATCATTAGTATCATCGGAAAGTCAAGGAGTTTGGGGTATCCTTTTATAGAAAATGGAGTGAGGATCCTTCCCACTTCCTCATCCTCCATACCATCTTCCCTCCTGTCTTCCTCCTCCTGTTCACCTTCCTTCCTCACCCAAGCCCTCCTTTTTTCTGTTAAATCTTGAAGACAATGAGATACAATGACAAAGGCGATTGTATTCAGAGTCCAGATAATGGGATTGCAGTGATAACTTCGCTCTCAGCTGGCTGTGCACATTGCACAGCACGTTTAAATTCTCTGGGCCTTAGTTTCCTAGTAGATAAAACAAGGCAGTTGGACTAGAGGGGACTCCAAGTTTCTTTGGGACTATGTGTCTATGATGCGACATTTTGATGAATGACACTATCCTTTTATTACTTTCATAGTTCTTCAGTTTTTCCCTTAAGCCCTTGAGAGATTGAAATTTTACATATTTTACATATATATATTCGTATATATTAAAGTATGTATTTTTTTAAGACTTCATTTATTTATTTGACAGAGAGAGAGAGATCACAAGTAGGCAGAGAAGCAGGCAGAGAGAGAGGGGGAAGCAGGCTCCCCGCTGAGCAGAGAGCCCGATGCGGGGCTCGATCCCAGGATCCAGAGATCATGACCTGAGCCGAAGGCAGAGGCTTTAACCCACTGAGCCACCCAGGCGCCCCTAAAGTATGTATATTTTTTATATATATAGATGTAGATCTAAACTGACACATCTAAAACTTGTGAAAACTGCAAAGAACAATTTATTCTGAAATTGGTGTAGTAGTTTTCTGATCTAGACATTTTTAATTTTCTCTGAAAAAAATCATTGTCTAACCCTTGTATGGATAAATTATTTCCTGTAAAACATCATCCTAAAATTCTGCATCCTTCCAAAAGCACTTTTCACTCTTGGGTTAAATTTTACCAATGGCTTAGCACTTCTATAAATTTTTTGTAAAAAAAAAAAAAAAAGAAAAAGGCAGTAATTATTCTTTTATGTTCTGGGCAATACCTCACATATTAATGATGATACTAACAAGAGAATTAATGTAACTGAAGATAACTGGATATTAACTTTCCACAAGTAATTAGCTCTTTCTTTAAATAAAATTATTGTTTTCAGGAATTTGTTACAAGTAGTCAAACTCTAGAGTAACCATAAACTGTAGGTAGAAAGATAAAAATCTCAGGCCCTAAGATATTACTTTCTCCTCCCTTCATGGTTAGTATAGTTTCAAGGAGCCAAACATTTTCCATATGAATGTAATTCATGAATTCTAAAGAGAGAAAGCTTAATATATAGGCAGTAAACAAAGCATCATTTGAATGAATATAGCTGTAAAGAGATTAAGGAGGTTATTTCCAAGATGGCCCTGGATCTATCAAGAGAAAAACATACTGGTAAGTTTTGAACGTTTTGTGAGGGTATAGACTTACAAAAAAACTAGAGTTGTTTTTTCTTTAGTCAAGTAATATTAGCCTAGGATTATCATCATCTTCAGCAAAAGGCAGGGGCTACAACTGAAGCAGGACTTAGAGGGGGAAGTTCTTTGACTAAGTGTAAGCCTATGGTTAGGAGGGATTTCAGCAGAATCACTGTTAATCCAATTCATGATGAAACCAAAACTTGGCCTACACATGCCTCTCCCTTGATTCAACTATTTGACTAGAGAGAACTCCTGACCTTTCTAAGGTTCTGAGGGCCAGGTGATGCCAGTATAAGTTGAAGTTCTACACAACATTGGCACTAATGGGAAATTCTAGGTTTAGGAAGTTGATTGTTAATCACTTAACCAGTTTGAGAGATTATTTGGCTATAAAATGACATCAGATTGAAGTAGTTATTTCTTTGATAGAACCCAACTCTTAAAAGACTGAAAATATCAGATAATTAGAGGTGAAATTTAGAGGTTGAATATAATTTTTTTTAAGTGAGTAAAACTGAGCTCTTTTGTTCAAGAAGATCAGTTTCAGAGGGCCCCAAGTGAGTGAGAATAAGGGCAAAGAGCCTTGACTTCCCTACTTCTCTATGAGCATTTACCACTAAACAGTGTATGGTTTCAAGTTTAAGTAAATAAAAAATGGCAGCTGGAGCCCAAACAATGAACATTGTAAAGAAGTAATAAATACTTAGAAGCATCCATTTTGTGTAAAGTCCTGAGCGAGGTGTTGTTGGAGATACAGAAAATTTTACTCTTAAGGAACTTACCCTAGAGTTGGAAAGATATTCACATATGAAGACAGAATCAGCAATGGGATAAATGTCACTAAGGGGCAAAAGTGATGTTAAGGGACTTAACTCCTCTGCACACCAGAGATCAGGAAAAGCTTCTAAAGAATAAGAGAAACTGGAACAGAATAGGATTTCAATAGAGTAAAGGAGAATCAAAGCATTCCAGGAATGAAGAATATCATAGGTAAAGGCATGAATGAACAGATAAGGTTAAAAAGTATAAAAATATGGGTGATAGATAAGTGAGAAAAAGCATAAAGTTTCTTGAAAAAATGTCTAGCGATTTCTTATCTACTGTGTAAAGTGAGCAGTCGTGTGGTGCATCGAGAAGCCGCACAGGGCTGAAGGCGCCATTTTTATTGTGGTTTTCTCAACAGGGAGCTGCCAACTGACCAGCACCTAATTGTTCTCTGCTGCACCTTAGCACTACAATTTGAGCAACTCCCTCAAACTCTCTGGACTTCAGTTTTCTAATATGTGAACTATTAATGTTGGCATGGGATTTTCCCACAGTCCATTCAGCTGTTATGAATAGGTATACGTATAAGGATGAATGGACATATATGCATATAAAATAGATGGAAATATATACACTATATATGTGATATAAATTCAGATTCGATAATATATATTTTTGTCACTTTAAGAAGGGGTGATTAAAGGAGATAGTTGTGTCAGCCAAAAGTGAAATAGGTGGAAAGGATTATTAACAAGTTTTCCATCTCTGCTTTATTTTTCTTAGGTTTTCCTGATGGACTCTCTAGCCAAATCAATCAATCAATTCGCCCTGGACTTCAGCAAAAAGCTGGCTGAATCGGCTGAGGGCAAAAATATTTTCTTTTCTCCCTGGGGCATCTCGACCTCGTTGGCCATGGTATATTTGGGCACCGGAGGTACCACGGCAGCCCAAATGGCCCAGGTGAGCGGGAGAGGTCAAGCATCCTCTGGGGCCTTTAAACAGAGTGCTCTCTTTAACTGTCACCGTCATTTGCTTCCCGAAGTCCACACAGCTTACATTTTACAGCTGTATCCCACAAGACAAAAAGATACGCTTCAACATTTTTTTAGGCCATAAAAAGAATTCTGGGAAAGAGAACCAACTGGAAAATTGCTGCATAAAAAACCGCATAGCCCATGTTCCCTAGCAAGATCAAATGGAGAGATGATAAGGTGATCGAGTTTGGTTCAGCACCAAAAACAATTTTATTTTGATTATTAATATATTTCAAGAAGTCATGGCTCATACTTTATTTTATTTTTAAATTTTAATTTCAATGAAGTTAACATACGGTGTTATAATAGTTTCAGGTGTACAATATAGTGATTCAACAGTTCTGTACTTTACTCAGTTCTCATCATGACAAGCGAGCTCTTGATCCCCTTCATCTATTTCCCCCATCCCCCCACCCACCTCCTGTCTGGAAACCCTCTCTTTGTTCTCTCTAGTCAAGTCGGGTTTTTCCTTTGTCTCTTTTTTCTTTGTTCATTTGTTTTGCTTCTTAAATTCCACATATGAGTGGTATCATACCATTTTTGAATGGCTCATACTTTAAATAATAGAATTAGTCATCATCTTTCCAATCTCAGAAGGATTTTCTTGAAGACACAAATAGAAAAATCAAGCGACGAATCCAGTTCTTTGTGCTTTGCTTGGTTATTTCTGTGTTCAATCCCTGGTTGTCTGGATGAATGTAAAAAAAACCCATTGAGAGCATTAAAATAACAAAGCAGTAGTATTGTATAAGCAATTATTGATTTGCTGTAAACATCTTCAAAGCCTTGTGTGTGTTGCGTGCATGCACAAGTAGGGCCATCGATAGCAAAATTATAATTTAAAAAGCCATGTGTATATGTGTGCATGTGTGCAAACATACAAATATATGTGTGTTTTAAAATAGAAATAGAAAAGAGTAAATCCAGCCCTAAATCATGCAATAATCAAAAGGCTAAGTGACAGAATTTCCACTCCAGGTGGTGCCCTTTGGGTCAAATACAGAAAACAGCACAGCCAGTAATTCTGCATGAAATAGGCAGAATTTATCTTCTTTCAGCTTGGGCCTAGGATATCACCCTTATTCTTTTAGTTCACAAGATATTGTGTATTTCAAAACAACAACAAAATCCTGGTTCATCCTTGGTTAATAATTGGCTAATTATTAAAAGGCTTAACCATTAACGTGATAGAAAATTTTTAGATGGACTCCAACTGGGGTCCATGTCATATAAATATATTTCTGTGTGTCTCTTGCCATTGTTTTATTTAAATGCTATTTGTATATCAGCAGCAACGCTTTGCAATTGAGACTGAGGCACTCACGTATCCTTGTTTGTCACTGGGTGTCAGTCAGCACACGCTTTGGTAAACTAGACCTTATTCCTCACTGTGAGCTGGGTCCAGGCTGTGGGAGATGGGATTATCACCTTGTTTTCTACTGGTTGCACAATTCAGGGGAAGCAAGCACGTCCACGTCCTTCTCGTTAACTTCCAAATGAAATGCTGGGGTGAACACAAAGAATGTGTCCATAACTGTCAAGTGGGGTTTACAATGAGACCTGAAACACTTAACTAGAAATAAGCAACTAAAATCCCGGAATCTTCTAGATAATTGGAGCAATAGTGGCTTATGCTGAACTCTCCTAAATGATGCTCTCAAATGAACACCTAGTTTTCAGAACAACCATAGATAAAAAAAACGTGGAATGCAAGAGATTTTTACCTCTAAGGATTTCCCAACATCATCTCAAATGTCCTATAACGAGCACAAGAATAGAGACTAGCCACTTAAACAGGAGCTTAAATAATTTATTTAAAGGCTGCTGTTGACTTACTCCATCTATCTAGTAACACATTATTTAAGTGAAATCAGAGCTCCCCTGGTAATTAATTACACGTTCTGTGGTGATGGGAACGACTGACTTGTATGTGCTGAGGAGAATTTCAGATGATTACATCTTCACAAAGTGTGTTCACATATCGCCTTTTTATTGAAATGACAGGTTCTTCAGTTTGGCAGAGACCAGGACACCAAACCTTGTCCCAAAAGTGAGAAGAAAAGAAAGACGGTATGTCTTATTTTTAACATTCATTTGATTATTAAAGGGAACTCTTAGAAAAATATCATCAAACTACCGAAAATTTTCAAAGTCCAAAAACGTGTATGCTTTTTGGAAGGGTCGTATTCTTTTCCTTCCCCTCCAAAACTGCCCCACCTTCAAACTTGTTCTTGCCTTTACAAACTAAATGTGAAGAAAACGATACCCTAACAATTTGTAAATTCTTGCACTGCTAACATTAAAGAAAACATTTTGTCTACCACGCAATTGATTTCAGCTTTTGTTTACAGTACACCAAATCATTTCATTGAGATAGAGGTTGTTCATATAGAGCTAGTTCTTGTTCAGTGTTTTTATTCGACTGTTTGACTAATCCTTTTTCTTTTAAAGGAATTCGGTTTGGGCAAGGTTGAAGAAATACACTCTCACTTCCAGACACTTATCTCAGAAATCAGCAATCCCAGCAAGGCTTACATACTTAAAACAGCCAATAGGATATATGGCGAGAAAACCTACCCATTTCACACTGTAAGTGCAAAAGTGTCGTTTGAAGCTGATGGGAGAGAAAGAGGCATGTGAGACCTATCGGTAAACTCTTTGTACATTTCTCCAGAGATCCTAGGGACAGTGTTCATGTATGGGGGCGGCCTTTCTGGGAAACAATCATTTAGACCAGCAGTAAGTGTCTAGGTGTAAAGGAGACCAACAATGGGTCTCAAGCCAGACCTAGCGATCAGATCTTTATGCTCAGAATAAAGGGGTCCGCCGCAGCCGGTGAACAGGTGAGAGATGTGGTTTGCGTCGTCTCTGGGTTCGCATTTGTTTCAAGGGGAACGGGGCAGGAGATGCAGGGTAACCCAGGGGGGGCGATGTGCAGGAGCAGAGGGCGGAGCTGGGCCTGGGAGCGCGGCTGGAGACTGTGTAGTCGAGCAAAGCTGGCTGGGGGATCAGCTCATTTCACAGCATGATTTTAGGGACTTTAGGAAAGACTCTTGACATGGAATAATATCGCCTCCTCCCCTTGTCGGATGGCTGAGACCCCACAAAGCGGACCGTGCTTTCGTTCTCAGTTCAGAGTCAAGGGCTCCCCAGAGTGGGCCACCTTGAACCAAGCCGAGCACTGGCTTTCCTGATAGTCCATCACATCTCATCTCACGGGGGAGCAGGAGGACCCAGGTACCCAGTGGGCCAAGAGCAAGGGACGTGGATAGGGTAGAGGGACAGCAATAGAGGAGATAAAGCTACCTTGTGATGTCAAGCAGTGCTGTCCCTGCCCACAGCCAGTGGATTCGGGGAGCTCAGCACTTGGGCTTGGTTATGACTACAGACAGAAAAGCATCGAAATGAGGCCTTAGACACATTTCTAGTGCTGGTAGCCCGGTGCATTCCGGTTTGGTCCAGAAGTAGGAGGTATCCGAGTGGGGCAGGCCCTTAGAGACGAGAAGGACACAGAGATACAAAAGGAGACATCTTTTAAAAGTCCACAAGCCCTGGATGCGCTCAGAGAGGTTGAGCAGAACCCACGAGTCAACCCAGGGAAGGGTGCCTCATGAATCTTTAAGCCTTCCTGTCTTACTGGATTATAATGTCTACAGAGTTTAGACCTCCTAATCTTCAAACCACTGCCCGGAGGCTGAATTACCTCAGCACTTTTTGCTACATGCAATTCCTCGGCCGAGTAATACATGGAAGGACACGACAGCGGTCCCTCAGAAGCCCGCTTCTGATGACTGCCACCAGGAGGACATCAAAGGGCCGGAGGACCAGGCCGGCTTTCTTCCCTCAGACAGCCTGCTGAACCTTTGGCCATCCTGAGCAATGCGTTTTCAGGGCAGCGTCTAGCTGTCCTCAGGGACCCTCCACGGGCTCTTGGTGCTTGGAGCTCACAGTAGCGGGCCGCCGGACCCACAGCTTTCCCGTGGGTTCCGGCTCTGCTGGGGAAAGCCAAGTGCCACTGGCAACACGTCTTAGTCACTGGAGACAGTCCTGGGGTTCCGAGAGTTCTCTCCCTTTTCATTCCAGCCCCATTTCACAGGCAGGCATAAACACAGGAGAGGGTAAGGGTACTTGGGTGTCTCAATCCGTTAAGCGTCCGAGTCTTGGTCTCAGGGTTGCGAGCTCAAGTCCCATGGTCGGCTCCACACTGGGTGTAGAGCCTACTTAAAAAAACAGGGAGGATGTGGGAGCCCCAGAACTGTGGGAGGCAGTCCTGCCTCCACACCTGGACTTCTGCACGGCCGGTCTGTGCCCAGCTGACTTTAAAGAGGGGAGTGTTTACTTTTTGACCAAAATGGGGGGTGTGGAAAGACAGCAGGGGGCAACGGGGTGGGGGTTTGCAATTGTCCATTGATAGAATTGATTTCTCGGTTTTGGACAAACTCTACAAAAGAAGATTTTACCTCTATCTTCCAGAAATATTTAGAAGACATAAAAACATACTTTGGTGCAGAACCACAGTCTGTTAATTTTGTGGAAGCTTCCGGACAAATCCGAAAGGAGATCAACTCTTGGGTTGAAAGTCAGACTGAAGGTAAGCTTTCACCAAGGCGCTCGGCAGAGTGCCTTCTCCAAGCATTGCTGTAGTTTTTTGAATTTGCTTTGTGTGTAAGTATGTGTATTTCTGAACTAGAACTATGGATGCATTCTAAATATGCAGGACATTTCTTTCTATTCATGCCCATGTTCAGATTCCTAGCTTTCCCAATAAGTCTTATCTAAAACATATAAGTCAAGATACCCACTTTACTAAGTGGACAAGAAAATTCTTAGATCCCAATAATTCCAAGGAGGAGCCCAGGGGCAAAAAAGCAGGAAAGTGCAAAGAGGAAAGTCGAAATACTGCAACATTTGTGATTTCTAAAGAAAAATAGCTAGTAATTAATAATGAAATTGTGGCATTAAATGTGTTATATAATCTTAAGTCATTTTCAAAATGAGGTCATGTATTACAGCAGGGGGGCTAAGCTGCCATAGCAGAGAGACCTGGAATGCAGTGGCTTAATGATAAGGTAGACATTTATTTTTCTTTCACATAATAGTCAAAAGGCAGATCAGCATTCTCTTTGCTGAGGCAATCCAGAGATCTAAACTGCTGGGTCAGCTCCACCACCCTTAAAACATGGCTTTCGTATTTAAGTCTAAGATGATTCTTGCATTTGTCATTGTAAAGTCACCAAGAAATGGAGAAAAGAAAGCCTCTTTGCTTTTAAGGAGATGATGACTCGAAGGGTTCGCACATCGGTTGCACCCATATCCTAAACTCAGCTACATGGCTCGCTTTAGGCTCCGGGGACCCACCTGTCCTGATTTGCTTGGGACTTTCCTGGATTGAACACTTGAAGACCTCTCAGTCCCAGGCAAACCAGGATAGGCAGTCACCTAGACTTGCTGTAATAACCATCTATAAGATGTACTTTGTAGCTGGGTAGCCATGCACTCACCTAAAAGTTGAGTGTTCTATTTCTTTTTTAATTTTTAATTTTTTATTTAAATTCCAGGTAACATATAATGTAATATTAGTTTCAGGTTAAAATTTAGTGCTTCAACACTAAAATTTAGTGATCATCTCAAATGCCCTCCTTAATCCCACCCCCCACCCACCTCCCCTCTGGTAACCCCCACTTTGTTCTCTGTAGTTAAGAATCTGTTTCTTGGTTTGCCTCTCTCTTTTTTCCCCTATGATCATTTGTTTTGTTCTTAAATTCCACATGAGTGAAATCATATGCTATTTGTCTTTCTCTGACCGACTTATTTCAGTTAGCATTATACTCTCTAGTTCCATTCGCATCATTGCAAATTGCAAGATTTCATTCTTTTTTTTTATGATGGAGTAAGAGTGCATTGTGTGTGTCTATGTGTATATCTTCTTTATCTCTTTATCACTCGATGGACACTTGGGCTGTTTCCATAGCTTGGCTATTGGTGATCGTGCCGCTATAAACATGGGGGTGCATGTCTCCCTTTGAATTAGTATTTTTGTACCCTTGGACAAATATCTAGTAGTACAAATTGCTGGGTGGTAGGGTAGCTCTATTTTTAACTTTTTGAGGAACCTCCATACTGTTCTCCAGAGTGGCTGCACCAGCTTGCAATCCCACCAATAATGCTAGAGGGTTCCCCTTTCTCCACATCCTCAACAACACCTGTTGTTTCTTGTGCTGTTGAGTTTAGCCATTCTCATAGCAGTGAGGTCATATCTCATTGTAGTTTGGATTTGTATTTCCCTGATGATCTGCGATGTTGAACATCTTCTCATCTGTTGGCCTTCTGGATGCCTTCTTTGGAAAAGAATATTCATGGCTTCTGCCCATTTCTTAACTGGATTATTCATTTTCGGGATGTTGAGTTTTATAAGGTTTTATTTACTTTGGATACCAACCTTTTATCAGATATGTCATTTGCAAATATCTTCTCCCATTCCATAGGCTGCCTTTTAGTTGCTTACTGTTTCCTTCGCCGTGCAGAAGGTTTTTATCTTGATGAAGTCCCAAAAGTTTGTTTCTGCCTCCCTCTTTGCTCACACAGCACTCGGTGTGAAAGCTCACTTTGACAGGTACAGTACTGTTATTCAAGTTAACTGCTGGAGCCTCCCCAGCTAGACTCATGGGCACAGTGCCATGATGCTGCCTAATGTGAGTTTCAGCTTTGAATCACTAACACACAGCAGGCTTGTTAATTGTCATTGTTCAGAACGTTAACGTTCACTGAAAAGCCCTGAGGAAGTTGGCAGCCCTGAATTCTCAGTTCCTTTTTCATTGAATAGTGACTCAAAAGCCACGGTGAGGCAAGAGTCACCATTGTACTTAACCTACATCTTATTTGGATTCATTCAAAAGCAAGCCTGTTTTTCGAATGATAGACCAGCTAGCATTTACTGAACACTTGTGTGGTTTCAGTTGGCAAGGGGATCAAATGGGATTGTACAGGCAAAAGTGTGTTGTAATATCCACACAAATTCAACATGGCAGACGTGGCTGTAAGAATAATCTGGGGCTGAACTAGCCCTGAGTTCTCAGATTCCTAACCCAGTGTCTGTCATGTTTTCTGGAAGAGAAGGAGGAGCCCTACGGATAGGAAAGCTAAGAGCAGTTAATCTGCTGTCTTTACACATGAAGCAAAGCTTTTCAGAGCCGAGAAGAGAGCCATTGTCTGGCGTTGCGGAAGCTCGCTTCTTCTCGTCCTTGCCCTGCTTCCCCAGCACACAGACTGTCACCCTCAAGGAACATGACCAGACCCAACTGTCTAGGTCACACAGCCGCCCGGGAGATCTTCCTCTGTTGACAGAAATGTGCCATAAGTCTGCCCTGCCCAGTGGGCTAGGGTCACATGTTCCATCCACGTGTGACTATAGATGAGTTCAAATGTGGCTAATGTGACTGACGACCCGAATTTTTGACTTCAGTTCATTTTAAGTAATTTAAGTTTAAGGAGCCATGTGTGTCTAGCGGCTGCCATATTTGACAGTGCCGCAGTTTTGTTTTTGAGGAAGAACTGAATTAATCATCTCAAATTATGGAGGAAAGAGTAGACTTCAGATTACAGTTACTATAGGGTCAAGATATAGGATAGACACGCTTTGAAAAATCCTCTGTTGTCACACGACTCATAGAATGAGAGACCTCCAAAATAAGCTAACCGAGGGTACGGTCAGAATCTTTTATTAAGCCCCTGTTTTCCGCATCCCATGACCTCGTTGCTCCAGCTGGCAAGGCTGGCTCTATTTCTTAGAAGTGGAATCTTCCAAAGAGGAAGAAAGCCATAATCTTTCTGTATTTTCTCTTTATGTACTGAACACAAATATCGGCTATTCGAGGGTAATTCACCACCAAAATAAGGTCAAGGAATTAACCAGCCACTCAGGAATTTTGACTTTGTCAAGGCAGAGTTCTGCGGACCCTTAAGAAAAAATTGCTAGAAACTCTTCGGCATGACTACGTTCCATCCGAGACACCTGAAAGAAGCTTCTTTCCTTAAGCTTCCAAATAGACCTTCTTTCAAGTTGCCATATGGACCACTGGGACGTACACGGCATTCAGAGTCAAAGTCTCAATGATGGTGTCAGTTATATGTTGCAAATTTTTTTCCAGTTTGTCTTCTTTATAGTCTATAAGCTACTTGAAAGTGGGTGTTGGGGAAAGTTATTGTCTACATGTTTGTCACCTCGAAATCTCTCATGTGCTTGGCACACTGAGCACTCTAGTGTCACATTAATAACTCTGCGCTCAGCAGGACTTACCCTGAATATCTTGGAAGATTGTCCCTCCCATACCTCAAACTACCAAGAGTGTGTGCAATGAACCAGCCAGTAGGTGGCACTTTAGCTCTAAAGAGTATAGCAAAATCAGTCAAATTTGGCTGTTACTTTGAAGTTGTATTTGACTACACTTTGTACATCCTTTATACAATAATTATATTTCATATATCCTAAAACAGCTGTGGGTTCAAGAGGTTGGTTTCTCTGAAAGCATATGAGCCCAGAGAATAATGCAGCACAACTTAAACCATCTGGATCTCAACAAACTTGAGATAAGTCTGTGCAAACCTCAGTCCTCGATATGTTCTCTATTTACATCTATAACTCTATCAAGTGATAGAATAATTGATTAAAAATGACACGGAGCTTTTAAAAAATAAAACTTCTGTGCAAAAAATAAAATTATATACACGGCCTCCCCATGGTGAATCACCAAAGAAATTGTAAATTAGGTTTAACATACTGTCTTTAATAAGATACAAGGACAGATACTAAAATGATTTAGAATGTTCTGACATCAGCATTTAAAGTCAAATTCAGATTTAATTGTTAAAACTAAAATGTCTGTTTCGGCGGTGAGGGAGGGCTGTCCTGAATAGACACGTCCAAGTCATACCTCAGATCGACTGGGATCTCTAGAAGTGTTGCCCCTAGAACTTTTTTAAAAAGCTGCACAGGCACTTCTGATATGCGTCTAGTGAGGACTACCGCAGGTGGGGTGTGCGCACTCGCAGTCAGGCTCACCGAGCCCGTTTGCTGCGTGTGCGCATGTCTTCCCAACCCTGCTTTCAGAGACTTCCATGCTGATTGCTTGAAATCAATATGGCGAGGATATTTACACCTCAGAAATGGGCTACAAATCAGGAGTCTCCTTCTCCCCCCAAACTGGAGCCAGTTTACCAATAAACCACTGGAAATGGAAACCCAGAGCTCTGGATTTCATTTAATTGTTGTTTTATTATATTTCACTTACCTACTATTGTTTTCCATACCTACTTTTCGTTTGTAACAATAAAGGGAAATCGAGAAGTTAAATAGACTTAATTTTAGTTGTTCTTAATTATTTTTAAAAGTTTTAGTACATGTGTTATGTATAATCCTTATTTTTAAAAAAGGCAAGTCAGCAACCCAACTATGTCCTGAGTAGCATGAGTGTCCTTGCTCATTGCAATAACCTGTAAGTGGACATATTTGCTACCCACCGCTGGCACACAGGGAGGTATGAAAGACCATTAGACCAAATGGCTCCAAACCACTGGCTCTCAGTCCTCGCTACACATGAAACTAAGCCTACTAATTCTGAAGTCCAACCCCAGATGAATTAATTCAGATCTCTGGGAGTGAGGCTCAGGCACCAGTATTTTCTAAATCCTCGGGCGATTCTAATTGACAGTCAAGGCTAAGAATAATTGCTGTAAATGGGATAATTCCCTCAATTCCATTGACGCTCCCCTTTTCCCAATGAGCTCCATTGTTCATGGCGCATGAGGTGCGGGTGCACGCACATGCGCTGTGGTTTCACATATCAGTCTAATTCATCTGTATTTTCTCTTCAAACATCTTTCAGTAGTATCTTTTCTTGGTTTACATTGCTGTTTCAGAATTATTCTTTTCAACAAATATTTGTTCTAGCAAAATGATATCTTGACTATGTACTCTAAGGCTTTAAAAAGAGAACTGTACACAAATCTCGTACCTTAGTTATCAAATTTGCTTTTCATAGGAGAATGGGTGAGCCATTCTGAAACTATTTTATGTATATTCTAGGACTGAGCAAATGAGTAAATATATTGGAAATAATAAGGTCCAGGTTTTTCACTGACAGAGAAAGGAATTGCAAATAAGGAAAAGCAACGGTGAGCATGAACCCCGTGGTGCTGGATTGAAATAGGAGATAGCAATATGACTTCCTCAACTTTAATATAGAAGCAGACAGAGAATTAGGTAGATATGGAAATATTTACAGATGTGTGTATAATATATGTATTTTCTAGCTTTCTCTGCTGAGCAATGACATCCCAGTAATAATGTGCATAGCTAACATCCTCATCTTGATTTCTAAAAGCCATCTTTCAAAAAAAACATAACCAGAGCTTCTAGAAGAAATGCCAATTCTAGGGCTGGGACATGGAAAGCACCAGATAAACCTTAGGACATATTGTGGTACCAGAATGTAGGTAAATGCTCAAAATATTTGAGAACATGTCAAAAGGACATAGCAGCCAACTTGAGGAGGTTTCTAATAACCAAATCTGGGACAATTTGGGAAACAAAATAGATAATGATAGTAATAAATTATAAACCATAGGGTAAAACAAACATCCGTAAGTCTATACTGATATAAGTTATTGAATACCTAAATAAAAGGAGGAGATGGGAAAGTTCTTCCTCATAGTAGAATTCCAGTTGATAAATGTAGAAGGAATAGTGGAAATTGAAAATCACCATTTGGCAAAACACCACAGTCATTGTTGTTTCAGGCAAGATCATCAACGAATGCTAAAATTGGTGGGCAAAAGTTTGATGAGAAACAGGAAATTTATGTGGTCACCAAGTAGCTCCCCATCTGACACTTATGAATTAGAAAGGGAAAAAGTTGTAATTTTACAGTGAGAAACCTGTGGGAATCAAATCATCGAAGTTAACATCACCCATAGTGGGAAAGAGGAACACAATCTGTTTCCTGGTATGACTCATTGAGAAGCACACAACATTGCTTCTGTGGTTGTATTGGTGGCCTAGGGCCACCATGACCAATTACCACAAACTGGATGTTTTCAAACAATAGAAATGTATTCTCCCACAGTTCTGGAGACTTCAAGTCTGAAATCAAGGTGTGAGCAGGGCCTTGCTCCCTCTAAATGCTCTAGGGAAGGCACTGTTCCGTGCCTCCCCCCCAGCTTCTGGTGGTTGTTGGCAATCCTTGACATTCCTTGGCTTACGGACTTTTCAATCTCTGCCTCTGTTGGCACATAATCTTCTTTTTTAAGTCTGTCCTATGTCTGTGTTTTCACATCGTCTTGTCATCTCTGTGTGTCTATGTCCAAATTTTCCTCCTCTTGTAAGGATATCATTATTAGATTGAAGCTACCCTAATTCAGGATGACCTCCATCTTAACTTGACTAGGTCTGCAGAGACCCTATTTCCACATAAGAACACATTCACAGGGACTGGTATTTAGGACCTAACATATCTTTCTGGGGGGATACAATTGAGGAAACATCAGACAAATCTGAACTGAGAATTGAGGGACACACTACCAAACTTTTTCAAAAGTGTCAAAGTCATGAAAGACAAAGAAGGAATGAGGAACTATTCCAGATTTGAGGGCACTAAGACGAAATGACACTTAAATACAACTTGAGATCTTGGATTGATTTCTGATCCAAAAGAAGGATTTTATTGGAACAGCAGATGAAATTTAAATAGGACCTATTAGTAATATTCTATTAATGCTAACTTCCTGGTTTGGATCATTGCTGGATATAAGGTATCACTTAATAGTATTTCATAATTATCATTTTTGTAAGTGTGGCATATTGCCAGGCTGTAACTCTACCATTTGTAATCTGTCCTTTTGTTCTTGTAGGAAAAATCCAGAATCTCCTACCTGATGATGCGGTGGGTTCTGCAACCAGAATGGTTCTGGTGAATGCCCTTTACTTTAAAGGAATCTGGGAACATCAGTTCTTAGTCCAAAACACCACAGAAAAGCCTTTCAGAATAAACAAGGTAGGAACCTTTTAATAATCAGCATGGGTTTTTGCATGGCATTGTAAAGGAGATTCTATTTGAAATACACTCTTCTTTCTGAATATATGTTTCTGGAAAGTCTGGCTATTACCAGGGCAGGGATCCTGAGCTAAAAGCCAGGTCCATCCCACCTGGGGATTCCTCTTGCACTGTTTCTTCTCTGAAAGTAGACAATTTACGTATTTTATCACTTAGTTCTTGATAAGACTATAGTGGAGTAGATAAGATAGTTATTATATTTATTTCCCAGCTGTCAAAGTGACTGGAGTCATGCCTAAGTTAGAAATCTACCAGAACTGTAACCCCCAACTCTTCACTTTTAGTTCTGTTCTTGTTCTATTAGACCAATACTCTCTTCTACCAAACTCTTACCCTTTCATAAGTAAAAGAGAGACACATTTAAAATCTCTCAATTCTTTCATTGTTTTCTCTTTGTGTTAGGACACGACACACTTGCTTCATGATAGGAACTCACTACAGCAAGAAGGGAGACAATATAAGGAGACAGATAGATCCCCTAGAATCCGAGGGCTGGAATATGGCTGGGCCTTGGAACTTGAGTGGAAACAAGAATTCAAATGTAGTCAAGATTCAGTCTCTATCTTTGTAACTCTGTTTCTCCCATCAGTCTTCCGTCAGGCTGAAGTCTTACTTTTTCTTCTTCCCAGTCCACAATGGCAGAACATGGCTACTCACAACACTGCCTCCATTTTATTTTATTTATTTTATTAACATATAATGTATTATTTGCCCCAGGGTACATGTCTGTGAATCATCAGGCTTACACATTTCACAGCACTTACCATAGCACATAGCCTCCCCAATGTCCATACCCAGTCACCCTATCCCTACCCCCCTACCCCCAGCCACCCTCAGTCTGTTTCCTGAGATTAAGAGTCTCTTACGGTTTGTCTCCTTCCTGATCCCATCTTGTTTCATTTCCCTCCCCCACCCCCCACAACCCCCTGCCCTACCTCTCAAATTCTTCATATCAGAGAGATCATATGATAATTGTCTTTCTCTGATTGATTTATTTCACTTAGCATAATACCCTCTAGTTCTATCCACATCATTGCAAATGGCAAGATTTCGTTTCTCTTGATCACTGCCTCCATTTTAGAGACCAGTCTAATAGATCTCATTTTAAATTCCTAGGAAAGGAATTGATTAGCCAACATTCGTTAAATCTGGATAGTCCTGGGGTGGGTCTTCTCACATAACCAGTGCTCCCAAGGACCTACTACAGTAAGCATGTAGATAGGTGCCACAGGTGGTTTTCAGACAATCAGTGGGATAAAGATGGGGAAGGGACCAAGCATATAATTGAATAGGCTAAGCAGAAATGAGCTGGATAGTTACCTGGCTTAGTATATCCACAAGGAATTTTCAGTTGCAAGTGATGAAATAACATTCCAAAATAGCTCCGGTAAAATGGGAATTGTATTAGCATTAGTTACATAACCAAGAGGAACTGAGACGTACAGGGAGTCTCAAGACATACTCTCACTTCTCTGTCCCTCTTTCCCCACTCCCACCACCTCCACTCCCTCTGGTTATTGCCTTCATTCTCTGATACCGAAGATACAATTTCTCTATATGACCAGAGAGTAGGGTTGCCCCATCGTCAGCCTTCGAGCTTCACAACCCTGGTAGATAAAGAGTCTTTGCTGCTAGCTCTAACAGAATGCTCCCCAAGGAGGACTCTATTTTGTGCCATCCGTGTGTTCATCCCTGAAAAATCACCGTATCATGAAGTATCCTGAATGAACAGCCCTAGTCATATGACCACTACATTAGCAGATGGGTGGAACTTTGTGATTAACAGCTCCCTACAGAATGGATAAATAACATGTGTCTACTACATCTGAATTGCTGGGTTTTCTTTTTGTATCACCATTGGCCTTACTATAAATAGACTTTTTTTAGAGCATTTTTAGGTTTGTAGCAAATTGAGAGGAAAATAGAGTTCCCATATATCACCGCCCACATAATTTCCCTTATTATTAACATTTTGCATTAGTGTGGTGCGTTTGTTACAGTTAATGAGTAAATATTCATACATTTTTATTAATTCAAGTCTGTAGTTTACATTAGGGTTCACATTTGGTCTTGTATAGTTCTACAGGCTTTGACTAATGCATAATGTCACGTATCTGCCATTCCTCTTTCATATGGAATAGTTTAACTGCCCTAAAAATGCCCTGTACTCCACCCATTCATCCCTCCTCCTAAATACCCGGCAATCCCTGATCTTTTTACTGTCTCTACAGTTTTGCTTTTTCTGGAGGGCCATGTAGCTGGAATTGTAGAGTATGTATACTTTTCAGACTGGCTTCTTCCACTAAGCAATAGGCAATAGATTTAAGCTTTCTCCCTGTCTTTCCCTGGCTTGATAGATCATTTCACTTTACTGTTGAATAATATTCCATTATCTGGACGTATTGCAGTTTGTTAAGCCATTCATCTATTGAAGGACATCTTGGTTGTTTCCCATTTTTGGCAATTATGAATAAAGCTGCTATAAATAATCTGCATGCAAGATTTTGTGTGGACATAAGTTTTTAACTCCTTCTGGTAAATACTCGGGAGCACACTTGCTGGATCATGTGGTAATACCATGTTTAGCTTTGTAAGAACTTGCCGACCTGTCTCCGGAAGTGGCTTCCCATTTGCATTCCCACTGGCAGGGAATCACGGTTCCTGGTGCTCCACCTGCATGTCAGCAGTTGATATCGTCAGTGTTTTGGACTTTCAGCCATGCTAAAAGGTCTGTAGTGCTGTCTCATGGTTCTAATTTGCAATTCCCTAATGACGTATGCTTGAGCATCTTTTCATATTCTGTACGTCTTCCTTGGGTGAGGTATCTGTTCATACCTTTTGCCTATTTTAAAAACTAGGTTCTTTTATTAGCATTGAGTTTTTAAAAGTTCTTTATATATTTTGATACTAGTTCTTTATCAGGTATGTGTTTTGCAAGTATGTCCTCCTAGCCTATTGTCTTTTCATTCTCTTAGTAAATGTCAGTGTTTATGATACTAAAATACTTTCTCAAATTTTGCATGTGAGATCCACCTATGCAGTTTCTGAATCATCAACATTGGCATAATTTGCATGAGATAAGATACTTTTTAAAGTGTTCGGTAGGATCCAGCTTGCTATGATTTATAGAGGTTGCCACAATAGCGTTATAAAAAGCAACTTCCACACCACTTATCGATAATGTTATCTGGTAGAACACCTATTTCAGAAGGCAAGGTCTGAATAACTTTATTCAGCATTTTGCAGAGAATCACCAATTTTGCCAGTGTTCCAGACTACTGGGAACCAATTATGATAAAACAAAATTAAGGATTTGGTGGAACACTTCCTCAGTGACTTTGCTACTTCTTTTCCATAGAGTACAAGCAAACCAGTGCTAATGATGTCCATGAAAGAAAAACTCCAAGTTTTTCCCATTGAAAAGCCACAAGCCATAGGCCTTCAACTCTACTATGAGAGCCGCGACCTCAGCCTGTTCATACTGCTTCCAGAGGATATCGATGGGCTGGATCAGGTACGGCCCATCTGCTGTGAAGGTGTTTCTGGCATTTGCCCCTCTGGGGAGAAACAAGACATGTTCTTCCTGTCTGTTCTTTGATTCCTGTAGAGGAAGACAAGCAACACACCTCAACCCCTTGGGACTTTACCTTCACAGTGTCATTGGGTATCACGATTCCTCAGAAGGTTTAAGTAATCTGTAGGCTCTAGCACTGGGTAGCTAAACAAACAGTCACAGCAACAAATATGTATATTCTTGGTCAGTCACAGAGCTGACCTGAATCTAGGTCTTTCTTCTCCCTCTGGTAAGGCCTACCTAATTGGAAGTTAATTTTTTAATCATTTGAATTAATCTAGATTGAGATATACATTTTTAAACAAGACTCTGACTTCCCAAACTTGAAAAAAAAAAAACCATTTTAATTAAATAAAGTCTTCAGGAGAAAAAGGCTATATCCATACTAAGTATCAGTACTACCTTTAAGTATTACTTGTTTATCAGCTAAATTTCTATGAAGCCTGAGATAACTTTGGTCAGACCATGTTTCTGAGCAATTTGTTTATTTAAATTGAACATTAGTTTCCCATGCAGTGGGTGGCCTGGCTTTCTTTGCACCATGCATAACTTTTTGTGTGTTCTAGATTCTTTATACTTCTAAGTTTCCATAGCCCTGCTAGAATGAGGAAGAGATTTCCAAATGGTATCATAAAATTTGTGAAACTGGAAAGAATGGTAAAAGTAAGACCAAAGGTGTACACTAAACTATTAGTGTCCCACCTTTATAAGATAAGCCTTTCTTCTTAAAAGTGCAGGCTCCTGAGCTGAATATGTTGTTAGATTACTAATGTGCACCATCTACAAGTATGTCACTGACAGCAATACTTGGGTCTAAAACACTCTCAAAGTAACAAAAGCATGCATTTTGAAACAAACATGTTATCTAAAAAAAAAAAATCAAGCACATTTTTTCTCATATATACATGGATGTATACATCTATATATATTTATAATTTTAAAAATTTAAAATATAAAGAGGAGAAAAACATTCTCAAAAACTATACTAAAAAAACAGGCATTGCTCTTAAGATTTGGAGATTTCCTTTCTTTACTTTTCCTACCCTTTTTTGGGCATAGCTTATAGTTACTAATTTCATATTGTTGTGATTACATAGACATTTTTTTTTTATCTCAGATTTTGTTTCCAAAGAGCTTTCTCCCATGTTAATATAACAGATTTTTTTTGTACCTTGGCACATAATTTATTCTAAAGTTTATGCTTTTGTGTACACGGCACCTAAATGCATATTTATGTTGACCCATTTCCGTGTGTAGCCGATGTCTTGCATGTTGGCATAGAAGTGCGCCATTTTGAATCAAGGTCTAATTCTCCTGCATCCCAGCAACTACTCAGTTGCAAAACAAAGATTCTGTAGGTCAACAGTGTGAAGAATCTCATTACACAAAGAATTTCCAAATGTGTGTGCTTTGTTACCCCGGTTAATGGGAGTGACAGTAATTCATCTATGCAATATCTTGAGGTCTCACTCAAGCACTATTTCTGGAATTACTGACTCTCTCCTCCTTGTTCCACACCTGCAGCTGGAAAAGGCCATCACCTACGAGAAGCTGAGTGAGTGGACCAGCGCAGACATGATGGAGTTGTGTGAGGTTCAGCTGCAGCTCCCCAAGTTCAGGCTGGAAGAGACTTATGATCTCAAGTCAACCCTGAGCAGTATGGGGATGAGCGATGCCTTTAACCAGAGCAGAGCTGATTTCTCAGGAATGTCTATGGAGAGAAACTTATTTCTGTCCAATGTTTTCCACAAGTCTTTTGTAGAAATAAATGAACAAGGTACAGAGGCTGCAGCTGGCACTGGGAGTGAGGTGAGCATTCGAACTAGGCTCCCCTCCATTGAATTTAATGCAGACCACCCGTTTCTCCTCTTTATCAGGCACAACAAAACCGGTAACATTCTCTTTTACGGGAGATTCTGCTCCCCCTAGACCACGTATCTCTCATCGAACGAGACCATCTTCTGGTGTGAAAAGTGTACCAAAAGAGGGAAAAACACAATTATAATAAAAGCCAGTTTGCAGCTTGTATCTTTTTCACATTCGAATGTTAGCAAATAAACTTTGAAATAATGCATTCTAGTGATTTTATCATACCTATAAAGCTAGAGAGAGTGGCAAATTTTATTTTTACCACTTAACATTTTGTCTTAATGTGACTAATCTTTACATTTCAGAAGTACTGTGTTATTCAGTTGAATGCCTTACAATTTTTGAACTACGAGGTCACTGTATTATCATTGTTACTTATATTTCACATGCCTCGTTGAGAGAAGAAAAATCTTTACAAAGGTCATATATGGATTCTTAGTTTGAACAAATATATAAAGATAATGTTAGATATTAGCACCGGGGGAAAGGTGTTAGGAGTATAAAGAATTCCCTGGATTATCTTTGCAACTTTCCTGTGAATCTAAAACTATTCAAAAATAAACATTTTATTAAAAATAATTATTGTGTAAAAGTGTAATCATACTAACATCCCTGCTTTTAAAAATCTTATGAAGTAGAAGAACAAATTTCTTTTTTTAAAAAGATTTTTTTTTACTTATTTGAGAGAGGGCAAGCATGAGTGGGGGAGGGGCAAAGGTAGAGGGAGAAGCAGATTCCCCACTGAGTAGGGAGCTCCAAGACTATGGACACTGGGCTCCATCAAAAACCCTGAGATTATGACCTGAACCAAAGGTAGATGCTTAATTGCCTGAGCCACCCAAGTGCCCCTGTTATTCTGATTTCAGAGACTGATTATATACTCTAGGTAATTTTTTTGATATTCATCTAATAAAAGGAAAGACTAGATCTGATATGAACAGTGTATAAATTTGTATAAGAAAATGTGTATTCTGTATTAAATCTTTGCTCAGTATTGTAGGATTAAAAAATGCCTTAGCTCCAAAGATAGGGAATTGTAATATATTTGACATTTTGTCATAGCTATGCTTTAGCTCCAAAGATAGAAATGATAATATATGTAACATTTTATCATATCTCTATGAACCATTTTGCCTCCATCCATAATATCTCATACTAAGTAGCAGTGAAACAAATCCTTTTGTGTCTGTGTTCTAGTAAATTATAAGTTCTTAAATATTATAAATGAAGATCGTAACACTCTCAGAGACCGACAATCAGAGAGCATTAAACACAATATTTTTCAAACAAACAAGAAAGGAAAAAGGATGATACTAGAAACTTCAGATGAGTAGGAATGAGATTAGTAGGATAAGTCTTGCAATCACTGCTATTTTGTATATATTTTTTTATCATGCTTGAGTTTTAGGAAAGACTAGTTCACTAGACTTGTTAAGTCTTGATTTATTAGATTTATGGAAGTTCAAATGTTTGCAAAAGTGTGTTTATAAACTTTGTAAGTTTGCCTTAAGGTGTTTAAAGCTTTTAAAAAATCTGACAGGTTGTGCAATCAATGCCTAAACATTTAAGAAAAAAATAATTTATTTGCTGTTTAAGCAGTGTGCTTTAATGGTCTAGAAAAAAATTATTTTTACTGGATTGACAAATAATAAATTGCCTGCTAACTAAGGTATAACAATAGGGAAAGTCGTTCCCTACCTGTGAAATCACACTGTGGGAAGGAAAATCTCAAAACTTCAAAGAACCTTGCCTTTACCAGCAGGGCATCAGACTAGCAGAAGAAAAATGGGATTGATGAGTTTCTCAAATGGGAGAGCGCATGCGGAAGAATATTGACAAGGTTTGCCTGATCTGTAGAACATTTGGAGGCACATTTGCCATCAGTACACAGCAAACTGAAGAAATGGAGAAGAGGGCAGTAGGAACATAAGGAAAAACGATATTATAAGAAAAGACTAACGCATTTGTAGTATATTCATTAACTCAGCAATGAATACTACTTAGGTGTAATCAAGTTAACACTTAGGGCAAGTGAGATAGTGTAAGTGGTGTAAGAAGACCCAATCCTCAGCCTCTAAATTAGGAAGGCAATAGATAATGCCTAAAATTGTTAGGTCAAAAATGGTAATATAGCCATATAATTTGGAAATCTGGAGGCAGGTATGAGGGGAAAGAGTGACTGCTTCTGGAGAGGTGGGAGGAGTGGATAGGAACCCATTGTCTTTTCAAGTATCTCCTCGAGCATTATTTGATTTTTCAGCTAAGTGTATG
This sequence comes from Potos flavus, assembly GCA_028534135.1. Classification (NCBI taxonomy): domain Eukaryota; kingdom Metazoa; phylum Chordata; class Mammalia; order Carnivora; family Procyonidae; genus Potos; species Potos flavus. The sequence goes on along the minus strand of CM052889.1, from coordinate 10,823,808 downwards.
CACATTAATTTCATGAAAGGAAAAATTTTAAAAACCCTCAGAAAAAACATAAATAACATAAAAATTACCTGTCACTCAGAAACTCGTGATGTACAGACTTTATTTCCTTCTAATCTATCTATAGATTATGCTCATACGTAACTTTATTCCTAATTTACACTTAATATCGCATGCTTCCCGTGTCAATATTTTTTTTCTACTAATATTTACATTAGTATCCTATCATGGATGTGATAGAATCCCATCAGTTGTCTGTTTTTGGGGCATTTGTTAATTTTCTCTGTGCAGGGGGCACCTGGGTGGCTCAGAGGGTTAAGCCTCTGCTTTCGGCTTGGGTCATGATCCCGGAGTCCTGGGATCGAGCGAGTCCCCGCATCGGGCTCTCTGCTCGGCGGGGAGCCTGCTTCCCCCTCTCTCTCTCTGCCTGCCTCTGCCTACTTGTGATCTCTCTCTCTCTGTCAAATAAATAAATAAAATCTTTAAAAAAAATTTTTTTTTCTCTGTGCACATGAAATAAAAGATGAGGTGGTCATCATTCTGCATAATATTTTAATCCATGTTTGTGAGTTTTACTTTCAGTGAAATTCCCTGAAATGCAATTTTTGATTCAGAAAGTATAAAATTTTCACAGCAATTTCTTTTCTTCTTTCTTATTCCATCCATTCTCCTTTTCTTTTTTCTTTTCTTTTAATTTCTTTTCATTTCTTTTTTTTCTTTAAACACAATTCTGGAAGTAATTGGCACCCAATTTACAGCATTGCTTATGGAGAATAAGAAGTCATGCCCATCTGACCTTACCAGCATTGGAAACCGATAGTTTTTATACTTGCTAATTTTATGTTTTAAAGATAACTTTAATGGGCTCTCCACCACTTCTTTCTTTTCGGGAGGTCATAGTCTAGCATAGTGATTAAAACAGCGAACTCCAGAGTCACAGACTTGGTTTCCAGTCCTCTGTCTGTTGCTCATATCAGAGCAGCCTCGGGGACGAGAAAGCTAAGGTTCAGTGTTTTGCTCAGATATTGGCAGCACCCCCACCTCACAGAGTTGTCCAGATTAAATGGAGTCTTGCAAGAGAAGCTCTGGTATGGGATCTAGGACATAGTATATACTCAAAAAATATTCATTATTTTTCTTTGAGGTTAACACTTTTTCATATAATGATTAGCCATTGCTTTTCTTTTTATTTCCTTTTTTAACTGTTCATTTTTTAAAGTGAGCATAGTTGACACACTCTGTTACATAGGTTTCAAGGGCCCAGGAGCCATTGCTTTTCTTTGTTGCAAATTTGCTAATGTCTTTCGCACATGTTTCTACTGGGGTCTGGTTTTTTTTTTTTTTTAAGATTTTATTTATTTATTTGAGAGAGAGAGAGACAGTGAGAGAGGGAACACAAGCAAGGGGAATGGGAGAGGGAGAAGCAGGCTTCCCGCTGAGCAGGGAGCCCGATGTGGGGCTCATTCCGGGACCCTGGGATCAGGACCCCCGCGAAGGCAGCCACTCACCCACTGAGCCGCCGAGGCGCCCCCGGGGTCTGTTTTTTAACTCAACTCTTCTCTTGAGCTATTTAAGTGACATTAAAAGATTTCTTTTAAGTATTTTCTTCTTTTGTCATTCATCTTTTAATTTTATGGCACCTTTTTGGCATACGGAAATCAAATATGTTTAGTCAAATGTATTGAACTTTCGTGATTGTTTTCAGATGACTCATTATGAGTGTGTTAGGATGCTCTGACTGGTAAAATGTTAATTTTGTAAATATTTAGAAAAGATGTCAGAGCAGAGGAGTACTGCTCCCCACAGAGCTCACCTATTTCCTTCCCGGGATTTCTCTACTGCATTTACAGACTTTAGGACTAATTAGGCCTTTAAATCACTTCTTGTCCCCATTCAGATTCTTCCTTACCTATTCTGCTCTTCCTAAAGTGAGGGCTCCTGGGCAGCGGTCACAACACAGGGCATTGGTGTGAGGTTAATTATCAGTTAGTTTATTATTATTAATTATTATGCTTAGTTATTATTTTCTTTTTTAAAAGAGTCTAGTGTTCCAAATGTGCGGAGCGTTTCTGTGATGCTCAGTGGCCGATACTAATAGAACCTCTAGGAAACATTTTTTTTTTCCCCAAATACTTTTATTGTATTTTTTCAGTGTTACAAGATTCATTGTTTATGTACCACACCCAGTGCTCCATGCAATACCGGCTCTCCTCAGTACCCACCACCAGGCTCGCCCATCCCCCCACCCCCTCCCCTCCAAAACCCTCAGTCTGTTGCTCTGAGTTCACAGTCTCTCATGGTTCTTCACACCTCATTTCCTCCAATTCACCCCTCCCCTCCTTCTCACAATGTCCTCCATGTTTTTCCTTATCTCCACATGTGAGACCATATAATTGACTTTCTCCATAGCAAACATTTTTTAAAAAATGCAGTTGACTGTTGCCTTCAGGTAAATGTGCGTTTTATCTATGAATGTGAAATCAACTGCTTTTGAAGGATTGTAAAGTGATCATTTGAGAATGTCCATTGGAATGTTATTACTAGAAAAAGATGTTAAAATTCTCAAATATGGGCACTTAAAAAACTTGCAAATATAATTTTCTAAACTTCACAAAAATCTTCCAAAAAGAAAAGATTTGGTGGGTTTCCAACTGTTCAAATACTGAAAGTACTCGTTGAAAAATCCGGGTTTGCAAAACCCAATGATTTTCAAGAGGATAGATTTTCAATATTTGGATTTCAACCAGAATCTTTGCACAGTTAGTATGTGAATGAAAACAAGTGTCGAGGTTTAGTCAGTAAAACCAATGATGATGACTTTATTCTATTTTAATCAACCCATTTCCTGGGAAGCATTTCCTTATGACAGCTATCAATCCAAGTTTAGAAATAAACTGAGCTTAAAAACAGGTCTTTAAATTACTGTTTTCAAAGCGTTAAATTAAGGTTAAAACAAACATATTCCATCACGTTGATCCCATTAAGTTTTGAAATAATTGAGTGCAAAAAATGTGCATTTCTAATAAATTTTTTCTTATTCTTTGGAATTTTTATTTCTATAGCATTTATCATATATTAGTATTTAGCGTATTAGCACATCTAAATATGAATATTGATACCAGAAACCGTGCTCAAAAACCGTCTTGATGGGTGTCCTACCAAAACAGTTTGGAAGCCACTGGCTTTAAGAACCTGGAACCCTTTAACCTCTGCTCTCACTTTTAGTGAATTTCCAAAGTGAAGTCCCAATTTTGAAACTGCTCTTGCATACACACACACCAAACACGAATACTGCGCAGACTAACCCAGGAAAACAAAGCAATCCCTTTTGGGGAGGCATTCCGCGGACACCCTCGGAGGTCCCGGCCCCAGCCTCCCTCAGGAAGCCACGTGCACTCAGGCCCGGGCCAGAGCACCGCGGGGGAGGCTCGGGCCCCTCCCGCGGACACACTGGGGTGCCAAGCAATCCCGAAGGCTCGGAGTCACCCGCCGGAAGCCTCGCCCAAGATCAGAGCCGTCGGGAAGCGCGCAGCAAGCTGGAGGAGCAGCCGCCGCCGGAGCAGGAATCTCCCAGGTACCAGGGCTGGGAAGCGCGCGGGTCCCCAGGTTCCCGGGGCGGATGTCCCCCGCCGCGAGGGCGGCGGCGCGCGGGACGCAGCCGCGGGGGAGGCCGGCTGGAGGCGGACGCAGAGCGCGGAGGAGGAGGAGGAGGAGAGGACTAGGCGCTGTT
>CM052889.1:10802413-10819581 GCA_028534135.1 Potos flavus | reverse complement strand
TGCCACCTGGCGCCCGCAGAGCTCATGCTCCCTCCTGGTCTGGCAGTCGCTGCTCCATGGCCAAGGGCGGCCAGCAGGCTCCCCAGCCTTTTTCCAGGCACCGTGGTGACACTGCGTTTTCTAAAACCCAGTGCACTCCTAGAAAACATTTATTTAAAAACCATACCTGGCTTTCCGGACCAGAGCTCAAGTTCAGACTTCTTGTCCAAGTGCACCCCGTGTCACATAACCCCAGAGACCCAGTCTCTCCGGTCCCTCCGCGCGCACAGACCTGCGCTACCGGCCACCCTCTCTGTGCCGCCTGTCCCACCGCTGCCCCCGCAACACTCACCTCCCCTTTCACCACCTCACAGACACTCCTGCCCAGTGCGGGGAAAGCCAGCCGCCCCTCCTCTCCTCCTGAGCTGCTCAGGAGATTTAATTCCGCTTCTTTCTCTGGGGGCTTTCTCAGCGCTTTGTAAATTTATCTGGTTACGGAGCGCAGGGCTGGCTTGAAACCACACGTTTATGTTTGTGTGTCTCCCTGGGGGGTGGGCAGGGGAGCGCCCCGTCAGCAGTTATGGCCTTTAGTGTTCATTTTCTTCTCTAAACCATGTAAGGAGAGTTCTATAATAAATGTTCTTTGTATAAATTCACTTTTGGAGGCGTCCGTGGGAAGGTGGAGTGGAGCAGGGAGGCCCCAGGCAGTCGGGGACCCAGGGGGAGAGCAGTGTCTCTTCCTTGGAAGCAGAAGGCTTTGCTTTTGCTGCCGACTCTGCTGCTCTTACTGTGAGAGCCGAGGACAGTGTAATCATCCGGACCTCGTTCACCAGTAAAAGAAAAACCAGTTTAATGCCAATTCATTTTATAGGCTGGAAATCCAACCGTTCCACATCGTGTTTTTATGACACAGTGGAATGGTGCACTGGTACCCAGAGGTATGGTTTCGTATTATATTGAAATTTATATTATATTGAAAGCCCTTTTTATTTTTTTAAAGACTTAAGATTATAAATAAATAAATAAAGATTTATTTGAGATCGAGTGAGCCAGAGAGCGCATGAGCAGGGGGGAGGCAGAGGGAGAGGGAGAAGCAGACTCTCCACTGAGCGAGGACCTCAATGCAGGACTCGATCCCAGGACCTTGGGGATCGTGACCTGAGCTGAAGGCAGATGCTTAACCGACTGAGCCACCCAGGTGCCCCGAAATTCTTTTTTTTTTTTTAGATTTATTGGGCAAGTTCCACTTTGTTTCAAGTATAACCCTCTCAGAATCTCAATGCGCACATAAGACTGGGGCACCAAGAAGAAGTGGGGGAAAGAGAGTCATTGGGTTATCCTGTTCCAGCTCCTGCCTCTTCCCAGGTGTGACTTGGGACACAGTCCCCACGTGCCCGCGTGGTGAAAGGGTGCCAGGGTGTCCTCGCTGTGAGGCAGACGCTGATGGGAAACACTGTGCTACTGGCCAGCACCTGCCCCTGTGGAAACGAACTGAAGGAAGAGGAAAGGTGGAAGAAACCAGAAGTAGGCATTGGACATTAAGAGCAGTTAAAATGTAAAGTTGGAATTGATGTGATATTCCAGTACCCTCCTTTGCCTGTGCAGGCAGGACAACACACACACACACTACACACACACACACACTCTCTCTCTCTCTCTCTCTCTCTCTCCACTCACACCAAGCTGCCTAAACTTAGGCTCAGGTAGGATCAAATCCACATGTGTTTGTGTCTCTCCTCCAGTTACCTAATTCTCTCCTCCTCCGGGTCTCTTTGGTGCCACCTTGTGGTCGGCCGAGTGCCGTGCAGTTTGCGTCTCCCCCTGGCTCCTGGCTGTTTCCTCTTCTGAAAAGCCCTCTGATGCAAGGCAGGGAAGCATGGGGCCAGAGGTGGCCTGCAGGGACCCTGCTTTCTCTCTCGTGGTGGGACTTGCCCGCTGCAGACGCATCAGCTGTCGCACACCTGCAGCCCACGGGTCCAGGCCCTGCAGCGGAAAGCTCTGGAGAAGCTTCCACTGTGAGGACAATGAGGAACTAACACTTTGGTCCTCTACGAAATGACCTGACAAGTATAGCATGCTGCTGGGCAAACTGTCACTACTGTATTCTCTTGGTTAATGTTTATTTATTTATTTAAGATTTACCCATTTATTTGAGAGAGAGAGAGCACAAGAAGGGGAAGGAGCAGAGGGAGAGAGAGAATCCAGAAGCAGACTCATTCCGGAGCAGAGCCTGACACGACCACGTGGGGCTCAATCCCAGGACCTGAGCAGAAACCAAGAGTTGGCTGCTTAACCTCCTGAGCACCCGCACCCCCCAGGCGCCCCTTGGTTGATGTTTCAACCTGGTTGGAGCTGCTATTGTAGAATCTGTATTTAGAGCGGAGCCTTTATACTTCTTGTTTGTTTGACATCACACTTTTTTTTTTCTTCCTAAATCAGAGACGTTGTATGTCTTCTCTTGAAAAAAATATTTTAGGAAGAAGCTTTCAAGGAACCTGGCAGCCCTTGGAGAGGCTCTAGTTGAAACAGTTGTTTCCCTGTCCTCTTCCCACCCACTGAGCTCCTCTTTCCTATCCTGCCCCTGAGAAATCCAGGAGACATCCCCACCCCAAGGCCTAATGAGATACAGTTGCAAGAATGCTGTAGGAGGCACTGCTAGTCTTTCATGAAACTGAAAGAAGAAATACCACATGATGACCCACTGGTTGATAAAAATGAACAGATGCGTGATGACCCTTATTGGAGGCAGAGATTCCAGTACTTTCGGTATTGCTTATTTGCTGATTTTCCAAACTGGAACCTATTTTTCTTGTGTAGCTTTAAAACTTTCGAGTTAAAAATATATATGCAAATGGAGGGAAACAAAGGATAACATTGTAGGAAAAAAGTAGCTTGCAGGGTCATGGGATTATGGGTGATGATTTGTATTTTATTTTCTAGAATATTTTTAAAAATTTTTTATTTTAAGATTTTATTTATTTATTTGACAGAGAGAGAGAGATCACAAGTAGGCAGAGAGGCAGGCAGAGGGAGAGGGGGAAGCAGGCTCCCTGCTGAGCAGAGAGCCCGATGCGGGACTTGATCCCAGGACCCTGAGATCATGACCTGAGCTGAAGGCAGAGGCTTTAACCCACGGAGCCACCCAGGCACCCCTATTTTCTAGAATGTTTTTAACTGGAGCAGCAAAGAGACTCAGGGAAACAAAGATGAGTTGATGAACTTTAAGAATTTACTGAATAGAAGTCCAGGTTTCTATAAGGCAGAAGAGAAATAAACAATGCAGGACTTATAATAATTTGCTGAAATTATAACAATTAAGAAGCTGCAATAACTTTTCACATCTTGGAGCAAGGGGGCCACTGAGGTTCTGCTCCTACCCTCCCACAGAGACTGGGAGGTAGGGATGCTGTCTTCCTTGATAATTCCATTTTTAAAGGAAAGGCTTCTAGGGATTGAGAAAGACTGTCCTGGGTTGAAAACAGGAAAGAGGCCTTTCTAAACATTTCTATCTCAAAGGAGCAGAGAAACAATTACAGGGACAAATTGTCTAAAGTAAATGCTGTAAGGAAAGGGAGATCAGCAAGAGGCAGGGAGGAGTGTGTCTAAAGCTAGTCAGGCTGGGGGAAGGTCAAGGCTGGCTAGGTCAGGCTGGCCTTGGAATTGGTGCCTCTGGCTCAAAGTGTCCACGCGATGACTTGAGATTTGGACCTCATGTTTTATTTCCCTGCTTATGGGCTCCCATGCCTGCTCACCAGCCCCGTTCAGCCACACAGAAAACAGTGTATCTTTTTGGAGTCCCCCGATATTTTCTGTTTTCCTTGTAGCCTATATTTTAGGTCAGACCATCCTAAATCCGCACTTAAAATTTGTTGAAATCCATCCAGTTGATTTCACATGACACGGTGACAGACATGTCGTTTTTATTTACAAAGAATTTTTTTTTATCATAGGACATTGTTTCTAGATTATGCCAGAGACACCGAACTGAGGGAGAACTTGCAGCAATAGGGGACTTGTGGAATGATGAAGAATTCAGGCTCTTGCCTTTGGTAGCTCCCAGAGGTTGGCTGCATTCCTATGTCCATGGCCTTGCGTCATTTTGACCTTTGCTTCTGTTATCACACCTTCTCTGACTCTGATCCTCTTGCTTTCCTCTTCTAAGAACCCGGTGATTACACTGAGCCCACCTGGGTACTGCAGGCACTCTCCCCATCTCAGGGCCCTTAATTCAGCCCCTCACATCTGCAAGGTCCCTAATGCCGTGCAAGATAACAGAGGTTTGGGAGATTCCCTGTGGGTGTCTGTGGGGGAGCCGTTATTCTTCTGACCACACGCGGTGTCCACTGACGGGGTGCTAATGGCCAGATGACATAACGGAGAGTGTGACTGATGTGCCTCTGCGTTGTGCTTGCCACGCAGACCTTCCTTGATGGAGGATCTCTATGAAGCAAATGGCAGTTTTGCCATCAACTTACTGAAAATGTTGGGTGAAGAGGACAGCTCCCGAAATGTGTTCTTCTCCCCTCTGAGCATCTCCTCTGCCCTGGCCATGGTCCTCATGGGGGCCAAAGGAAACACCGCTGCCCAGATGTCCCAGGTATGCATGCCAGCATTCTGTCCTGCAAAAAGTCCGCAGATTTCACCTTTGTTACATTTTAAAATTTGGCTCATGTTAAATATCGAATTGAAATGTAGCTGTTTGAATGAACTTGCTGTTAAATAGGTTCTTTCTAGTGTATGATTATACACTAGAAGAAAGCAACACAAATGTGGACTTCGATCTCTGGAATTATTCAGAGGGAATGTATAATCTGATTGCTCTGAAATGGGTTCTGTGGGACTTGAGCTACAAATGAAGTAGTGGCAAATGCCTTAGGGAAGTAGTCTTTAACCTTTGTTATCTTAAGTTTCTTTGACAGTCTTGTGAGTGTCCCAGAACTTTGCCCGTGCACATGACTTCCCCATTGATAGCAGGGGTGTGTGGGTGCCCTCTGGAAGTGCCTCTGGGGATGGCGGCTTGGGGGGGGAGGCGGGGTTTCTTCCAGCTCTCTGCAGGACGGAGGCTTTGGACTGGGGCCATTGGGAGACAGGAACAACCTTAATTTCCACTCTGACTTGACATAGAAGTCCCAGTCTGGTCTGCAGAACTTCTGTGAGATTACTGAAGTCTTTTCGGTTGATTTCTGTTCATTCTGTATTCCCTGGGTTGTGCTAGATTCATTCCAGCTACCTCTTCGTTCTCTTCGGTCTCCCTCCTGAGTTCTCATACCCACCTTTCTAAGTGGGTTTACACTTGGGAGCGACATTTGCCATTGTCCCTTGTCCCGAACAGCTTGGTCGTCTGAGAGGTGCTACTGACATCTAGTGGGCAGAGGCCAGAAATGCTGCAAAATGTCTTAGAAGGCGCAGCCTAGCCCCCGCTTCCCCCCATCCCCTGCCCCAGAGTATCTGGCCCCAAATGTCAAGAGTGCCCAGGTGGAAAGGTCCTGTGGGAGGGTTAAACTCAACGCCAATGCCTTTCAAGATGGGATACTTTGTGATTTTCAGGGCAGGGCTGGTTGGAGATAACCCTGTGGGAGCGAGATGGGAATGTTACAAGTCCATGTCCTTGTCTGTTACCAGGCGCTTTGTTTGAACAGAGGCGGAGAAATTCACCAAGGTTTCCAGTCCCTTCTCAGGGAGGTTAACAAGTCTGGCACTCAGTGCTTGCTCAGAACTGCCAACAGACTCTTCGGAGAGAAGACGTGTGATTTCCTTCCTGTAAGTTGTCCTCACGCACTGATGTTAAAAAAATGGCAAGTAAGGTAGAAACTGCAGAGAACAGAGATGGAGTATAATTCTGTTGCCTTGAAAATGTGCTTTGAATTGTACTTCTGTAATTATAATTTTGAATTTTATGATTGCCTCTGAATTAAGTCCTTTTTAAAGTTGTTGTTGTTTTTTTTAAAGATTTTATTTATTTGAGACAGAGAGAGAGAGAGAGCGCGCGCACAACCAGGGAAGAGGGTCAGAGGGAGAGAGAGAAGCAGACTCCTTGCCGAGCAGGGAGCCCAAAGCAGGGCTTGATCCCAGGACCCTGAGGTCATGACCTGAGCCCAAGACAGATGCTTAATGATTGAGCCACCCAGTCGCCCCTAAAGTTGTTTTTGATAGATCCCTTCCAGATATCAATCTCAGTATGTCTATCTTCCTGCACCCAGACCTGCTTCTCCCCTTTGATCCCCTATGCCTCAGTGACCACATCGTCCCGTGTGTTTACCTGGCTGTCCCCAAGCTCACCTCTGGTTATTGGGCGGTTCCGGCAGAGCTGGTCTCTCAAGGCCTCTTAAATTTGTCCCCTCTTTTGAATCACCACCACTACCTGGGTCCAGACTCTCATTGGATCTCCTACACCATTGTTTTGATTCTTTCCTGATGGATCTCTCCAAGTCCAGGCAGGTTCTTCCACACTACCGACAGAATAATCTTTTGAAAATTAAAATTGGGCCATAAAACTGAGGTTTTAAATCTGTGCACTTTCTAGGTACTAAAGCATATCATTCTCAAGTTTCCCGGTCCAGTAAAAGCCTGCTATCATGCAACAAGTGAGGACCAAAAAAAAAAAAAAAAAAATGTTGCATCCATGCAGAGTGTCACCAGCTCAGATTAATGAAGTGATCTGGGCAAACCCGGCTATCTTCCCGGCTGGCAGTTCCAAGGGTTTTTCTGAGAGACTCAGATACATCCCTGTCCTGGGTGCTATTGGGTGTGACCCCATGGAGGTCACTCACTCTGGGCTTGAGTATTGTTGGAGATAATTCTGGGTCTTCTAGGACAAGCACTAATGATCCCAGGAATCTTCTGGTTAACTGATGTTCATTTTTGAATGTCAGCCTGATCTTTGAGGACTGTCATTGGGGGGTATTGGGGACACAAGGAGCCACCTCCCCATTTTTTCAGCTGCTTGGCTCCTCTCTCTCTCTACATTTTCTTTCTTCTGTAGAAGCTAGAATATTTGAGAACAGGAGATGGGCGGAGGATGGGAGCCAATTGCCAGGCACATTAGATCTGACACCAAGTTTTTGTGAGGTGAGTTATCTTTGGGTTTTCGTGTGTTGGGGACAGGCACTTCCTGACTTGACCCCAAATGACCTTCCAAGGCTCGCCCCACCACTGTTTTCCCTAACACCCCCATGTGATCCAGGTCTATCACATTCCACTGCTGGAGGGACCTGTAAGATTTCTGGATGATCTGGTCCCACCAGGGAGCGCCTCACTCATTCACAAAGCTCAGACATTATGGTTGGTGTTAGTGATACAAAAACGGGTCAAAGCGACGGTCTGGGGCAGACACAGAAAATCAAAAACAGGAAGTCGGCGTGGAGCGGAAGTGTTTACAGGGAGGGCGGGGGGCGGTTCTGCGCACGCGCGCCGCCATTCGCGGTCTCGAAGCCTGTGTGGCCCTCCGTGTCCCTGTGCTGTTTCTCCCCGCAGACCGTGTCGCATCTTCAGCCCCCGGAGACGGGGGTCCGGCCCGGTGGCTGCGGTCACCGTGTTTTTGTCAGTCTCACGAACGAGAAAGTGCAGGACGCCGGTGCGGGCAGGAGTTCACGCGGGAAACGGGTTCAGAGAAGACAATGTTTTCACGCTGTGGGAACTTGGCTGAAGAGGGCCCGCTTGTGTTCGTAGGCCTTCAGGGAATCCTGTCAGGAGTTCTACCAGGCCGAGCTGGAGGAGCTGTCGTTCGCCGAAGACACGGAGGTGTGCAGGAGACACATCAACGACTGGGTGACCGAGAAGACGGAAGGTGAGAGTGCCCGGCGCTGGACTCGGGGTGTTGAAGGGGGGACAGCCGACATCGGCGGGGGCGCGACCTCCGTGGCCCTGTAGCCCGTGGCCGGTTGGTGTGTGTGGGCCGGATTTCCAGGCCAGCAGTGCAATTTGCTTATTTTTCTCGGGTTGGTGAGGTCACGGAGTGGTGCTTTCTAAAAAGCACGTCCACCGAGTGTAAGGATCTCAGACCTCCTTCCCTGTGGACTGTGCTGGAAAATCCCCCCAAAAAGGCTTCCTGTGTGGGGCGTGGCAATCTTCTGTCCTAGGGCCCGCCCGGAGGGCAGAATGACTTTTAATTTAGGCTGTGGTTGAGATGGGCCCACCCTTATCTCCCAGTGGTCATGAGGACGGCCGGTTTTATCTGCAGGGCTCCAGCCCACTGTGCTTTCAGAGCTTGACCTTTGCTCCAGATTCTGGAAATGCTGTTCCAGTGGGGCCTGCAGCCTCCCCGGTCCAGACCACACTCTGTCTTACCAGGAATATTTCTGCCATTGCTTGACTAGAGTACAGAGGAGAAGGGCATGCTTTTAAGCACTCACAGTACCTAACACAATCTAGAGACTTCCAGAAATGTGTGTGTGTGTGTGGGGGGGGGGGGGAGTTAAATCACTTACTTCTTCCTGTGCCCACCTAGCACGCATCAGGACATCCGTCCAGGCTTTAGGGTGCACCCACTGTGTGTCCGGCAGCAGCAGCGCCCACGATTATACTGAAAGCCACTAAAATAACGGCCGTTGGAAGGGCAGAGCCATTCACGTTTTCCTGCGTTGTATGTGCAGTCGTCTCTCACTCTCCAGTCGATCCAGCCGTACTGGGTCACTGAGGGAAGCCAGAAGCTTCTGCCTACATCACCCTCCCTACATCACTCACTTTCTCTTCATCAGATTGACTGCCAGCATGAGGCCCCAAAATATCAGAGCCGTAGGGGACATTGGGGATCACCTTGTCCCTGGTCTCATTGGAGAACTCATTTTGGGCCCCTCTACTGTACCCCTGAATTCCTTCCCCCATTCGTTGCCTTCAGGAGGACTGCTCTCACCCATTTACAGGCCTGTAGTCCTTCGTCCTTGGGAAGCTTCTCTTCACCTAAATGAGATTTGAAGGTTGGGGTGGAGCAATGATTCTCAACCAGAATCAGCCCCTAGGTGACATTTGCCAATGGCTGAAGACATTTTTGTTGTCCCAGTTAGGGAAATGCTACTGACGGGATAGCCTACGATGCACAGGTCGCCTCCCACAACAGAGGATGATCTGGCTTAAAATGCCAGTAGCGGCTGGGTTGAAAAATTGTTGGGAAGGTTGGGAAGGTTACAGTTAGAAGAAGCAAGACTCTTGGGCTCTTCTTTCAGCTCCGCCACCTGCTGCCTCTGTGACCGTGGCAAAATGTCAGCCGAATGCTCTGACCTCAATTTCTACATCTGTAAATTGAGGGCAAAACGAGAGTTGACCTGCCTGCTGCAGGATTGCTGTTTAGGGACCAGCGGGGGTTTGCCACACCGCGTGTGTGCACAGCATTACAGCCCACCGCCCTGTTCCTCAAGCCTCCGGGAAGACAGGATTCCAGCCTGGCTGTCCACCAAGTCAAGCTTCAGATGGCAGGAGAGTTGTGGGAAAAGAGCCTTTATCCCCTCCCCTCTCCCCCACATGGCAATAAACCTCTCTCATATTCTCTGCAGGTAAGATTTCAGAGATCCTGGGTCCTGGGACGGTCGATCCACTGACTAAGCTGGTTCTCGTGAACGCCATCTATTTCAAAGGAAAGTGGAACGAGCAGTTTGACAGAAAGTACACAAGGGGAATGCCCTTCAAAACCAACCAGGTAGGGAAATATTTTTTGGGTGTACTGCTAACTTTCTTCAAGTAACATGCTGAGAAAGATTGTGAATGAATGGAAAAAATCATTTGTTTCATATTATATTTATGAGTGAATTTCATGCTCCCTATATATCTTTTATTGGAGAGGGGAAGAGAAAAACTAAAATCGTTTTTATATTGACAGCTCTGTGTTTGCGTCCTTGCATCTTTGGCCATATTATTTGGATTGAAAGAAAATTTCTTCCAGCCCTTGGAATTATGTTTGTCTTGTACTATCACTGTCTATATTTACACAGATACGTTCTCGCAATGTCAGTGACAACTGTGTGTATATATTGCCTTGTAACTCAAAGCCATACAGTTCTGAACACAAGAAAAAAAAAGTGTTAACAGATGTTCAGGCTAACTTTGTCTTTATTTTTGGATCTTTTTAAAAATAAAAATTGTATATAAGGTGTGTGAGATGATGATTTGATATGATTCACATAGAGAAATAATTGCTTTGGTTAAGCCAGTTAGCATGTACTTTCCTCACGTGGCTATCATGTTATTTTTGTGATGAGAGCGCCTGAAATCTGCTCTCTTAGCAAATTTCCAGTATTCACTACAGTGTTATAACTGTAGTCATCATGTTGGACATCAGATCTCTAGACTTAGAACCTAACTTTAAAAACACTTTTGTCCCTTCACTTTTGGGTATGATGATGGGCGGCATAAGTATCACTTAGCTTGAAATTTGACTTCCATCAACTTGATGATGGCATATCGCACGCAGATTTAAAAGTCCAGAATACATCTGATGCAAGCTCTAGAATCAGTGGATACTACAAATCTTGTCAAAGTCCTCTCTCCAAGAAAACCAAAGCCATAAAGCCAGTTATATAATTGAGCAGCTTTTCACAATAAGAGTATAAGTCTCTGTGGCCTACCCATCTTTTCTTACTGCATCCTTCAGCCCCCAAACCTGAATATTAGTTAATTCTCCCCTTAACTTGGATAAATAATCTTTAATTATAAGGTCCCTGGGAGTGCTTCCCTACTGCATCTTTTCAGAAGAGAAAAACACAACTTCTTCCAAGAATAATGTAGGATTTTATATAATATATAAATATATATATAATATATATTATATATAATATATAATAAAATTCCTAGATATAGGATTTTTTGTCAGTTTTATTCTCTCTCACCTGGTCGTAGTCGATCTGCTGGGACAAGGGCATGTGGCATTCCATACTACTACGTAACAATGAGGATTTCGCCTCTATTAGCAGTGTGCTTGGAAATAATTCTCTTACGTGGACTGAGCGGTTCTGCGATGAGATTTAGCTCATTTTCTGTAAGCCGTGCTCATTTTTCAGCCATCTGATTTTAATTCCGTATCTTTCATTAGGAGAAAAAGACGGTGCAGATGATGTTTAAGCAAGCTAAATTTGAAACGGGGTACGTGGCTGAGGCGCATGCGCAGGTGCTGCAGCTGCCGTATGCGGGCCGGGAGCTCAGCATGGTGGTTCTGCTGCCGGACGACAGCACCGAGCTGGCCGCGGTAAGCCCTGGCCGGGACACAGCCTCAGCTCGTGTCTTCGTGTCCGTCTGTCAGCTGGCGCGTGGGGATTTCCGCTTGAGGGTTGTTAGGAGTACCGGGTGAATTTTTCTTAGACAGGAGGAGAGGGATCTCCTCCCAGGACAGAAAAGGGACAAAGTTCAGGGTGCGAGAAAGTAAGTTTGCAAGGAGGTCAGGACTAGTAGTGGGCTTGTTAGCTGGCTCCGTGGGGATGGGGAGCGGCCTCATCGGGACGTCCGGCTGAGTTTAGGCGACTGAGGGTTGAACAGCTGACTCTTGCCAGAGATACGGGCCAGCTGCAGCACACCGATGCACAGGATGTCGAGGGAGGGGGCCTGCCTGGTTGCCCTGGTTTTCTGTGGAATCAGAAAGCTATTGGCGTCAGTCAAGGGTGAGATCTGTCCTGGCTACTCAAGAAGAAAACTAGGAGAGTCTGGGAATTGAGCTGATGTCCAAACAGCCATCACTGCAGCCTGGGCTGCAGGTGGTGAAGAGAAGAGGGAGAGACAGTGGAAGCTCCTTTTCCTTCCTTTCTTTCTTCATTGTGGACAAACAGACCGAGCGGTGGGTCACAAGATGGGTCTTGGAGGTTTTGAAGTGAACGCCAGGGCAGGCAGAAGACGAACAAGAATGCCAGAAGCCACAGTGTCGTCGAATTCTCCATCTCTGCTCTCCCCTCCCCAGAAGCCACGTCTTCCTTCCTGTTTGGATAATCCCTGATTTTCCGAGTTCTGAGCCATGCTCTGTCTCTTTTTTTGTCAAACAATCTCTAATTCACACGAATGTGCATCACATGAATAGTCAAGGTTATGAAAACTTTCCAAACTAAAAGACATTTGAAGTGAGTTTGGTACAGATAGTTTAATAAAAAAATCTCCCCTCAAGATCTTAAGTTTTTTTCTTTTTTTTTTAGCTATTTTCCTTTTATATCCATAAAACAGGGAAAAAGATGAGAATTTGAGGGAAAATTTTGGTGTGTGTACAAGGGGAGAATCTGTAGATTGTCTTGGACCGGAACTCGTCTCATTGTATGTCATGGGGGCGAGGGGAGCGGAGTGGGGAGAAGGGCACCAGGCTGTTGTCTTTACATTTTACGATTTGACGACTCCTTTTTTCAGGTGGAAAAAGCACTTACGTACGAGAAGTTCATAGACTGGACAAATCCAGAGAAGATGACTAAGGATAAAGTTCAAGTTTTCCTTCCCCGATTGAAGCTGGAGGAGAGTTATGACTTGGAGTCTTTTCTTCGAAGTTTAGGTATGACTGATGCATTTGAGGAAGCCAAGGCAGACTTTTCTGGAATGTCAGTGAAGAAGAACGTGCCCGTGTCCAAGGTGGCGCACAAGTGCTTTGTGGAGGTGAACGAGGAGGGCACGGAGGCGGCGGGGGCCACGGCCGTGGTCAGGAACGCTCGGCGCAGCAGAGCCGAACCAAGATTTTGTGCAGACCACCCTTTCCTTTTCTTCATCACACACCGCAGCACCAACAGCATTTTGTTCTGTGGCAGGTTCTGCTCTCCATAGGTGCAGCTGCTGTAAACACCCTCCTTTCGCTTCTGCCCACGTTGCCTTAATGCAGATTCCTGGGACCCAACTGGTGTGGTGGTTTGAATGCCCAAATAAAGCGTGTGCCCCTGGGAAGTCTGTGTGAATGTCCTTACCGAATATTCCACGGCCACTGAGAAAACTGAGCCATCACGTGTGCAGTTGGGGCGGAGAAGGCTATGTGTGTTCTGGAGGGTTCGGGCATCCTCTCTCTCATTGGCTCTGCCCTTGCCTGCCTATCAGAGGACGGCCTGCTCCTCTCAGAGTCTGTTCTCGCCATTTGTGGGCATCTTGGGGGCACGTCAAGGATCCACGCGTTCCCATCCCTGCGGTGACCTCAAAGCTCTGCCCGCTTGTGCTGCCAGGCTCCGGTGGAGATGCCAGAGCCCAGCCCCACTGCACGCACAGCCAGAGGCGAACGCCCCGGAGGAAAGCCTGCAGCCACCCTGTCTCCGTCCCGTCAGGATCACACGCGCCGCCCTGCATGTCGCGCATCTCACACAGGCCCTCGTGGAGACGACAGCTTCAGATCTTCTTGTCATAACCCTTCAGGCGTCCGCTAGGTGGCAGAGCTCCAAGCCATGCCGGGTAGTCCCCTCCATTCCCTTTTCGTCTGAAGCAGCACCTCCCCCCCCCACACCCGGACCTTCACGTGAAGCACCTGTCAGGACAGTGTCGCTCTAGGCAAACCACATACGCTCACGTGTGGCTCCAGCACGTCGTGCTCACGCACAACCTTCCCTACAGTATTTTTTTGATTTAAAAAAGGATTTGTATTGTGGTAGCAATTTGGAAACTATTGAAAAGTACCAGAGAACACTGAAGTCACCCACAATTCTACCATCATGAAATCACTATTAATGATAGTTAATCCTATTCTGTGTATGCAAATACAAGCAAACATTTCAGCACATCAATCATAGACTTCTGTAGCGATTTCTACCCTTACTTGACATAAACTCTCCTCAAGATAATTATCTATGTCATAATTTGATGTGTCAAATTGTATCTCTATTTTCTATTATTGGGTCTACTTTTAGACAATTTAGGTAATTAAAATTATATACTTTTATAAATATACTAAATATTTGCTCACATCTCTAATATTTTAAAAGAAATATTCTTAATGGTACTGTCAAGATAAAAGTTGGGCACATTTTGAGACTTCTTCCAAGTTGGTCTCCAGGAAGTTGTCCTGATTTATAACCTCCCCACCCCCCTCCTCCTGCCCGAACATGACCATTTACACTATCGCTAACTGCTGCTGGCCATTTTTTTTTAAATGAGTGGTTATTCTTTACTCTGTTTTGGATTCACATTTCAGAGTTACATGAACCATTCATATTACAGTTTTTTTTTTTTTTAATTTTTATTTGACAGAGACAGCGAGAAAGGAAACACAAGTGGGGGGGGGTGAGAGAGGGAGAAGCAGGCTTCCTGCTGAGCAGGGAGCCCAATGTGCGGCTCAATCCCAGGACTAGGATCATGACCTGAGCCAAAGGCAGGTGCTTAACAACTGAGCCACTCAGGCACCCCTACATTATAGTTCTTACTTAAAATTCATCAAGCTAGAATATGTTCTCTGTTAGGCCACATTCATTTCAGGGACCCTACTTTCCAAAGAAGGCTTGGCCAAAAGTAAATCCACAGGACTAGAAAGTCTGCATCTTTTAGTTTTAATCTCATATCCACCTCATATTTAAAAAAAAAAAAAATCTACACCTTTATTGAGGTATAATTTATACAGAATAAACTTTACATGTTTAACATACACAGTTTGATTAAGTTTTGACACAAGAATGCACCCATGAAACCAAACCAAGGAACCAGTGGGCAAGTACCAGGCCACGGAAGCCCCATCAGACAGCCTTCTGATGTCTAAAAATGACCATGAGCTAAGAAGACCTGTCAACCTTTACTCAGACCCCTTCTTTCCAAGTAAAGGAGACTAGGGGTCAGCTTGAGATCCCTCTGTGTCAAGGTTAGAGTTCAGTGTTCTCAACTCTCTGGGCCGGGGGTAGATCAGGAGTTCTCTAGTGAAGTAGAAATGTTCTATATAGCTAAAACCTGGCTCGAGAGGGGGTCTCAAAACTGCAAAGGTCCAAGGAGGGCCCCTCTATCCCAGGCATAACACCCAAGGAACTAATGTGAAAAGTGATTATGATAACAGGACCTACTTCATAGAGTTGTCGAGAGGACTTAATGGGTACATAAAGAGGCTGGAACAATGCCTAGTGTAGCAGTACCCAGCATATAATTGGTAACTATCATTATTAGACAAGACTCAATTGCATTTTCCTGCATTTAAAAAGCAATAGTTAGAAAATGTAGTTGATTTTACATTAAAAAATGTAATGTTCTCAGTAACGATAACTTGAGATGAGCAAGACTGTTGTGTTGAAAATTAAGAAATGCTATTGAAAGTCATTAAAGATGGCCAAAGGAAAGCGAGATATTTCATAACAGGAATAGAGAGACCTTGAGTTGAAAAGTCACCAGTTTTCTCTCACCTGTCCTATAGATGTAACGTACTTCTAATCCAAATTCCAGCAATGTTTTTTGTGGAATTTGACAAGTATGTTCATTTAAAAATTTATGTGAATAAGCAAAAGGCCAGAAATACCCAGCACACTTCTAAGGAAAAGGATCAAGTTGCAGAGTTCTGCTTTACCAAATATTGAAGCTTATTATAAAGTTTTAATAATATAGTGTGGTGTTTACACAGGGATAGACCAACAGATTGACAGTACCAAAGAGAGCCCAGAAGCATACTCATTCATATGTGAAAATGGGAAATGGGACAGAATTGGGCTTAGAGTCATAAGGGAAATGACAATCCCATATAGTGTGCTGGGACAACTTCCTTCTATAAAAGGAAACAAAGTTAATTATGAGAGGTTAAATACCAAAATATGAAAACCAAATTTTGTAAGTTTTACAAGAAAATAGAATATTTTATGACTTTAGGGAAGGGAAAGATATCTTAAACAATATATAAAAGGCAAAACGAGGTAGACAATTGACAAATCAACTACATTAAAAGACATTTAAAATCCACAATAACAATTATAAAAATATAGGCTCAAACCAGGAGATGATAGCTTAACACGTTTAGCCATAAGAAGACAAATATCCAAAAAATAAAGTGTTTTCATGAAAGAATTCAGTAAAAAAATGGCAAGCCTGTGGGAAAAAGGGCGAAGATTTGAGGAGCTACTTCACGAAGAAGAAAATGGAGAAAGTCAAGAGACATATGAAAAGATGCTCAATATTATTAATGAAAGAAAGCAAATTAAAGTAGACCGTAGAGGTCAGAGGGAGGTGTGACCGTGGAGGAAGGGCAGAGCAATGTTGTTGGCTTTGGAAGATGGAGGAAAGGGGCCTGAGCCAAGGAATGTGAATGGAGAAGCCGAAGAAGGCAAGGGAATGGATTCTGCCCTAGAGCCTTCGGGGTGGAGCGTAGCCCCCCGGGCACCCTGATTCTGGCGTGATGGGACCGGCCTTGGACTTCTGACCAGCGGAGCTCTGACAGGAATTCGTGTTTAAAGCTTTCATTTTGTAATAACTTGTCACAGCACCAACAAGAAACTAATAAAGTATTTGGCACAATGCTTTTCTTTCACAAATGACAGAAACACATTTCTGTCTAACTTAAAAAAAAGTAATTTATTATCTCATCTCAAGCTTAAAAAGTACCTGAGGAATAGCTAGGACTATAAACTCAAGTGTCTTAGGCTCACTCTCCATTTCCTGCTTTGCTGTTTCTCCGAGTGTTAGCTTCCTTCTCTTTCACCACAGAACTTGAGGTGGATCTCCACCCTTCCACCCATCAACCATTGTCTTTGACTGACCCTTTTGTCACATAGTTATCCTAGAATGAACAAGGACAAAGGAGCTAGGATGGACTGACATCCCAGCTTCATGTGAAACCATACGGATGAACCAGAGGAAGTTATGGTACAAAGCTTGGAAGAGCTTCAAGTGTTTGTTTTCTATCAACCTGTTTTGGCTTTAATCAAGCAGTGATATGTCTTACTTCATGGTGTCCTTGCATCAGTCAAAGATAAACATAACTAGAAAAAATTAATTTAAAATAACATCGATCTGGTTATTTAGAAGCATTTGGACCAATAAAATTATCACAAGCAAAACTCACCTACTCTCTTGGTTTCCTCTTGCTGCCTTGATGGGTTACCAGTGACTCAGAAGCTTGAGCAACGTGGATTTGTTGTCTCACGGTTCACGGTTCTGTAGATCAGTAGACCTGGCTCTGCCCAGTCTTTCAAGATCAAAGTCACAGCGCTGGCAGGGCTGCCTGCCTCCTTTGAGGCAGCTCTGAGGGAGAATCCATTTCGGGGACATTCACGTTACAGGCAGCATTGAGCTCCATGTGGTTGCAGATACGAAGGTCCTGTTTCCTTGTTAGTGGTCACTGGATTCTTTCTCCTTCGAAC